>JAOWCC010001501.1:25860233-26061653 GCA_030867875.1 Actinernus sp. WN-2022
AAACACTGTTGGGCGACAGTTGCTGGAGAAGTGTTGGCTAAGTGTTGGTGAACTGTCAGCTAAAAATGTGAATTGCACACCAGATTACTTTGTACTGTATAATGCGAGTAGAATCTAAATCTGTCCTCGACAATGACAATTTCTCATCAAAGCAGTTTATCTTATGTACTCAATTAAGTCTTACACGTAGTGAAGTGTGTCGGTAAAGTGTCACCCGACACAATGATGTCGGTTGCATCATAAAGTACACTTTTCCCTATTTAAGTATTGGGAATCAAGTTAGAATTAAAACAACAAAACAAGATATCCTCCTAACATTACATGTATGTCACATCAAAGTTTAAATTAATTTTATAAAACCTTTGATCTCTCATTAAGAAAATCCTTCAGTTTACTGCAGCACAAATATGTATCAATGAATTTACATGCATGGCTTCTTTATTTTTGAAACAACTGACACATAAAACTTTGGCACTTCTAAAATGATGGTGTGATTATTAGAGCAAATTCTGTTTGAGTGGGCAAGACTTAGGACAATGACTTACAGCATGGTGACTGTACGGCATGCCGTGACATTGAAATGGTTTTCCTATTGTTTTTGTCCTTCTGATCCAATCAAATTACAGAGTTACGGTATGGCAGAATATGCTAATTATACTTTTTAAATCTCTGAAATTTTCAAACTATCCAGGCTACCTAAAAGATATGTTTACTCTAAGATCCATAATCTATTCCTTAAGAGGCACTGATATTTTGAACCTACCTAAACCTCAAACAACAACTTATGGCCTGCACTCTTTCAAATATTCGACTGCAAAATTCTGGAACTCCCTACCTGATAATCTTCGATCTTTAACAACTATCACTGATTTTAAGAGAGAAATCCGTAAATACAATCTAATCTAATTTTACAGTAATGTCTATTTGTTAATAATTTCTAGGTTTCATTGTAAATATTTTTAGTATTAGTAATATAACAATAGTATTAGTATTATTAACAGTAGTTTTCTCGAAGATATTAGCATGTATTTGCTACTCTGAAAATTCAAGTTGAAATAAAGTTTATGTATGTATGTATGGCACAGTTACAGTAAAGCTACGGACATGCCATATTTTCCCCCACTCATACTAAATCTGCTCTAACAGTACCGGTATCAGCCTTCCCCTCTGTGGTTTCTGCTGGTGTAACAGGTGCACTGCCAGAGGCCAATGATGTCAGCTGAGTGGATTGTTTGATGAGAGAAACCCTATAAAAATAGTTCCTCCAAAACCTTTCTTCTGGTACCCTGGAATATAAAAACCATGGATAAACTACATGTACTATAGAGCCATGAATGATGGCATATATAGTGGTAAAGTTCTTCTATCTTTAAAGAATGCCAATCAGGATTAATGCTCTGCGAGCTTGAACAATAGAAAACCGTTACAATCACCATTTTCGTACAGTACGAAAATGGCGTTTGTAATGGTTTTCTAGTGTTCAAATGTAAACACGGGCTCGCAAAGCATTAATCCTAATTGGCATTCTTTAACATCAAAGACCCAGGTTCACACCCCAGTTATAGGGCATTGATTATTCTCAAGGTGTAAAAATCCCTTCCTTGTAGCTCAGATGACCACGTAAAATGGCAGTCTCATCTCCATAAATGGGAACATTTAGAACCACTGAAGTTGTAAACACAATCTCTGGCTGTGACCACTATCTGTGTTGGCAAATGAGGCCGACTTGACATGATATTCTAGGGCTGACTAGCAAATGAGATGTTGTAACCACAATACCAGCCACAGCTAGTCAGTTGATAGAATGCGACAAGTTAAAGTGCCAAAAAACCGGCACAATATGCATTTTAAATATGCTGTCCTTGTTTAAACTCTTTTACCTGGTAAATGAACAACACCTACTTCTTTGGTACGAGGTTAAATCTCATTTGTTGTAGCTTGTCATCCTCTGCCAGAGTTGCCATGGCAACAGGAAACATCATGTCATTCTCGTAATGGAAGGGTACACCAGACGGGGGATCTCTGAGAAAGTTTCTTTCATCCTGAAATGGAAACGAACTGCATAGTTACATGAGAAATTAAAATAAGGGTTTTTGGATTAAAGGGCATGTACACCAGTCAAATACTACCAATTCAAATTTAATGCAGAATCACTCGTACATGTACATATAGGAAACAAACAAGGGTTATTTTGTTGAATTTGAATGATAAACAGTAAAAATCTGTGCTTTTCAGTGTAAGAATGCTGATCACTTCATCTTAATTGCTGTGATGTCACAAGTGGAACACAAGTGGAATAATAGTTTTCATACAATATACAGTGTTGTGCATTGAAGTGAGGTGCTACAGTACATTTAGGAACTTCCAGTTCTGTGTGTTCCACTTGTGACCTCACATAATTATTCAAGATGGCAAGTTTTTGGATCTATTCCATGCTCATTTCGACACCAAATCTATGTTTTGGGGTTATCAAACATGTTAACTTCATGAATATGTAAAAAAGAGGACAAATTTAGTGGTTTACATTATTTTACCTTTCAATTCCTAAATACTCCCGAGTCCAACCCACAGACACAATAACAGCACTAATTGCAGTGGTGGGTCCTGGCCCATAATATCCACTGTATTATCATATCATTGATAACCACAACGTACATAATTATGTAATTTATATATAGTAGCCATAATCTATTACACAATGCTTACAATTTTGAAAATGACTAGATACTTGATAAACTTTTTTTAAACACTTGTAAAACTGAACATGTAACTAACTCTTATCTTGTTGAAAAGCAGAACCACACTGGAGTTGCATGACTGTCGATCACTTGCATTGACAGTTATATATAAACATGTACAATAATTATGTAGTACCTGATTATCATAACAAGGGCTCCAGGGCCTCTTGTCCATTTAATACATTGCATTCATAATTAGTCACAAGAAATATATGGTTTGAAATATTACAATCAAATGTTAAGATCATTGTTATATATACTATGACTGACCATGCTCACTTACATGTAGAAAATCAATAAATTTATTGATCTTTCTCATGCAGCACATGTATATTAAACATGTACATAGCCAGGAGAATCAAAATCTTCGTTTGCGCATTACTAAATTCGTTCTGAAACTGCTCAGTCAGATGGTGCACACTAGGCTAGACATGGGAAATCTTAATTGTTTATAGCCAACCTGGCTGCTGCATGATAAATTAGGCACCACGGTAATAGACCAGTTTGCAGTTAATTCCGACATTTTGAAAGGGCTACAACTGTACAAACATGGCACGAAATACAGACTGTGTGTGAATTTCTGAAATATTCACAGGGCTGCATGCAAACTTAAGATACTAGATAAAAGATTAACTGATCAAAATTTTAGTGATGTTATAGCTGTGCTGGAAGCGTGCAATCGTGTTTTCAGTTTCCATACATTTGTCTGTAAAAACGAGTGAAAGTCTGTGGGAAAATTTACAGACAAATGTATGGAAAACTGAAAACAGGATTTCATAAACCAGAAAATTTGAGATTTCAATTTCAAGTACCGTTTGCCACCCCTCTTGAATTAAGGTTACCGTATACCTTCGCGGATGTGTCTCGCAAATAAAATCGTACGCACATCGTTTCTAAGGAAACTATAGAAACCTATATATCAATGGAAAGATTATAGAATGTACATGTAGAATGCGCTGAAATGGTTTCTTCGCACAAATATTACATTTTCAGAAAATGCTAAGGGAACAAACGCAAAAAGGACGAGTCTCAAAGAAGTGAATTTATGTGCCTCGCGTTTGCGCCTACGAACGATTCAGCTGCATAATGTCAATCAGCACATGATAGCCTGTCAAAGTGTGTGAGCGTTTTTTTATATTTTACTTTGTTCAAATGCAATTCATCTTCAAAGTTTCAATCGAAATAATTTCTGTGTTTCATCGCGGCAAGTACTCGTATAAGAAAACTAATTAAAATAACGCTAAACGCTCACAAACTTTGGTTTGTAAGTAGCTCCTCTAACTTCAGGCCAAGTTTCATCAAGATCTCACAAGTCTTCATACCCTATAAATTCATCCAAAGACAGCGAGTACTCATAAAAATCTATCGGAGTTTTTTGGCTCTGAAGACTTAGTAAACACATCACACCTCATCAAAGCAAACGTCAACACTAAAACCAACTAGCCAATTATATGTAAGGACCCCCCCGGAGCTTATGAATAGTCCAGAAATTCGCGGGAAATTAGTAAGTAGCTCAAATTGCATAAGAAACCTGCATTCCGCTCTCGCGTACTAGTGTAGTTTCACAAATATTGGACAGAGCGTTATGTTATGGCCAAAACTGGAGATAATGCGCAAAAAAAAAGAAAAAGAATGGTAGATCAACAGGGTTGTACCAATAAGGGAGAGGGCCGGATAGCGAAAATAAAACCGCGTCGAAAGGCAATTGAAAAGCGAGTTGTAAGTAACCTCGTGCTCCGAACGTTAACGTTGACCCTAAACCTGCTATGTTAGCGGCGATGAGATCTCTTGGGTATGTATAGCTTTTAGTTTCTACTCAAGCACATATCTTCCCGTGTTGATGTTCTTATAAACGGCGAACGGAATAATTGTTACAGATTTGATGGCGACTTATTCGCAGATCAGCGAATGCCTGTGGTATGTACATGTAATGGTATTAGAGGGATTTATAACGCCAAAGCGATTTTAATTATTTACTTTCCTTCAAAATACGTTTTTTTCTAATATCTCTCAAACTATTGCATGTTTTAAAAAATTTTTTCCGGAAAATTGAAGATAAATCTAGAATTTAAACAATTTGTTTTAAAGATAACGTGCCGCAAAGGTATACGGTAACCTTAAGAATGTACATGTACATGTATGTACATTTATTTTGTAATAATATTTTTTATTGTTTGACTACTGATCAGGTTCTAAGTGCTCTTTTAATGTAGTTTCTTTGTGAGAGGTTATAGAACTTGATCACAACAATTTCAGTAACTTTGTATTCTCACCACTGCCAGTGAACAATGCACACAAGCCACAAGGAACAATGAGCACTATTTGAACAATGTACAGGACTACTTACTGTTGAAAGAGCCATGATTTGAGTCTTCATCGACTCCTCTTCGTTGTACCCAACCCATGGAGGAACAGCAGCTTCTAAATACATGTACAAGTATATGTTGCAGTTGAAATTGACCATTCAGTTCAATTTGAACATGAGTCAAAACAAACTAGTTCAATTTGACCTGGTCAAACCAACCTAGGTCAAATTGACCCAGGTCAATTCAAGCTACAATGTAGGTCAAATTGACCCAGGTTTTGCTAATATCAATGATTCTAAAAAAAATAACCCTCCCCTCCCTTCCTTCCATCCCTTCCCTCCTCTCTCTCTCCTCTCTCTCTCCTCTCTCCCCTCCCATATACTTACACTTACCTTTCAATCAGATGTAATACTGAACTCAGAGGGATTTGAACTCAGCAGCTCTGCCTTGACGCACCCAGTTTTCCACTGACTTAACACACTGCGCCACACAAGCGCTTGTTGATTTGAGAAGCAACATTTATTATATAAGTAACTTAAACCAGAACCCAGATCCTCTCAGGTCAACAAGTCAACACTTACATGAAGTAGTAACCCACATGCATGGAATCTTGTCATGAAACTCCAATTATTATTTTTTGCTTTAGTTTGCTTCAAACAATCAATAATCATGTGAACTAATCCAAATCCTACCCTTACATAAAAAAAAACCCTAACCGTCAACAATGTGTGCTCACTAATTTGTTTGAGTCAAATTAAACTAGTTTGTTTTGACCGGGTCAAATTGACCTAGTTTGAATTGACTGGATCAAATTGAACTAGTTTGTTTTGACCCATGGTCAAATTGAACTGAATGGTCAATTTCAACTACAACATATACGTATGTCACATTAGTGTTTCATCAAGAAGATTATACAGTAGGGTTAATGAATGGTCAATTCAAGCAAGTGCGTGAGCTACATTTTATAAGAAATCGAGCAACCAAGTACTAGGGAAAAAAACAAGCACAAGCATTCAAACACAATTTTTTTTGTGAGCATCTGAGCAAAGCCTGGCTAAAACGACGAGCACTTTGAAATTACAGTGGATTAGGCCAGGTGTATAAATCTGCAAAGAACATGCAATACGCACAAGAATGCAAGAAATATGAGACCATATTACGGCAGTAAAAATAAAATGGCTTCCAGGTTTTCTGCATAGTGCAGTTCCTTTGAAGATTTATACTCTAAACAAGTACTTAGGTTAGTATAATGGTCAGCGGTAATCCACTTGTAGTAAGTTTTGGGTTCCTGTGGGATAGGGGAGTTGCCCATATTGGAATGGGAATAATATGTTTAGTTGTACTCTGTGTTTAGTTGTACTCACAGGCAGTCAGACTCTTATTACAACTGTAGTTAATTGGCTAATTAATCAGCTAAAATACAGCTGTGTATTGTTATGAGTCATTTCCATTTTGGCTAATTGCATTACATAAAAATACACAGCTGTGTTAGCTGCATGGTTAGGCAACTACATGTACATGTGATAACTTCTATTTACCAGGTAAAGGTAAAGAAAAAGGTAAAGGCATTCATTTATATAGCACAAATTCTATATGAATATATTCAAATGCACTTCACAAGAGGTCATTCTTTGTGGTCAACATGGACTGCTATTGTGGTGCAATGTGCTGCTGTGCAGTTTACAATCATGAGTGTTTGCTAGTACTTACCTCAGAATACCAGGCTGTTGTGTCAGGAAAGACCCCTGCTATTTCTCAAAATAACACAAGAGGTTCTTTCAGGTCTCCCTCGTGTACATTAGAAGAGGAAGGATACAACGGCAACAACTTATACATGTATGTCCCTACCCAAGGACGAGGCTGGGATTCGAACCCCTAACCTCCCGCACTCTAGACCGTGCTCTACCAACTGAGCTAACCAGTGAGATCATGTGTACATTACATGTGATAAACATTATTTTTGTCAGTATTCTTGTCTTTCACAGTGATATGATACATCTACCTCTGGATACTGTCTCTGATGCATTAAAATCCCCCAAAAAAGCAAACACAAGTCGAAACGTGTGTCCCTTTGGATGCAATGATTAATTTTTATTTCTCCCTTCCTAATATTAGAATTCTTGTACTGGGGTATGCTTTACATGTTTTGGCTAGTTTTTCACCTGAAAAAATCATAAATTATTGATTTCACATTGCGTATTGGAATGCCAAATCAGCAATTATCATTCGCTGTGTCACTCCTGTGTATTTACGGAAAAGGTGGGCAGCAGTCACTGTGACAAAAACAAGATGGGGGCAACACGTTTTCATATTGAGCAGCGCTTATAATTATTTACGTTTTCGCTTCGCATGAGGTAATGGATGGGACTCATTGATTTTGGTCTGGGACTGCACTTTGATAGGCTTGTGAGTCCGGACTCACGTTTTCTACATGGATTACTGCTTTCTACCAATCCAAAGAGATTCAAATATTTACACATACAGTACATGTATATCAGCCATGTTGGTTGAGCTACGTGTAGCTAACATTAGAGAAGCTTACGTCAGGGAATGTTTTGATGTCAAGCAAGCTGGCCATGATGACATCACATAAAAACAAAGAACATGGTTGCCACCAAACAGGAAAAAAATTTTCCCTGACTTTTCACTGACCAGAAAACAATTTTCACTGACCATGATAAGACTGTTTGACATTGCCTTGTCCAAAACAAAAGTCATTATTAAAACCTGTAGCCTCCCCGCGCAGACACTTTGAGGCATGAGGGCCCCTCGTGGCAACCTGAAAATAAAATTCCCTGACTTTGACAAGAAATTTAGAATTTCCCTGACCAGATGCAAAATTCCCTGACTTTTCCCTGACCTTGGAAAAAAATAATTTCCCGACTTTTCCCTGATCTGAAGGAAGGAGTAAAGAGAAATCTGTTAAGCGACATTAATTAATGCATTATGAAATCAATAGCAGACCAGGAGTTTCATTAGAAGTGAAGCCAGCTACTGCCAGAGTTCTGGCGGCTACAATGTACATTGTACTTGTCCTCTTATTACTGTGCTCCTGTCAAAATAACAGGTTTCGGTTTTCCTCCCTCCACAAAAACCAACACGCTAAATTCCAATTCGATCTGTGATTTAGCCAGATCTTGGCTTTGATCAGCCCCTGTTTCTTTCAGGTCCCATTAGAAATTCAGAGTACTACATGTATGTGTGTCACTCCTGATTAGGCTAATGCCATAAAGCAAATACTTTTAGACACCTACTTTCCATTCACAGCTGTACATGTTTACTCTAAAACTTATTGAAAGCCCTAACAATTAAAAAAACTTTTTGCAGTCAAACCTACATAAAGGTAGATTTATGCAATAAGTGTACAACAAATATGTATTCATAACTATGATACAATGTAGCTCCTGGGGATCAAGAATATCTGTGATTTGATAAAAAAAAGTACCATTGGTCTGATCGTATAATTTTGGACATTTTTGGAACAGTAATAGTCAAGAGCTTCAACATCTTGTTTTTTTTTAAACAACACTTACCTGATCTTTTGTTCTTTTCCTTAACAAACCTTTCCTGTTCCTTCAAAAAATCTCCAATAATGGTCTACAAGAAGAGAGGGATAACAGAATTTAATGAAGTTACATGTACTTGCCATCCACACAAAATGACTAAATACAATGGAAAGCTGGTGGTATTAAACCTGCAATCATGTCCTTCTTTCTGAAATCACAGAGTGTGCAGAGAAGGGAGAGAAGGGAGAGAAGGGAGAGAAGGGAGAGAAGGGAAGAGAGAGAAGGGAAAGGAGGGCCTGATACAAAACTTGCTGAAACACGTGTAAAAAGACCAAATTCTGGTCTTTTTCTGATTGGTCAAAAAACAATAATATTATTCCTGACCAGTATTCTGATTGGTTCATACATTTAAAAGTGCAACTTCTGGCATGTGCAGTTGAATTACAGTTTGATTGACTTGGATGGCTTGATGCACAAAAATAGTGCCATGATTCGTGAGGGGGTGGAAAACGACTCAACAAGCATTTGGCTGATAATAATACAATCTTTTTAAATATCAGCCAATAAAAAGTTACGCACATGAAAAACCAAAGCAAATATTACTGAATTAATTTTTGATACTCAATCGAAAACCACTCTTACTAGTAATACAGTTACTACATAATACAGCTTTTCTTGGCCAGCAGAAGAGCTCTTCTTATGAGAATTTGGAAATGAAAACATACAAGTCCAATCAGAGAAGAGGAGAAAGAACTGGGAGTTCTCCAATATAATGTAAAAGCTGTATGGGTATTGTATAGATAAGTGAAGAACCCAGAGTCATATATGTAGGTTTTACTAGTTCTATTTTAATGGTCCATGTAATTGCAAATGATCATGTTCATGCTGCTCCGACACCAAGACCAGCTGACGTGGCTTGGATGTCTATACCAATAGTCTGGGATAGATTCCATGGGTTGCATGGGTACAGTATACATTTTCTGTTCAATTTTCAAATTATGCAATGTTTTGGTTTTTTCTTCTCTTTATATTTTTGCCCAGTGGTTTTTGGGAAAATATAAGTTTGCTGTCTGGAATGGAGTAGGAAAAATTGGATTATTATGTCTAAGAATTAATGGGTAGGGTTTTCTTAGGTCCCAGCAGAGCACCGGCCCACACCATGGAAGATTAAGCTCACCTTTTTCTCCACAGTATCCTTCACTTTGAATGCAGTACTTGTAGCTGCACTAGCAATGTTGAACAAGAAACCTACACCACAATGTTATACAGTGAACTTGTTAATAGGTAGTTTTTTAATACATGTGCCATGCCCATGCGGCCTGGACTGGGCACAACAAAGTAATTTCCTAATGTTCCCTGTTTCTCATAAAAAAGGGTCCTCATATTGCAATGAGTGCAGACATCACGGTTCAGTCACCAGGATTTGGGGTAAGGGTCAGACAATATTTGGGGGTAATTATTGGGGCAGGTAAAGTCAGAAAACAAATGGAAGAAATGTTTGAGGTACATTATAACCCAGTGAGTGACATCTAATGTAATCAGGACTTGATCTGAGAGTGAAGGGGGTGAGGGCAGTCTAGCTGATAGGGGGAGGGAAAGCAGTGAAGGGAGTGAGGGAATGAACATCATCAACGAACACATTAATCAACGTTGAACACATTAATGAGGATCTACATATAAATAGAATCAACGTCTGGTTAGCAGCCAATAAGTTGACATTGAACATGACAAAAACTGAATTTCTCCTTATTGGACTCTCGACAGCGGTTAGTGCATTTGAATGAAGATCCCAGTTTTGACATTGATGATGTCCCTATTAAACAGGTATCATCTACCAATGAAGTCTCTTGGGGTTGTCATAGATCAGAATCTGAACTGGGAAAGCCACATTAAAATGATTTATCAGAAAATTCCTTCGGTATTAGTGCAATTAAGTGCTTTCGCAGTTTCGTCCCACGTGAAACGCTACTCACTGTATTTCAAGGCCTGATCCAACCTCACTTCGATTATTGCAATGTTGTCTGGGGAAATTGCAGTAAAGGCCTTTCAAAAAAACTTCAAAACTCCAAAATCGCGCTGCACGTATCATAACCTTTGCCACTTATAATAGCCATGTGGAGGAACTTTTCCAAACCCTCAATTGGGAAAGGTTAAGCCATCAGCGGGAAATTGCTAAATCAATTATGGTTTATAAAACCTTGCACAATGAAACTCCGGATTACCTAACAACAAAATTTCATTGGAATAACAACTCAAAGTATAACCTAAGGAATTCGGAAACTAAGCTGATACTTCCACTGCCTCATACTAACTATGGCAAAAAGAGCTTTAGTTACAGTGGAACAGCTTTGTGGAATAACTTACCTGTGCAAATAAGACAAGTGCCATCGCTGATAAATTTCAAGGCTCAAATATGAGGTTTCAAATTCACAACAAACACGGCATCTTTGTAAAACAGGGATTTTTCATTTTATTATAATTTTTTATTGTATATTTCATATGTGCACATGTAATTTTAGGCATTATAATTAGCGCTAGAATATTTTTTTAAATTGTGGTATTTTATATCTTTTAGTATTTTTGTATAGTTAACCTGATAGATCACTGTGTCTAAATAAAGTTTTGACTTGACTTGAATCTAGCTGAGAGGGGGAGGGGGAGCAATGAAGGGAGTGGGGCAGTCTAGCTGATAGGGGGAGGGGGGGGGGGCAATGAAGGGAGTGGGGCAGTCTAGCTGATAGGGGGAGGGGGAGCAATGAAGGGAGTGGGGCAGTCTAGCTGATAGGGGAGGGGGAGCAATGAAAAGAGTGGGGGTGTCTAGCTGATAGGGGGAGGGAGAGCAATGAAGGGAGTGGGGAGGTCTAGCTGATAGGGGGAGGGGATCACTGCATGATACAAGCTTCAAATATAACATGTTTACAAAATATCATTTATCTCTACCAGCATTGTTTTTGTATAATGTTAGTTCCAGAAAATATTCATATCCAAACTCCATGGGTAAATAAAGAGATCAATACATACATAAAACTATTTGACCATATAGTTGATCTGAACATGTGCATGCCTACACCAAATCGAGCTGAAGTACATGTAAGCCTGGTTTCCAAATATGTTCACTTCACTGAAAAGTGCTCAGCGATCATATGGAAACCACCCTCCAGTGATCTCGTAGCAACTTCCATCATCTTTACTTTTGAATTTACATTCTAAAGAAATAGTTTGACCCAGGAAAAGGGGGGGCTCTGGTACCAAAATGATGGAGGTGCTTGGCATAATGCACCAGTCAATGTAATCCCCCCCCCCCCCCCCAACCCCGGGGATTAGGCGGGGATTAGGTTTGAAATACCTAGATTTAGCACAACTAGCTATGGCAAGCATTCTTTGAGATACTTAGGACCTCAGCTGTGGTCCAAACTGGACTCCAATATACGTAACGCGCCATCAATTGAAGCCTTTAAAAAGGCAATCAGAAAGCTAAACTTAGAAAGTTTTACAAGCAACGGCTGTAAAAACTGCATCTTATGTGCATCTTAGGTACATATTTTATATAAAGCAACTTACTGTACATATTTTTAAGTGTTTAAATGTTTGTCACTTAGATAGTTTGTCACTTAGATAGTTTGTCACTTAGATAGTTTGTCACTTAGATAGTTTTTAAAATGTTTTTTTTTTTAGATATATTTAGTATTAGTCATGATTTTATTTTGTATCATGTTTATTTTATTTATTTATTTTTGTTAGTGTCCCTACTTAGTGGGCAACTGCTATTAATCTTGACACTTTAATAAAGTTATCTATCTATCTATCTATTTGTGTTTCTAATGAGAGCTAATGCCCCACTATACGGGGCATTTAAGTTGGTCAAATACCCTGCCCTAAATGGTTGGATCATAGTTCAAAATGAAATGACGTGTATACCATAATTCCGTCAACTCATTTTTTTCTTTATGTTTTTGTTTTTCGTTTTGTTTTCCTAGTTATCGATGCTTTGGAGAAAATGAAACAGTCAAGTTGATAAACATTGAAATTACATGTATATTACATATAAACTATTTTATACATACATGCATGCAATAACTGTCTTCCTTACTGTTCTACAACAGTTCCAGATTGTAAATGGCCTCATTCTTGGTATGTAATATATACATATATATATATATATACAAACAACAGCTGAGAGATAATTAGAAAAACAGTTCATATCGTTTAAAGGAAACATAGGCTAAAATACAATGTTTGCTCTCAAATGTTCCTGATCGATGTCTAAGTCTGTTGCTGTGTTTGTCACTTCTAAATTGTAGACTAGATGTCATATATGTGTTGTAGGTTGTTTTTCATTTCAGGTTGTTTTTAAAACAACCAAGGTCATTTTAAAACAACCTAGGTTGTTTCTCATTTCTGATCATTTTTGAAACAACCTAGGTTATTTTAAAACAACCTAGGTCATTTTTAAAACAACCTAGGTTGTTTCTCATTTTTGGTCATTATTTTTTTTAAACAACCTAGGTTATTTTGAAACAACCTAGGTCATTCTTATTTTTAAAAATTAGCTAGGTCATTTCGACATTTTTAGAGTCTTTTAAATGTAGGATTAAGCATTACATTTGTCTGTTATTTAGTGACTTAAACCTAAACACCCAAAATTATTGATTGTAGCTCTTAAAATACCCAAAGTGAGCAGCCCTTGTTGACGGTTAGGGTTTTTTTAAATGTAGGGTTAGGTTTTGGATTAATTAGTTGACAGGACTAATTGTACTATTGAAGAAGCATTATACTTGTCTGTTGTTTAGTAAGTTTAAGCTCAAAACACCCAAAATTATTGACTTCAAAGTAAGTGAGCAGCCCTTGTTGACGGTTAGGTTTTTTTTTAAATGCAGGGTTAGGTTTTGGATTAATTAGTTCGGTAATAGTGTTAGGAATGAGTTTGCTTGGAGTGGGGTGTTAACTGGCTTTAATAAATCTGCTTGTTATTGGCACGTTCTGCATGGAAACTGGAAAGTGAAAACATAACTGTTAATAACGTTTTGAGTTATTTCTGTGTAAGTTCTCGATCATTTATCCATTTTTACGTCTTTTCACATTCTCTGAGGAATTCTTTGATTAGAGAACAAGACAATATAATACAGTGTTTCTTTGATCCACTTCAATTTTTTTCTAGACACAGTGGTCAGTGTTTTATTCCATTGGAAAAGCTGAGTCTAACGAGTAGGAGCCAGCTTAACTCCAAGATCCTCTGCACTCGTTACTTTAATACTGAGATACTATTTAGCTCTTGAATCGTAAAAATCTTCTTCTAGATACAATGTTAGAGGTGATGCGCTTTCTTTTGTCTTTATTTTAGGTCAGTGATTACTCTAAGTCGGTTCGGTTGACACAGTTTGTTTCGAAGTACGAGTGGAGCCGTAATAAAGTCAAGAAACAAAGTATTTTTTCTGGATTTAGCTTCCTTACTTCCCTTGAGTTGCTGCAGCTTTCATAAAACAACGCAGAGTCAACACAATCTTCATCTGTGTTACAGTTTCGTCCCGGTTTAATGTCGTCCATACAATGTTTTCGAAAGATGTTTCAAAGTCCGATTTTGTTAGTAGTACGCATGCGCACATAACGAGAGGGACTGGGTTCGACGATTAGTCACTTGGAGAATAAATGATGTATTCAAATCAACAAGCGCTTTCGTGGCGCAGTGCGATAATCCACTGGATTAATATCTACCAGGCGTTCCTCGTGATTCGGCCAAGTTAAGCCTGACCGGGCAAGGTTAGTAAGTGGATGGGTGACCGTCAAGGTAAGTAAGGTGTGTCAGGGGGACAAGGAGAAAATTGAGAGGCAGTGGGAAGGGAGGGGAAGGAAGTAGAGGAGAGGGGTGGGTTGTCAAAAAATATTTTGTAGGGGAGGGGTGGGTGATTTTTTTTTCTTTTTAAATTCCCCCCACCCCCCAAAAAAAAACTAAACCCCTTTTTTTTTATGAATCCCCAAAAATTAAAAAATCCCTTTTTAGAATCATTGAGAAACAACCTAGGTCGTTTTAAAAACAACCTGAATTGTTATTGAGAAACAACTTACAACATATGCACCGATTTTCCTGTCCATAAACTCATTTGAATTTCCTGCACGCAGCCATATTGGATCTTAATGACGTCACAGTGTTGCCTCTATTGTCAGAAAACAATATAGCTTGTTTGTTGTGTAACAATAGGGGCAACACTGTGACGTCATAAAATCCAAGATGGCAGCACGCAGGAAATTCAAATGAGTTTTATGGACATGGAAAATCGGCCCATAAATGATATCTAGTGTACAATTTGGAAGTGATAAACATGGTATAGACTTAGGCGTCCAAAAGGAACATTTGAGAGCAAATATTGTTTTTCAGCCGAGGTAAGCAAGGTTTCTTTAATACATTGTCTTGCTGGCTGCCTGAACAAACTCCCGCTTTTCGGATGACACTTAAATAATGTAAAGTACATGTATGTTGCCTTCTTCTCAAAATTATTTACTAAAAAGATAAGATAATGAAGTTCAACATAGGGCCCCTAAGAGCAACTTCACGGATGGTCAGTGAGCTATTTTGGCATGTACTAAAAATCATGTGACTGATTATGTCATCAATACGTCATCACCACTAAGTGATTGATAGGGATTCACTACCATGTCTGTCCAGGTTTGAGACACCTGCTAGTAAGCAAGTTAGCAATCAAACATCATGGTACAACTTTTTCTAACATACATCTTCGGAAGTGAGGATATGGCAATTCCCTGTTCGGCTTTCATGGGACTGATTTTTGAATTCATCTGAACATTGAAATAAAACAATTCATCTGAAGACTGAAATAACATAATCTAAATGGTAATTGCCTTATTTCTACCATCGTAAAGGATAAATAATGCAGCAGTCATGCAACACATTTCATAGTATAGTTCTGGGGTCACGCAAGATTATTTTTCATGCCGCTAAAACAATTTTCATCATCTAAATGATCAGCGACTTCCATGGCCAAACCCCGCCTAATCCCCCGCTCAAATCGCCACAATATTCTAAACAAGGCTAATGCCCCGAGTGAAGTGCCAAATGCCTCGCTAATCCCCGCATAGTCCTGGGGTTGGGGGGGTTTACATTGACTGGTGCATAAAAGGTACACATAAATTAAAGGAGGTTTAAAACCATAATGAGTTTCACTCGTAAAAGGTATGCATAAATTAAAATTATAAAAGAACCTTAAAATTCTAATTCTGACCCCTTAAAAGGTACAGTGGCTCCTTTTAGGAGTACAAATTCTTGTATGTCAATTCAATACATGTATAGGGAGTGCCCCCCACCCCCCCCCCCCTCCCCCGGAGTTTGACCAATAGTAGATAACAATTTACATGTACTGATGTAGGACTGAATTTGTAGACAATACAAACATTGAGATGTTCACATTCTGTGCGATCTTTCGTGTTGTCTATTGTTTTAGAGAGCATGAAGTTCAAAAATAGTGTTATGGCAAAAGGGTCTCATCTATTTTTAAGAAATTAGAAAATGAATATTATAAAACAATAATTGCATTCACTTTTCGCATGATACGTGTCAATGACAGCAAAATTATCAAGACCTCGGTCTGTGTTGTCAGTCTCAACCCTCGGCTGATATTCACACTCACAGACCTTGGGCGGCTTGATAATTTTTGCAATCATCATGCTAACTAAACAGTAAACCCCATCCAAGGCCAATAATGTTTGCTTATTGCTATAATATTTGCACCTAATCACTATTAAATGTCCACTTAAAATTTCGACGATGGCCGATGCTAACTTTGACTTTGTCAATTAGAAAAGCCCAAACACAACGTACTCACTTCCAACGTTCTTTGCTACGTCCTTCGCATACTCCATATCAGGCTGAAAACTTTCATTTTGCTCCTGTTTACTGTCATCATTCTTTTGCTGTTGTTGTTTCTCTTGCACTTCACTGCCTTCCTTCCCGCGTAACTTTTCAGTGTTATCTCCTTCGTCGGTTTTCTCTGCGTCCTTGTTCACTTCTATCTCATCTTTCTTCGTTTCCTGGTTCTGGCCATAACCAAGCCAACCAAACATGTTGCATGTAATCTCAAAATGGCGTCCAAAAAAGAATAAAATCACACAAAATATCTCGACATTATTTTGCTTTTCTTCGCCGTCAATCTCGTCTCAACATGTTGAGCCCGCGATATAACGCGTTGTAGCCTCGCTCTCATGCAAGTGGCGTGGGTATGAATCAGAGCAGAAACCACGAAAAAGATAATTACAGATTTTTCAAGAAAAAAATAAAAGAGTAAACTGTTATATGGTCAAGCGATATCGGACAACAGGAGCTCATTTATATATGACTTGTATGGCTGCCAGAAGTTCATAACCAGAAGCAGTTTACGGTATAACCTATTAGAAAACTTAGAAAACGATTCTCGCTAAATCGCCTTTTGCAGCTAGGCATTCACGTGATTGTACAGGAATGTACTGGATGGCAAAAAATATTCAACTTCATTTAGTTTAGAAGCCTTGAACGAGATCGGTATTGTTATTAGCAAAACCTGTTTGTAAATGCTATTTTTCACCTCCAATCGATTGTCGATCTTTCTAAAACAGCGTTTTTTTAAATGGCTTGCCATCCAACATCCATGGCCACGCCTTTCCCATGGGATCACGAGCTCAATTCATTCGTTAACGAAGTATTATATCAGCACGTGCATTCTGCTGTTAGCTGCAAAAGGCCTATTGCACCAGGCAACTCAGTATTGGTCCAAAACATGAAAGCCTTTGTTCTGAATTAGAGAACCAATTGTGTGTTTACAAAAGAAACATGGCTGCCGTTGAACAACCCCCTCCCCTCCCCCCCCCCCCCCCCACCCCCCCCCCCCCCCCCCCCCCCCCGGCTGATTAAGGCGCCGGAGAGTAAATCAAAAACAGCCCCAAACACATTTCTGGTATTAATTAAATACAAATTTTAAAATGAGAGCTTATTATAATTGTTCGGACCAGTTCTGAAATGACCGAGCGTTTTGAATGTATTAGAAGAGGGAAAAGGAAGGGAACTGAGAGGATGTGAAATTAGAGCGTGGTTGAAGCTGCCATAAGCAACTATAGTAACACAGTTGTCAGCTATTGATCCATTGAACTGCAGTCTCCACAGAATACCACTGTACGAGTTGGACAGAGTTTATCGAGTCTACCCGTAACAGACCTGTCAGTAGCCCATCCGGACATGAATGATTCAATGGTTATGTCATTCATCTCTTTATGTGCTTCCATTTTGTATGTGCCTTCAAGCTAAAGACGGAGACAAACCTAGAAAATATGGGCAATGGACTTATATTCTTTACAACGGACTAGTAGTACTTTTTATACTTGTCTCAGAAGCAATAGGTGTTCCACTAAATGATCCTAACGTCTATTGGAATGTCACTAGGGATTGGAAGCGTGAATTAGCGGATAAGGAAGGTTACTTTACCAATACTTGGGCAGTGGAATTACAACATCCGGCTGATGACCATGCGGTCAAGGATATTTCAAAAAGACATGGATTTACGATTATAGGAAAGGTTGGTGAGATTTCATTTTATTGGGTGTTTCGTACGGAATGCTATACCACTGGGCTGATCTGGTGGTCCAACAAATATGGCACCAGAAAGAATGTTAAACTAAGCAGTGTGTTAAATATGGCTTTACGGATTCTTGATTTTATGGCCATAGAACTGAAGGGCCAAAGCAAACGCTTTATCGACTGTTTCTAGGTTAATTAGGAAAAAATCGTTACTGTAATGAATTGTGCAGGCTCAATCGGTAATTTTTAGTGTTTTCTTCATTATTGATCTGTTTGTGGTGGTTATCGATGCATAATAAACAACGCGCAACAAACAGTTCTCAGATTTCTGAGAGGAAAAAATCTGTTGTTGAGGACAGGGTAAACCCCGCTTAAAATCCTTTTTGCTTGTAAGAAATTCGAAATTCGGGTGGAGGTTTGATAAAGAATTTGAATGTTTCTATGTTTAATTCTGGAAATGAAACAGGTTGTCTTGAGTTTCACCAGCAGAGCTTTAGCCTTCACTGAATGAAACCTAGTAAGTTTGCTTCAACTTTTACACTGGAAAGCCAATCAATTTCCATACTGGGCCAACTATGGACCACGACAAAAACCATGGAAAGTCTGGGAAAACTATGACAAATCCATAGAAAATGCAGTAAATTGGAAGGCCAACAATGATTATTGTATAGTTTTCTATAGCACGGCAATACCACGGAAACCCGAAGTCCAGTACTATAGAAAATACAGTAATGTTGGAAATTCCAATTTACAGCCGTTTTCCATGATTTTACAGTGTTTTGCGGGCCGGCGTCGGGCGACTCATCCGAATCCTCAAAATAGCCACAACGAACTAATTTTGTGTCGTCCAATTTTAACTCGCTTAGGATGTTGTTTAATTCAATTGATTATAAGAGTTGTAAGTTTATTCCTTTCGTAAAAGAAAACAGCCTATGACTATGTTTTTCATGTTCGTCGCGCCGAATCGTAAAATACTATAACTATACTTTAAAAAACCTTATTCAAAGGTCTATTTACATGTAATAAATATTGTAGGTTAACAGAAGTGAGGTTAATTATGTTAATAGCACTTTACTTAGTTAATTGAATACTCAGGTTACCATAACGATGACCAAGAGAGCATAAGTACGAGAGAGAATCTCCAATACGCGCGCTTGTGCGATAATAATGTGTAATTAAATGTATTTTTAGTAACCAGAAGCAGCTAAGAAGTGCGTGAGTGCGTGTGAATATCGTGCCTGACTTTGTTGGCCAACCTGTTCGTTCGTGCCACCATTAGTGTCATCTTGAGTATAGCAATGACGTGCCTTTTGTATTCATCATAGTTCATTTCTGAGCCTGCGCAAGGTTTCTATACACTCTCTCACACCTGCAGCTGCGATACTGCCGCTCTGTCCTCACGACAACAGCAATTCCACGCTGTTTTCGTCTCATCTGTTTCCTTCTTATAGTAAGTCTGACTGAGTGACACCAAGAAAGCAGTGACCTGCTGCTCTACAAGTGACTGGCTTAGTGGCGTCGTGTAGCCCCTGCTAGACACCCTGTATAGACCACTTTCATAAATGCGTATTCCCGCCTTTCGATAGTTTATCCACATGTACAGAAAACATGAACACCACCATGTGAAAGAGCAGGTCAACGGTAGTGATTTTGTGAAATTTCAGTGCTGTAGTTTAGAAAGCAGTGACGTTCACAGTTACAGCCATTTGAAATTAGAGATGTTGTATGAGAAAAACTTTTCCAGCCTCGCGCTTTCATGTTTTTCCTGCAGTTGAAGTGCCAATAACTCAACAGCAGTTCTTCGACATTGCTCTAAAACTGAGCACAGTTAGATTAGTTTTAATGTGATCTTTCATGTGGTATATCTCATTCATTTCCCTCTACAGATTTATCTTCCAAATTATGCGAATTATTATGTAGGAGGCGGGATATAATGAGTCGATTAAGGTTTGTTAAACGCCGTGGAATGTGAGTAGCAGCTGACGTACGTTTCAATCGAGCGCTAACCTTTGTGTTCTGACGAAGGGCTAGCGTTCGAAACCGCTTCAGCTGCTACTGACCGGTGTTTATATTCGCCACTGACGTAACTAGACCAACACTAGTGTTTACAGGAACTGGTTATCCATTGTACCTACTAAGATAGAGTTTGCAATTATGATTTATTTCAGGTGTTTCAGGTTTCGTGTTAATTTTTGTTGACTTTTCGTTTCAGATTGGAAATTTAAGAGGTCATTATCATCTTCGGCACGATGACGTAGAAGAATACAAAAAAGAACACAACAGGGAGAAAACGGACAGACTTCTACTGGAAGATAAGGTGTGTCAAACACTATGCCAACCTCGTATCCAGGGGCATTTGCGCGCCTAATGCAAGATTGCGACGCCAATTTGGATTAGGCGCGCAAAATCTCCTGGGTAGTTCTTTATTCTCGAATTTGAGGATTATTAGTCCTCTAGCTACATATTAGCTAACTGACCGAGATTTATTGATTCTGAGGCGTATGACGTCAACGTCTTGCTTCACGAATAGAACAACATGTTCTTTAAGAAGATTTGGATTTTTTTTGGGGGGGGGGGGGTACAAATGTCAGTCAACAGTTAAAATTTCGGCCATTTGTCCGTTGACAGTTAACCACCAAGAACACCACTTTAAGGGTAACAGTATTTTCTTCAATTATCAGTTAACGGTTAAAAATATCCTTATTTGTCATTTAAATTTTAGGCCGTTCGTCAGTTGTCAGTTAACCTCATCCAGATCCTCCTTTAACGTCCTCCAATTATGAAGAAGAAACGTTCCGAGTGAAGCTAGTCAATTGCAGTTTAAGTCCCTGCCCAAGGACGCGGCCGAGTTTCGAACCCGGCCATTACCTCCCATGTCATTCCTGACCGGTGCTCTAATTTATATCAGTTAGGGGGTCGTAAAATAATTTGTTATGCTATTTCGTGAAAGAGTAGGGATTAGTCTCCCGGCACAATTCAGTAACAGCCTGTATTCTGAGGTATTAACAATCACTAATGATTGTAATCTGTATGGCAACACAATGCGCCACAATAGCAGTCCATAACTCAAGACTTCCCTTGTGAAGCGCATCTGAATATATCCATTCAAATTGCGCTATATGAATGGATAACTTTACTTTTTTTACAACTTTAGTACTGTTTTATCAGTCCACCTTACCCGCGTTGTTTATTGCGTTGAATTTCAAAGATGAAGAGAATGCAGACCGTTAAAATGTTCTTTAATTTTCAGATCCGATGGGCAGAGCAGCAGAAGATTTTACACAGAGTTAAACGAAATGGTCTTCCCATGGATCCTAAGTTCACAGAAATGTGGTATTTGGTAAGATAATTCTGTATTCTTCATCAAGAGTTACTCACCTTATTTAACGTTGGTTAATATTTTGTTTATCCTCGGATGAATGAGGCTGATTATGCCTCCACCAAGATATGCTAATGTACCCGAGACTCATTCCACACACACTCCTTACTACATTCATATATTCTCTAGTAAGATATGCTAATGTATGCGAGACTCATTCCACACACACTCCTTACTACATTCATATATTCTCTAGCAAGATATGCTAATGTACCCGAGACTCATTCCACACACACTCCTTACTACATTCATATATTCTCTCCACTCATTACTCAACTCACATGTTGATTTTTATGGAGGGAGGAAAACCGGAGAACCCTCAGAAACACCATGGGTGAGAATCAACAAACTCAACTCGCATATGACGCCGAATCCGGGAACAGGCCCGTCGACAGAACTCCAGGGGGGGAGGGCGTTTTCAGTGAGTCGCGTCGGATACATGATATGAAGCAAGTGGGGGGAAAATCCAACCTCGATTCCATGCGTCAGCAGACAGAAGGACCTTACGGCGGGAGGGAGGGTTCGTTCCCACGAACCTCCCCTGTCACTGACGGGCCTGGGGAATCGAACCCGGGTCGTAGTGGTGAGAGGCGAGCCTCCTTGGAGCCCCTGTCACCCATAGTAGGTACATAGTCGTACAAGACACCAAGCAAGGGTTATGAATTTGAAAGTGTTTGTTACTTTGTTCTTTCAGTTCTTTCAATCTCTTTAATTTCTATGTAATTAATAAAACCTTTATCATGCAGCCCTCGTGTTCATGCGCTTATATATCGTAGCCAGGTATATTGTTGGAAGCGTAAGTTGATGTGATGGCGATTATTTTTGTTACCTTTGCTTTCCTTATTTCCCTTCCCTGCCCCTCCCTTGCCTTCCTTTCTCGTTTCTTCTCTTTAATTAGCTTCGTCATCCATGCAAAAAATATTAATACTGACAATGAATAATAAGGCATAATAAGGCACGCGTCCGTGATGTAAAATATACGAAATTAACACATATTAATCTATGTTCCTAGATGAATACGGGCCAAACAAATGGTCCAGTTGGTGTTGATATTAACGTCACACCCGTATGGAGAAAAGGAATCACTGGCCGGGGAGTCGTGTTGTCTGTTCTGGACGACGGTGAGTGGTACAAGACTTCAACACAACATACAGTGTTAGTCTTGCTCAGTGCACTAAAGGTGCATGAAATTAAACCTTCATGTTTCTTAAAATTCTACAAAAATACCCCGTTGTGGGGAGGATATCCACCTATTTCAAAAGGGTTGTCTTGTGCATATTGCAGTGTACATTCCAGGTTCAGCAAATGCGGTCGTTATTCAGCGACAGAAACAGCCAATAATTCGCTCTGATCATGCGGCAGCCATGTTGAGTACAGATTAAAACCTTTGTTTCTCCCCGTATAACCTCGTTCTGAAACTGCTCAGTGCGGGCTAGGCTACACTGTTATTTTCAAGGAGTTATTTTAACTCCAAAAGAGTTATTCTGTACCATTTGTTTTTAGTACAGAATAATTCTTTTGGAGTTAAAATAACTCCTTGAAAATAACAGTGTAGGCGTGGAAAATATATTGTTTCTAGCCAACTTGGTTTCTGCGCAAGGAGGTCCTCAATACTCCTGTGAATACATGTTTAATGAATGAAAACTACCTTCTGAATGTAATGACCCATACGTCCCCCCGCGCGCTTTCCTTTCAAACCCATTTACACAAGTCACGTGATGGAGGTATTAAAGGAACCAGCACTGAAAGACTGCTGTAAAACCTATATAAAAGTAAACTTTCTCAGCACTGAAAACAACAATATAATACTTAGATGGCAGAATACGCTTTCCAGAAATACTGGATAAAACTGAAACTTTAGAGGATGGCAAACCTTGGAGCGGATAAAAACTGTTTCATTTAGAGAGAAATTTCAGAGTATCTCGTTTGTCGATCCATGCAAAACTGTTTGAATACTAGGTACAATTGACTGAGTTGGAGGGCTGGAAGGGAAAATATTTGGCTCCAGGTCATGCATTCGCTGCATACGAACGAGAGCCAAATATTTTCCCGTCCAGCTCGGCCGGCGTTTTCAGGGTGCCTCATTTCGTATAAACAGTAAATTGCTGAGAAGTGAAGTAGCCAGGCTTAATTGTTTTCTTGTGTCTGTCCTCTTTAGGTATGGACCACAATCACCCAGATCTGGCGCCAAACTATGTATGTATGTGACTTGCAGTAAGATTACTTTTAGTCTATTTCTCAGTACCATGATTCTTCAGTACTTTTTTGCAGTACGCTAGGGTACTTAGTGTACTGAACAATTACTCGGCTAATTAGCATATGTACTTGCTAGAGGCCTATCCAGCCTATTCGTACAGACGCAACTATAATTAATATCTGCTATTCACTCAGAGACCGACAGAAAGTGTCTGAGGTCACAGTGTAAAAGGGGTGGGTTTGAATATGTTTCCATTTTGATCGAAACGCAATTGAACACTTTGTTGCGTTTTCGTCTCCCGTCCACACAAAAACGTTGAAGACAAGTGACGCAAACTTTGAAAACGCTCTCCAGAGATTCGTTCGAGCTTCAAGTCGCTTGTTTGTCACTACATTTTCGCGAGATCGGAATTTCGGGACCCTATAAAATGGCGGCCACTGCGATTTCGGCGCGTAATGCACACACACACTGTTTGAGAGGGACGCAACAGCTGTACACGTTGATTGGTTGTCGTGTGAAAGCGTGCTGCTGTGATTGGTTCAAAATCCTTAAGCGCAGAGATTAAGTGCTGCTCTCTTGTAATTGTGCAAACGATGAAGCATCGTTCATGTTTTTCGACGGAATCAAGTAAAACTGTAATAAAACTTACTAATTCATATTTATGTTTTCAATAGGAACCCAGAGCCAGTTTCGACTTCAACGATCAAGACCCGGATCCAATGCCGAGAGATATCGACCCTGATAACTGGTAAATAATAATAATAATAATAATAATAATAATAATAATAATAATAATAATAATAATAATAAAGAGGGTAGCACTAAATAGCAAAGCTAACAAACTTGTGGCTTTCAGTGAATAACTGACAATATAAATATTATATAAAAAGTTAAATTTCAAAACTATATTATATAAGATAAAAACGAGATAAGTTCTTATTATACTATATAAATACTTTGATAGAAAGTATATAAGCACGAAATAATTGAACATGCAATATAGATGTAACTAGCTATAATCAGAAATATAAGATAATACTAATACAAGGTCATCAATATATAATATATACAATACCTTAAAATATTAATAATGAAATAGAAAATGACATACCAATAACTGTCATGCTAATAACCCGTATTTGTTATTCAACGAGCCATAAAATACCGACATGAATGATATATCACAAATATTGTTACCTATCTGTGACGTCATCACTTTTATATCGCTCGTAAAACCCAGTGATTTTTAGCTTGGTGAATAATAAACAGAATATTACATGGCAGCTTGGAGATACGGTTTTTATTTTCTCGTGGTGAATAATAAACAGAATATTACATGGCAGCTTGGAGATACGGTTTTTATTTTCTCGTGGTGAATAATAAACAGAATATTACATGGCAGCTTGGAGATACGGTTTTTATTTTCTCGTGGTGAATAATAAACAGAATATTACATGGCAGCTTGGAGATACGGTTTTTATTTTCTCGTGGTGAATAATAAACAGAATATTACATGGCAGCTTGGAGATACGGTTTTTATTTTCTCGTGATACACTCGTTCGCTGTATTACGACATTCATAGCCTGTTCACAGGCCCTGGATACTAAAAAACAAAAAATCGGACAAAAGAGAAGAGGAGGACTGGGTAGAGAAGGTGAAGGGATGGGGAATCACGTTTTATTTTCGTTATTTTTCCCATGCAGTCAGGTTAGAGCCTATGAACAGGCTACGACATTCGCCACTCGAAGATAAAGAGCGTATCTCCACGCGGCCATGTAAGATCCTCTATTTACTGCTACAACAGTAACTGTAAGGGTTATCGAAGCTGTATATCGCTAAATATAACAAAATTAACAGGTATTTAAACCAAAGGTAACAACGTTTATCAGGCTAACCCCTTGTTATATTAATCATTTTAAAATAAAGCTACTCATGCACAGCCTTTGATAAATCTCTTAATTCTGTTTTTCAGTCACGGAACTCGCTGTGCGGGAGAAATCGCTGCTGTTGCTAACAACTCCATCTGCGGTGTAGGGGTTGCCTACAATTCTAAAATAGGAGGTACGTTCCCCCAACCCCCTCCCCCTAAAATTGATGTTTGAATTGTCCGGCGGAAGGACCGCCACTAGAGTCACTATTAGACTACAACAAGTCACAAGTTAACGACCAATGTTGACCTAATGTTACTCACTAAGGATTACTGGGATGCAATTTGATATTGCCATTGTTCAAAATAGGCATGCATGAAAGCAGAGCTTATCTGCTTTAGTTTTCAGAGCGTTCTGGCTTGTTGTCTGAAAGAAAATATTGACATTCTTTATTGTGTGACGTACATACAGAGTAACACTTTATTGCGTGACGTATCTACAGAGTAACCCTTGGGCCTCAATTCACTTCGCATGCCAGGGCCCAGTTAATTAAAGTGCTTATAAACACTAGCCACTTATCATTGATTTAAAGGATAAACAGGAAAACAAAATGACCGACATAGGAAAAACAATATTAGCGTCTTCCATTTTCGTTTATTTAGGAATCAAATTTTAATTTTGTAATCTAAGTCATAAGCCAATTCTAGTTCCTTTTGCGCTGTTATTATGTCAGCTCCACTTATTAAAATATATTTCCCAAAGATTGCAAGGATCTGACGCCTGAAAACAATTGAAAAAATAAACAAATTCAATGTTATGGCGCAATTCATTTTCAACTCATTAGCATAATGTGATTTCAATGACGTCAGGAGGGTAAAGGCTTTACTGGATGCCGGCAAACTATCTTCAAAACGCTGTTTTAGGACTGAAGATCGACAATCGATTGGAGGTGCAAATTAGCATTTATAAACAGGTTTTGCTAATAACACTACCGATCTCTTATTTTTTACCGTCCAGTACAACCACATAATTGCATTCCTGCAAAAGGCCATAATGATTAATGAAACCTGACAAGAAACTGTTTTTTTTATTTCGTCCCCTCTGCAGGTGTTCGTATGCTGGACGGGAAAGCGACAGACGCCTTGGAGGCGAGCTCACTCAGCTTCGGGTCGCAGTTTATTGACGTTTATAGCAACTGCTGGGGCCCAAAAGACGATGGGAAAACGTTTGGAAAACCCGGGCCTTTAGCCGCCAAGGCACTGAAGAAGGGCACGGAGGAGGTAGATGAACAATGAAAACTTAATGACTTGTCCCAAGGAAAACAGTAAACAATTAATGACTAACCCCAAGGGAAACAGTATACACTTTATGACTGACCCCAAAGGAAACAGTGAACACTTAATGACTGGCGCCGAGAGGAACAGAGTGAGTTTTGTTTCTCCGATATCCTCGATGTTTTCCGAGACCGAGTGTTTCCCGAGGGACCAGTCACTAAGTGATTTGTTACGTAGCAACAATTATAAAAGTCCTTTGCACTGAGTTTTTTTCCCGCTTTTAGCTAGCCAGTGGTCGCACCATCTTCTGTCACAATGTGATCACGTGATACAATTGAGTTATATCCCGCGCGGGATACGTTGGATTTTGATGAAAGCCACGTGACCCCGGTTCAACCAATGAGAGCGTGCGCTGTGTCTAGAAAACTTATGGCTATGTAACAATAAACACTTAATGGCTAACCCCGAGCCGAGGGAAACAGTGAGTTCTGTTTCCCAGAGATCCTCGGTGTTCCTCGAGGGAGACGGGCGGCCATGTTGGAGGACATAGTAACGAGGAATCTTTAGTAAAAGTCCTCCAATATGGCGGCGATGACGTCACATGCAAACCAAGAATTATTGCAGTCATTTTACTACGCTATTCTCTCATATTTCTAGAAAATAAATACACTTTCTCACTTCCTGTTGACATCTAGGGTCGAGGCGGCAAGGGTAACATCTTCGTGTGGGCGACAGGTAACGGTGGACTAACAGACGATGACTGTAACTGTGATGGCTACACCACCAGTATATACACAGTGTCAGTAGGGTGTATAGGTGACCACGGTCTGTCTGCCTACTACACTGAACTGTGCTCTTCCACACTCGCTGTTACATTCAATGGCGGTGCACACAGAGAACGAGAGGAGAACAAGATGGTAAGTTAAAATGTTCTTCATATTCTTACTCATAATGAGGCTTGCAGTGCGGCTGAATAGGAAAACTTGTAAATTATTGTATACAATACCAGAAGACTTCTGACAAGCTGGAAAGCGAAAATCCATTAAAAATAAGGACCAAAAGGTAACAGTAGGAATTTAAGGGGCTATGCCATGGTGCTGCGCATGTATGGATTCAGTGTTCGATTGGTGGCTATTAATTGACTACAAACAGTTAAAGCCACTCCCCTCCTTCAATGCTTGATTGACATGATACGCAATAATTTCTTGAAGACTGTGTCTATGCAGAATTTGTTAGACATTTTAACCATCCCACATGCATGCGCGAGGTTCATCAGTTCATATGAAAATCGCTGAAAATAACTGTTTCCGGCCCGGAATGCGAATAATAAGACCTCTTACTGTGACACAGCTCCTTTAACCACGTATATGCCAAAACGTGTAAAAAAATTGTCTGAGCGAGCAGGATCCGATAACCAGGAGCGTCCATATCTCCTATATAGTAGCATGCGAAAGCAGCCGCATCTTTGTGCCTGTACCGAAACAGATTCCCAAAAAATTCCATACTGATGCGACGTATTTTTGACCCGAATCCGGTTAAAACGTTTTCGCACTCGTGCCGCAGACGCTTCTTTGCGGGAATCCGTTTCGGAGCGAGCACAACGATGCGGCTGCTTACGCAGGCTACCTATATAGGTGTCACAGCGTTTTCACAAGTTGGGCTATTTTTAGATTATTTCCCCGCCAATTAGTGGGTTGCAACAGTTGCGGAACAAAAGATTCCTCGTTAGCTACTTTTGTTATACCACCCAACATGGCTGCTAAGCTTTTGTGATTGTATTCCCTTAGGAATGATTGCAACCCAAGAATAGCCGGAAATAGTTCAATCTAAAAATAGCCTAACTTGTGAAAACGCTGTGACATAGGCCTCCCGGTTAGCTCAGTGGTTAAGCTCCGGTCTGTCGAGCGGGAGGTCGCGGGTTCAAAACCCGGCCGGACCAACACTCAGGGTCTTAAAATAACTGAGTAGAATACATAATACCGTAAACGGTTAGACCTTCACGTCTTCTCGGATAAGGACGTAAAATTGTAGGACTAGTGTCCCCAATTAGTTACAAAGCTAAATACATTGACACTTAAATAAACTCACTTACTTACTTAACGCTGTGACATAGGCCTAGTAGGTAAGCCGTCTTTCTGGGACGATCTGGGACAGTCGGCGATGTATTTTGCTTGGTCCAGACTCCGACGGACCAAACAAAATCAATTTCCCAAACACTTTTTCATATTCAGTCGCATCCCACATGTTTCACACCTTTCATACATTTAAGGCAAGCCAGTAGAGTTCACTGACGTACGGTATTTATTCCGTCAGATAACCACAGACCTGCACAATAAATGTACAGAACAATTCAAAGGGACGTCATCCGCTGCGCCACTAGCTGCAGGAATGGTTGCACTCATGCTAGAAGCCAAGTAAGCATTCAACAGCCTACTTTGACGACGTTGCGCACGCATCAGAGAATAACAGATGTGGCCCGCCAGTCTCTTGTTATTCAGGTTTTATGTGCATTGTTCTACATCGTCAAAGTGGGTTACTGAGAGGACAATCTCCTCATCAGGGTGGAGAGGGGGGGTTGACGTCATTTGTGTAAAAGAGGACAGACACCGAACAAAATATTAACATCTGTTTGCTTATTGAAGGGTTAGAGTCTAGCGTGCGTATTTTATTAACAAATACTTGAGTATGCCTCGCCAGTATGGGCAGCACTACCAGATTATCTTAGCGATCTTGTTGAGTCGGCTCAAAAGAAAGCCTTATATAGAATCTGTCCCAGCCTCGCCTATCTAGACGCGCTTGTCCACACTGATTTAGAGCCACTAAGTTCTCGTAGACAAAATGCCTGTCAAAAGGTTATTGCCAGAGCTAGGCTTGGAAGGCCACTACGTGGGTTGCTCCCTCTGCCCGTGACTACTGTTCACGGTTACAATTTACGGTTTGGTTCATAGGCAACTGGGTCGCACTGGTCGCTATAACGAATGTTTGACTGTTAAGTATCAATAAGTGTGATTTATATATCAAGTAAACCCTATAATACTTATATTAATGTTGTGCCATATGCTGACGTCCCTATAATTCAGTGTAAGACTGCGAAAGGGTTAAAATAAACTGACATTATTATTATTACATTATTATAAATACATGCACGCGTTGACAAATATAAAGTCTCTAAACTTTAATATTCCAACTTAGCGCACAGCGTGCTGTAGTTACCAATAAAGCACTGTCATTAGCCAATCACCTGCTTGGATTTTGTACTGTGCACGAAGTTGGGATATTAATACGTACATTATGCTGTATTACCTGAACAGCCCTTTGTTGACATGGAGAGACGTTCAGCACATCGTCGTGCGAACAGCTAAGCTAACGAGCCCAGTGGATGACGGCTGGCGCACTAATGGTGCAGGATTTCACTTCAATCATAAGTTCGGTTTTGGACGATTAGACGCAGATGCTATGGTAACTATGGCTCGTACATGGTCCTTGGTTCCTAGACAGAGAATATGTACCGGGGCATCAAGCGAAGGAGAAAGGTGACAGGGGGTTCTTTAATATCAATATATGGATAATGCTCATAAAGGCTTCCACTTCTTTGCAGAAGAAGATTAATGTGTGAAGGGAAAATGATGCCCTCAAATGAGTAATCTGAGGCATATCGGAAAGGAGACATGTTCATGTTCAATGCCAACAATAACCCAGTTTCAGGATCATGCGCAGTTGTACAAATCCTTTGTTTATTTGGCAGGCAGGTTGATGTTAGACCAATCTCGTACCCAGATCCCATTTGTTCGTCGAGCATGCGCAGTAAGAAACAAATGGGGTCTGGGTACGAGATTGATGTTAGACAATAGGCACACCGCGGCAAAACGTTACGCGCATGCGTATTTGCTATTTCTTGTCGGCGCGCGGCCGCCCCCAGTTTCCCGCGAAAACTGAAATGAAACAACAGCACATACCCGTGATTTTAAAATTTCTGCTTAAAAGCATCCATTTGTGAACTGTTTTGTCAAAAAATAAGAAAACTACTTAAAAGCTAAGCCTAAGACTTTAACAGGTTGAAGTTTTCTTAATTTGTAATTCACTATGAGTTTACTAAGTTATAAAATTATTTACTAAAAAAGTTGAAACCCTCGGTAATTTGTATTTGATAGCAGAGCCTTCGTTCTTTTGGCCAGCGGAGCATACCGTTTTGCCGCGGTGTGGACAATAGGTGGCCGCCAGTTGAAACAAAGGATTTGTACAACTGCGCATGATCATGAAACTGGGTTACGTCAAGGACAACGGCAAGGACGACGGCATAAAACAATAGTCTCAATTACAAAATACAATACTTGCACGTAAAAATGCACGCAGTCGCCTACATTTTCACCGTTCTCTGCAAAAAAACAAACGTGAAAACTACAAATTGTACGTTTTAAAACACGCCTTTATGTTCCGAGCCGGAAAAAAATATATTTTCAGTGGTTTTCATATAACCTGACCACCCTAGCACACGTGTGGGATGGATGAAATCAAAGTAAATGTGCATAAAATAATTAACAAACTGTGCGTAGATCTCGTCTTAACAGTTTGAAGCAGAAGTCCATAACCAGAAGTGTCCATCTCCCACTATAGGGTTTGGCCCATCAGTTTACAGAGTAGTCTATTTATAGAAAGCTTTTCCCGCCATCTCGCAGCCAATCATATTCTTAGAAAATTTATCAGCAGTACCTGATTGGCTAATACAGCGATTTCCTTTGTTTCGGTAATATTGTACTGTAGTTAATTATATATGCGACAAAATTTTGGCGGACAAGGCGAGCGAATGCTACTTGCTAGTGTAGAAACTTCTTGATAATCAGCTATTTCTCATTTATAACAGGCAAGAACTGGTGAGCACCACATGTTCAGGAAATACCATATATTATAAACCAGAACATGTGGTTCCTTTGTAACCTTTTATTTTCCCGTTTCATCTGTTTCAGACTTCGTGTTTATGTACAGCACTTGTGTGATGTATACAGAACGAAGAGCTCTAAGTTTTATCTTTTGGTTCATAAACACAGATTTTTGTAGTGATATTTGGCAAAAATACAGCAAGTGATAAATATCACATACAAATCATGCTATTTTTGTTTATAATATGGCCTAAGAAATGTATTAAAAAAGACAATCACATGTTCTCTCAAGAGTAATTAAGTGCACCGAGTTTGTTTACTTAGGGGCCGTCGACATATTCGAAATGCCCCGCGTAACGCACAACGGACGTTAAAGTCAGACCCCCTCCCCCCTCTCCCTTAACGTCCACCCATTGTTTGATGTTTTTTTTAGGTCAGGAAAAACAGTAATGAAATACACGGGAGTTCACTTATAGACAAAGTATAAAACAAGCTTAAAGCTTTAATAGCTGCAACTGTACAGTCGGTCAGTACCTCGAATTCCCGTACGAGCTCATTTCGGATCTTGACTAAAATACCCATTCGGACACGACTATAAAACTGAGTTTCACTTACCTGGAGGTTTGAGGTATTTCATGATACTTCTAATCAAAAGACCTTGTTGAAATTTCCGGGAAATTCAACAAAAATTGCGCTCTAATGTAGATCTAGCTGACTAGAAACGTTTGATTAAAAAGTGTACTTCTATTGATGAAAAAGTGTTTGTTCTAAATGCCCCACACTAACGTCCATGCCCTTACCCCCTCCCCCCTAAACGTCCGTTGTGCGTTAAGCGGGGCATTTCGAATATGTCGACGGCCCCTTAATTGAGTTTGAGCTCAAGTGAACATTTGAAAATCCTGTAAGTAATTTGCGCTTGGCAGATAAAAGAACAGCCCGGCAAATCTCCAAGCAAGGCTTAATTAATAATCGACTGGAGCTGAAAGAAAATAGCTATAAACTGTGAAAAAAAATCAATTTCTGGTACACTGAACACTAGCAAGAAGCGAAGTTTGATTTCAGGCAGTTCATCACATGCAATTAAACAATGAAACAGTTGTCACTTTGCTGTTTTATTAAAGACACTAACTGCGGTTACACATCTCCAAGAATAAACTTTACAATCGAAAACTAGACTGAACTGAACGCAACTATCGCAGCTGGAAATGAAATTCCAGTTCTTAAAATTAGTACAAACAAGGGTTTTTTCTTCAGGCAACCAGTGAACAAGATTATTAGAAGATTTGAATCAACTGCCTCACGATCACGGCAACGGGTCATAATCATATGCGACCGAGTTTCCAAGGCCGATTTCAATGGATTAAAAACAAAACAATTAAATAAAAAAGTAAAAGTAAACTTGGCTTACTTTGATGTAATTTTGTCCTTGTATAATGTCAGTTGTTCCAGGCCAGATGAATGTGAATTTTCGGTTCCGTTTTCATTCATTGTCATAATTCAAACTTTTATACTCGTCGCTAGTCGACACTTGAAGACTTGAAAATCACTTTTTAACTTTCTCAAATCACCCCAAGATCCATTAGCAGAGGCACAGATGATCAGTCTATACATTTCGTTTCATTACAATTCCAATATCTTCAAGTTTAGTCCGGCGTCAAAAGCCCGACATTTGCCACCGTACTTAGCTTTAATTTGTAGTTGGTAGCACCGCTGGGCGACCTGTATGTACTGAGCTTCAAACCGGGGGGCACTGCATGTGAGGTATCGTCTTCAGAGCCCGACCCAGTTTGCAAAATAAAATGTAATGAAGATGTTTTTATTAACCAGAATTTCCAATAAAATTTATGAAAATCAACCCGAATTGATAGTTGATTTGCTCCAAAACAAGACTAAGTTTGCCAAATTGGGCTCAAACCTGTACCCGGTACCGCCGCACATCTCATTTACGTCGTGTACACGAGTGCCCCCCCGGAGCCATAACTCTCGCATCTGACCCAATGTCCACCATTGTTTTGAGATTAGCATTTCTAAAAATAGACTACTCTGTAAACTGATGGGCCGCTACCCCAATACCAGATGGACACTTCTGGTTATGGACTTCTGGGCCCGGTTCCTGAAAGCCCGATTAGCGCTAATCCAGAGTTAATTACCATGACAACTAATATGTTTTGTTGAGAGTTAATCCAGGATTAGCGCTAATCGGGCTTTCAGGAACCGGGCCCTGTTTGAAGCCAATAGTACATTTGCATAATGACGTCACATACTATAACTACCAGAACTCTTTGCGCGAATCCTTTTGTTCCTCTAATTTGGACCATTGTCGTGGAATTCTCAATGGAGTTTAAAAATATGAACGAGAAAGAGAATTTGAAAAGGATTCTTGTAGTAAAATGACACCATTTGATAATGAAAATGTCCTATTTACAGCCACCAATCGAACGTTGATTCCAGACATACACAAAACCACGACACAGCGCCTTTATAAAAGAGAACATGCCATAAGAAAATAAACGACTGAACTCTATAATCATCATATTTTTTTGAAAATCTGGTTGTGAAAACAATTAAGGCGGATAAAGGAAATAGTAAACACCAAATTTCGGGAGAAAATACTTGTCTACGTCCCGTCGTCACTACCCTCGCCGTCCTGGTTACCAAGAGAATTGCTTATTAAGGTCCAGTTACATGGTACTACTGGACCTTACCGCCTTTAGTTAGCCAGTGGCGCGCGCGATACATCACACCTTCTTATGTCAGGCGATGTGATGACGTGACGGGATAGATTTGAATTGTATCCCGCACTTTGGTAACTGCCACATGACCCCGGCTCAATCAATAAGAGCGTACGTTGTATTTGGAAAACCTATGGCTATGTAACAACAAGTATTGTCCAATTTTTCAGGAACATTCCAGGAGGCGGTTCTCTGGATATCGAAATCCCCACCCAGGGTTGCAAGCGTACTGTTGCTGAAATCACCAAGCTAGAACACGTGATTTTGACCGTCAGCTTCATTCATCGTCGTCGTGGAGATGTCAGTCTACTGATGACGTCACCATCCGGGACTAAGAACGAGATGCTTTCAACGCGTCGCTATGACGATTCCAAGGAAGGACTGGATAAATGGTCCTTTATGACCGTGCATTGCTGGGGTAAGTTAATATTGACTTTATCCTCTAAGATTTTTTTTTCTTTCTCATAAACAAACACTAAATTGCTGAAGCTAAAATTAAAATAAACTTACAAAAAGTAAACAACAGCAAGCTAGTTGTTCAGTTATACCTGTCAATAGCGTTTTAGAACCGTTTACAAACTCTTTAGTTTTATTTTACACATAAACATTCAAGTGTTTGATCATAGTTAATAGAGTGGAATGGTTAGGAAACCCGGCAAACTTCAAAAGGGCTAACAAAGGTGCTGCGATTTATGTTGGAAGGGGTAAGACAAAAGATTGTGCACGATCATAGTTCATTAGCGTTCCCTGGACGACTGAACTCACACGTTTCTATTGGCTGATTGATTAACATGTTGGAATTTCTATTGTGTTTTGTGCACGGTAGTGGTTGAAAAAAGCTAGCAAATACATATAACAAAGAAGGTCCCTGAGTTTCCTAACCATTCCACTCTATTAACTATGGTTTGATTGAATTCCGTGTGATAACAAAACTCAGAGATCACTCCATCGGAACATTACATACATACTCTTTATTTATACACGGAGTCTCAATAAATTACAAAGAATGCTCTTTCAGAGAGCCGTGTGCTAAATTACAATTTATCCTAATAACAATGAAGAATTTCATTACATAGTAAGATGTATAAAATTATTAATCATGATATAAATAATCTATAGATATACGTTTATCTAAGTATTAAACATCTACTAAGTTATAAAAACTACAAATATTTCAAGAAGTGCCATTTTGTACTTAATTATATTCATTTTGAAATCATTGGTGTTTCCTGCAATTTGATTGGTTAAAAGCAGCAGTGATTTCAGCCTAAATTGCATCATTTTGTGTCTGTTATTGCATCCTTTTGCTGAACCAATCAAAAAGCAGATTTTAAGAAGCCATTTCACAGCGTAGGGATTGCGTGATCGCTCGCGCACGCTCTTAGATTTTAATTGCCTTCTTCAAAGCTCTACCCACTTGACCTTTATAGTTTGTTGTTGTAAAAAAAAAAATTTACGAACGTTTTTCGTTTGTTAAAGGGATACCCGAGTGAAAAACACATTGGGGCTCAAAAGAATCTTCAACATGTTCTTTGTTCAGAAAATGTATTAAAATTTGATCAAACGTTTTTAGTATTAAGAACGAGCACCTCAAAGTTGGCCCCACGAAGACATGGGCGCCGCCATCTTTGTTTGCATTTACGGAAGTGACGTCACTTCGTCCCACCAGCGTTCTCACTCTCACTTATTAGGTGTTTTTAGGATGATAAACGCCTTAACTGTACCTCACATACATTGTAGTTCTTATACTTATTCAGAAGTCACTCGAGTCTTTTAAGCCATGTTGTTTTGCTATTATTAAATGGCAGTTACGAGACCTTGTTGTTCGTCTGATAATTTCTCGCCTTCCCAATGCTTTTCTTCCTCCTCCCAGTCTTCTGAACTTTTCTCATAATGTCGTCTTCATCATAATTCTGGTTTCTGTAAGAATTCCTCTGCAATCTCGATGAAAATATATCCACTTTAATTCCGAGAGTGTGAAAATCATACAAAGACAAGTAGCCGCGATACGCTGGTGGGACGAAGTGACGTCACTTCCGTAAATGCAAACAAAGATGGCGGGGCCCATGTCTTCGCGGGGCCAACTTTGAGGTGCTCGTTCTTAATAATAAAAACGTTTGATCAAATTTTAATACATTTTCTGAACAAAGAACATGTTGAAGATTCTTTTGAGCCCCAATGTGTTTTTCACTCGGGTATCCCTTTAAGATTTCAAAATGAATATAATTAAGTGGTAAAAGAACTGAGTGGAGTGCAATTTTGGTCTGAAATCATACTCTTGATTACTCGTATGATTTCAGACCAAATTGCACTCCACTCAGTTCTATTACCATTATTCATTGCTGACTTGCACGCGACGTCATCGCCATCATGTTGGTGGACGTTAACCGCAAGAGATTCCTCGTTAGCATCTCTTGTTAGTTCCACCAACATGGCCGCCACGGCTTTGTGATTGGTTGTAAGTCAAGAATAAGATATATTGTTCCATAGAGATGCCCCTGTTTGGTCTAGGGATTCAGAGCGACACAAGCTATATTGATGAATTGTGCTAGTTTTGGTGAATACGTTTTGTGATAAGCTTAAATATAGCGGACCTTCGTCATTAATGGTTTAGTACTGGCAGCGGCGTCGTTCCTCCAGGTCTCAGCTAAGATATCTTTTGACCTTAACCTGTAATGACCTTAACTTCATTGGCTTCCCATAGAGCAGCGTATTATATTTAAGATTCTCCTCTTAACCTATAAGTCTTTAAATAATCTAGCACCCTCATACATTAGTGATCTTCTTCATATTTACTCTCCGAGAAGGAATCTTAGGTCATGTAGTCAGCACTTTCTTATAGTACCAAAATCGAGCTTGAAGAGTTATGGCGATAGGATGTTCTCGGTGGCCGCCCCAAAACTTTGGAACAATCTTCCTTTAGAAATAAGACTAAGTGACTCGGTTTCTGTTTTTAAATCTCGTTTAAAGACATACCTTTTTAAGAAAACTTATTTTTAATCACATGGTCGTATACTTTCTTAGTAATGTGTTTTTAACTTTTTAGTATTTTAACTTTTTAGTAGTTATTAATATATAGGAATTGTAAAGCGCCATAGGGCAGTTAGTGTATATGGCGCTATATAAATGTGTTATTATTATTATTATTATTAATGATTCTGGCAGCTCTGGAAGTTTTTGGATGTATTTTTAGTCGAGAGAGACCCTTATCATGCTATCCCAGACGGGTGCTGCAGTAATCAAAATGTGGGGCTATTATTAGTGCATGAGTTGTAGATAGCAATTAATGTATATATAAAAGGGCACAAATAGCCTGAGTCATGTTGCATGCAAAGCTTTGAAAGAGCTGTGCACTTGACAAAGGCTGAGTGACAACTCGGAAGGTGTGAGAGTGCATGGCAAAGGCCTTTTATAGCGCAGGTCCTTGTTTAAGATACTACAGATAAATCTCTCGAAAGATGGTCGTTTACGAGAGGTTCCAAATGTAGTGATGGAACAAAGTAAACGGGTTTTTAGAAACATGATATCTTAGGAAAGGTGATGATCACATAGAGAGGTTCAACTGTATACGGCACATTAATCGTTTGTGAATAGAAAATCTACCAAACAAGACAAAAATACCCCTCGGAATAAAACGGGGAGAAGGAGTCTGTGCGTTACGGTCGTTAATAGTGTCTTGAGTAATTTATGCACAACATTTCCATGTTCAATTACCCGTATGTATCACGTACTAGCCAATCTGCGCCCTTAATTACCACAAATCTATGGAAAATTCACGTGACCTGGAACACAATTAACGACCGTAAAGTAGGTCGGCGGTTATACACAGGCTAGAAATAAACAACTTCAAGCTTTTGGGCTGGCCTCTCTGCACCCACGTCAATAGACTATATCGCAACTCCGCCGTCGCAGTGCACTCTGGGATGGATATCTCAGTTTCCATTGTTAAATCCAAGATGGCCGCCCAACAACAACAATGGAAAACTGAGATATCCATCCCAGAGTGCTGACTGCGACGGCGGAGTTGCGATATAGTCAATACACATACAGCTGAACCTCTCGTGAGCGAATACTCTCAATGTGAAACGAAGTCGGTTACGAATGGAGTGATTTGATTGAGGAACATAATTTTAGAAACATGGCCGTATACGAGAGGCATGCGCGGTTAAAGGGGCTATGCCATGGTGTTGCGCACGTATGGCGTCAATGTTCGATTGGTGGCTGTCAATTGGCTACAAACAGTCAAACTTTCCCCTCCCTCAATGCTTGATCGAAATGATACGCAATTGTTTCTTGGAGACTACGTCTATAAACAATTTGGTAGTAATTTTTGTATATTTGCTTTGAATTTAATTATCCATCCCACACGTACGCAAAGTTAGTCAGTTCATGAAAATCGCTTAAAATAACTTTCTGCTCACGGTGAGAGGCCTTTGTATTTGCAGTTCGGACACAGCCACTTTAATATGGAATTCGATTGGCTACATTTATCACATTCTATACACCCTACTCGAATCAGAATATCCTATTAACGAACTGTCTATCTTTTTCCAAGGTGAGAACCCTGTAGGATTCTGGAAGCTGAAACTCATTGATAATCCACTGAATGAGATAGGCGAGCGAGTAGTGAACGGTTTTGGTACATTGCATCTTGACACGAGCAAACAAGATACAGATGTGGAGGATCTAGAGGAACAGGTTATTGACGATCAGACCAAACAACAGGCGGCAAAAATACAGACCATGAAAACCAGCGTAAGAATTATTGAACTTCTTTAACGGAGTACTGGCAACCATCAAATGATAAATATTCTCATGACGAAAGACAAAAATAACTACTCAGATTAGCAGAGTATGCCTTCCATGTATACTGGAGAAAATTTGAGACAATACTGATGAAGGATGGCAACTGATTCGAGTGGATGAAAAATACTGCTTTTAAGAGGAATTTAAGGCAGTTTGAAATCGGTTCACTGTAACCGAAATCAAGTTTCTAGAATAAGCTTTTGTAATCCTAAAATCTTTGCCATCCTCTATAGAAAATGTTTGAAAAGCATACCAGGACATACACATGATTGGTATTTCTCTTCGATCCGCTCTGGGTGTTATTTTCGATTGACATTGCCCCTTTACAGAAACATTAACGATTTAGCTAGGGAGTTTACTTATCACTCAAAAGGTGGACGGAGATCTACAACAGGCTAAGGTCATCTTTGGAGATCCCCAAGGGCCTACGATTTATTGTTCTTATTCGAGAAGACGTGAAGTCTTACCATTTACAGTTCGAGAACGGCGAAATTGTTCCGTTCACAAAGGCAGCACCTCCCTTCTACTCTGTTTCTGAGTGCTAGTCCGTCCGGAAATCGAACCCACACCCGCTTCCAACTGAACTAACCAGACAGCGGTCAATTAATACCAATAGAGGTTTCTTGTATAGCCATTTTTGAAGCCATCTACAGCAAGCAACGAATATTTGACGAAAATTCTGTTCTTAGGCAATTGCTGTCCATTCTTTCAAGACCGCTTAAACAATGATGGCGTGCGCTCTGCGCACTTATCCATCGCAACACATCCTTTGGTTCCGTAAGGGCTCCAGCTGATATGTTGCATTTCGTTACCCTTTGGGTAGAACTAATTTATAGTTTTATAGTTTCATGTCCGTCCTCAAACCTAAGGTATTCCTGGTTAGTTTGGAGATCTCCATAGATGGGCTTTACGTCTGTTGGGGTTCTCCGTCCACCATCCATATCAGGGCCGCCGTTTTGGGTATACTGCTATCCAAGCCGGTTTTAAATTTAGTATACGGTATTTTACATTGAAATATGGGTATTTGGTAGATTTAAATTTTGGGATTTTCTGGTGTAAAATATACAGCAAGATTTTGACATATGACTTGAATGTCTTATGGAGCTGTCTCTTAATTTGGGAATTTTGGGTAATTTGTAAAATAATTGTATTTTGGGTATACTACGACCCCCTGACTGATGCTGCTATGTGGTAAAGCCAAGAGAGCACAAGTAAAAGAGGGAATCTTGTAGCGCGCGGTGTATGATCATATGCATAATGTCGTATAAAATCTATTTTTAGTAACCGGAAGCAGCTGAAGCAAAGTGGGCGCGTGCGACAACAATCTCGTGGCGCGAAATGGCGCGAAAATATTTTGCCGCCGTGAGATTACGGAGATTGTTGGGCGCTCGCGCACTTTTCAGCTGCTTCCGGTTACGAAAAATAGATTTTATTAGAAATTATTATCGCACAAGTGCGTGTATTGGAGATTCCTTTTCTTACTTATGCTCTCTTGGTAAAGCAGAATCAATCCCTAGAGCGTATATCGTATGAGTGGACCAAACTACGGCACTGACTACGGCACGGTTACTGTACGGTATGATGTGACTTTGAAATGGTTTTCCTGTTATTTTTGTCCTGCTGATCCAATCACATTACAGAGTTATGGTACGGACATGCCGTAGTTTGTCTCACTCATACGAAATCTGCTCTAATTTACTCTTCTTGTAGAATCCTAACTACGACTTCCCTTACCCGGCTGGTGTTCGTCGTGACAACGTCAAGCATATTAACATGGACGATGACTCAACGGAGACAGAGGAGAGCATCGTCGATGATCTCTACAATTTGACGCAAAGCGATACAGCGAGTTTTACAGAGTACGTTTACGATCGCAGTCACATAGCGCGCCCTCGCCCTGAGGACAACACAGAAGATGAGAGCGGAAGTAACGATAATGAAGATGACGGCGACGACGACGGCGATACAGGAAGTAGTAATTCCGGAAACGAGGATACCGGAAGTGAATATACCGCTACGGAATACTTCGGGAGTGGGAATACCGGAAGTGGTGATATCATTAATGATAACAACGGTAGTGGAGTATTCATTTTACAAAAACCCAACGAAAGAAGGCGGTTAAATAGGAACAAGAAGAAAAAGTACAAGAAAAGAAGTAAGATAGATTCTAGCAGCAAGGAGTCTAATAACAAAATTAAAAAGAACTCTACTAAAAAAGTACAAGTAGCAATACAAGAGAGCGCTACCCAGCGAGTACAAGTTAATGCAGGTTATGATAATCCTGATATTCCTTGTCTACAGCAAGGTTGTTCTGGAGTGTTACTAAGGTGGGTTCTTACATTCTATGGGACCTAAAATGTATTAGTTTTTCATTGTTGTAGATGCTTTTCAGACCTCGTTGTGCATAACCAAGAGCGCATAAGTAAGAGATGGAATCTCGTAGTGTGTGGCGTGCGATGATAATGTCGAATAATATCTATTTATCGTAACCGGAAGCTGGGCGCGCGCGTGACAACTAAAAAAATACGAGAAAATGTTGGTCGTCAAAAGCCGGCAACATATTTTCGCGCCATTTTTATAGTTGTCGCGCGCGCTCGCCCACTTTGTTTCAACTGCTTCCGGTTACTAAGAATTAGACATTATCATCGCACAAGCGCGCGTATTGGAGATTCCCTCTCGTACTTATGCTCTCTTGGCGTAACTAATTGTGGATTAAAAATATATAGGCGGCCACGGAGGAGAATACGAGAGTCGCTGAGCAAATATACATATTTTAGTATGCAAACTAATGATCGACGTCGGCGGGTGCGCGCTACCATCTATAGCAGGATCAAATTTGAATCAGCACATCTTTTACACAAGCAAGCGTATTGTCCCTTACCAAAATCATATTCTGAATCCGTATCAGATGACACGGTGATAACAAGTGCATTGCCTCAAAATACAGTCCAGTTTCGTATTCGGAAATTACCGCTGAATTCGATGACTACAGAAACTGGACAACTAACCAGAGCCACTCGATTTACACAACAAGCATTTTAGGCACGGCTCTCCTAAATTTTGGTACGCGTGCTACTTATTTTCGGCACGGCACCTGGGTACGCGTGCTCGAAAATCTAGGGTGCCGAGGCCAAAATCAAAATCATATTCTGAATCCGTATCAGATGACACGGTGATAACAAGTGCATTGCCTCAAAATACAGTCCAGTTTCGTATTCGGAAATTACCGCTGAATTCGATGACTACAGAAACTGGACAACTAACCAGAGCCACTCGATTTACACAACAAGCATTTTAGGCACGGCTCTCCTAAATTTTGGTACGCGTGCTACTTATTTTCGGCACGGCACCTGGGTACGCGTGCTCGAAAATCTAGGGTGCCGAGGCCACGTGAAAAGGTAGTTTGGAGTGCCGTGCCCAAGTTAGGAGTGCCATACCCAAAATGCTTGTGTTGTACAATCCAGTGTAAAACGCTCGAGATCCGGTGGTTCCTAAGAAAAATAGAAACACTCTAGGCGCTAGTACTCTACCTCTCTCAATCGGTTGTCAACAGTCCAGTTTCGTTTTTATATACTGCTGTTCGCGACGAATGTACGGGTACATTTACGTAGTGCCAGCCTCGTAGAAGTCATTTATGATGTTTAACACCAAGATACCCTTTCGCAGTTGTTTGTGAATATTTAGCTCAGTTGAGAATGAGGCTAACAATACGTAAACGAATCTGCAGACATTTCATTCAGCGGCAAGCTAGCTGCGAATACGAAAGAGCTCTGTTGTAAAGTGGTTATAATCCACCGTGTCGAAAAAAGATGGCGGCATTTGACCACAATTCCTTGCGAACCTAACACGGTCAAAATAACACGTAGAAATCATCTATTATCGTCAATAACAGTAGATTAGCAACAGCATTTGTACTTGCTTGTTTTTAAGATGTAAAACCTCTCTACCGCGATTTTATAACGGATTAATTGGATTGTGGGTAAAAGTATAAACCGCCATCTTTTTCGGTACGGACGGTAGATTAGCGACCTTACGCACCGAGGACGTACCGAGGACGTACCGAGGACGGCGCGGCTGTGACGACGGGAAGTAAAACAGTGTTTTCATCGTTTCCTTTATATGAAAAATATGAAAAGTATCACAGTTGAGTTCCGTTACTGGAGTGTTTAACTTTCTTGCATCCGCATTCTCTGTTAAACGTGAAATTGGCGGGGTTTTCACGTTGTGTTTTTGCAGAGAACGGTCGAAATGTAGGCGACTGCGTGAATTTTCACGTGCAGTTATTGTATTTTGTAACAACAACTGCTGTTTATGCCGTCATGGTTGCATAAAGGTCCCTAATAGGCGAATCTTTGTTTACGTTTTTCCTCATTAGCATACATCAAGCAACGTACATACATACAAACAAACAAACGGAGTCCATAAATCGAATTAAAGACATTGTCACACTTGATAGTCACCGAAAATATAATATATATATTTTATGAAATGAGCGTTTAAAAATCTCAAAATTTGCAAAGAATGTATGGCTGTCAGCAACTCTTGCCACCCAGCCCATTTACAGTTTTGAAAAGTCAATTTCTCCGTAAATATTTAACATATCATTCTCAAATTTTCGGTTATTACTAAGTTTAAAATTCTCTTTCAACTGATGTAGTCTGTTTGTTTGTAGCTTGAAGTTTAATTTATGCTAATGAGGCAAAAATGTAAACAATGACGTCAGCAAAGATTGACCTATTGCAGGAGAGAAAGGATTCAGTCTTCACTCTTTTCACCTGGTGGCCATCTTGGATTCAAAGCGACGCAATCCTTTGTTTTTGCCAGGTTAGCCTCGTTTTGATTATCCCTCACTACGAGGCTGACCTAGAAAAAACAAAGGATTGCCTCGCTTTGAATCCAAGATGGCCACCAGGTGAAAAGAGTGAATCGTCAACGATAGTTCACTTATTTTTATTTTCGCTAATAGCGCGATCGTAAAAGGTATTTTGCAAGAGATTGTAGCACCAGAGTTGGATGGTGTACGCAGTATGTTAGTCTATTTATCGTAGTTAGAGCGAATTTCTTAGGAATGTTATTGGTTGTCTATTTCTAATTTGTAATGAAAGAGAATTTCCCATCTTTACAGTCTATCTAGTGTGAAGTTATACTGGAAGTATTATTAGTACCGATCAATTACTACTTTGTTGAGGTATCCATGGGTCGGGTGGAACTTCTCGAAACGAACGACAATATTGGCTTTAACCCAACAATAGAAAACACCCTAACCTTTAGAAAGTGCAGTACAAAAACAATAGAAGAATAGTATTATGGGTGCAATCAGAATACAGGTCTCGAGAGGTTCCGTGCTACTCGTATCCATTGCTTCAAACTCCATTTAGACACTAACTACGTAATGACCGCTTTGACAGTCTCCAAATTGTGTAATGTTCATTGGCCGTTTTTACGCCTTATTTTGAGCATCATAAAGCACGTATAGGAATTCATCCAGTAAACTTCCTTTTCTGTAAATCTAGTAAGGGTTATTTAAACAGCTAGTCTGAATATTGCGCGAATAAAAATATGTGAAATGCTCTTTTATTGATAAGAACAAAAGCTTTCGCTAGCTAGCCATCCAAATCATTTACTGTGCAAATGCAAATTTCTCGATACTAACTGTCAACCCCAAAATAATAACCTTACCTTTCTCACTGACGAACGACAAAAATAACTATTTTTCTTCTATCCCAGGGTGTTATTTTTGTAGTTTTGTTTTGAAGAAACTAAAAGGTTCAATTCTTTTGACAGTACCCTTTAACCGGCTTGTTAGGAAGATTTATCACAGCTGATGTTCTAAAATTTAACACTTTTTTCACATTCTAAGCAAATTCTCCTTATAATATTGAATATGCCCTGACTTAGCCTCGTCCCTTTCTACTCAGTCGTCCCATCATGCAAAGCGTTTTTCCAAAATGGCGGTGTTGGACGTCACAATATTCAGCCGCGCGTTACAAGAAGCCTGGGGACGAGGTTATGCCTGGCTTAGGCCCGTTTCAACTTTGTATGTGATCGGCACATGACAAGCGGGCTTAACAAGTAGAAATCTACATCAATTGAATGGCTAGTCCAGCCAAGAGGATCAATACAAATTGATTCCAAGTTCTTGTCCACAGTAGTTGTTATAAAATTGAATAAAAATGCGAACAAGAGCAACTCAGGACTGTTATTAAAAATGTACTAAAACGTTTCGGCCTTCATCAGTTAAAAAGGATACAAAGCTTAAAAAGCTTTTAAGCTTTGTATCCTTTTTAACTGATGAAGGCCGAAGGCCGAAACGTTTTAGTAAATTTTTAATAACAGTCCTGAGTTGCTCTTGTTCGCATTTTTATTCAATTATATATATATATATATATATATATATATATTTAACATTTATTTACCGAAGTGGAGGTGAATAATTGTTTTAGTATATACCATACTGCAATTAAGAGGTAACATTCCTTTCATAAGAGATATTCCTATATAAATCTTCAGAAATTATCTTAAGATCTCGTTCTGTCTTGTTTTTGTAGGTCTGTGACCTTTTCTGTATATCTTTAATAAAAAATATGAGACTTTTGCCTTGTGTGTCTCTTAAATAACTGGTGAATTGTATTCAAGGATCTGTTGAACTGCATGCTCTATACTATTCTATCATCTACTACTTTGGGCACGGTAGACTGCATGGTCTGATACTAGCAAGGAGATGAAATGCTAAGAAGAGCTTGGGCTACGTATGTAGATTTCGGCTTTAAAATAGACCTTTAAAATAATTTATTATTGACCATAAAGGTCAAATTAATTGGCGATATCTTGTTTGTATCAATATAAAGCGAATAGAGTCACATAAAGTGATAGTTCAACTACTGCCTTCAGCACCTTGATATGCATGCTAATACAAGTCTTTAATTCAGTCTATAAATTGTATCTGTTGTAACGCATTACTGATTTTTAGCAAATCCTACATTTATAGAGTACGGCAGCCCAAGTATATCTTTGCTATACAATAACCTCTGATTGGAATTATCCACGAGTTTACCATTGAATGGCTACGTTTTCAACAAAGTATCTCCTTGTGATTGCAAATCGAACTGTATACCAGTCTTGACCATAATCATATAGCGTTAATCTAATGCCATAAAATGATGGTTACAAAAGTGAAAACTACTTGGATCGTACTTGTATACTTCATTCTTAACTCATGAATAATTAATGAGCTAGACAAGACCCAATCGGATCCCATTTTGGTCAGGTGCGAGTATCTTGATGCCCAATGAATCGACAGAGGAAGATTACAAGTGATCTCCCTAGCTCTGACTTATTATTAGACCTGGTCTTCACGAGCGACATAAGCATAAACACAAGCAACATACGCAGACGCAGTAACTAGCGACATAAGCATACATGTAAGCACAAGCAACATACACAAACACAGTAATGCATCGATCATTGACAAAAGCCGCCTAGTCCTCACTAGCGACATAAGCATAAGCACAAGCAACATACGCAGACACAGTAATGCATTGATCATTGACTAAAGCCTAGTCCTCACTAGCGACATAAGCATAAGCATAAGCATAAGCACAAGCAACATACGCAGACGCAGTAATGCATTGATCATTGACTAAAGCCTAGTCCTCACTAGCGACATTAGCATAAGCACAAGCAACATACACAAAGTAACACAGTAATGCATCGATCATTGACTAAAGCCTAGTCCTCACTAGCGACATAAGCATAAGCACAAGCAACATACGCAGACACAGTAATGCATTGATCATTGACTAAAGCCTAGTCCTTACTAGCGACATAAGCACAAGCAACATACACAAACACAGTTGTGCATTGATCATTGACTATAAAGCCTAGTCCTCACTAGCGACATAAGCATAAGCATAAGCATAAGCATAAGCACAAGCAACATACGCAGACGCAGTAATGCATTGATCATTGACTAAAGCCTAGTCCTCACTAGCGACATTAGCATAAGCACAAGCAACATACACAAAGTAACAGAGTAATGCATTGATCATTGACTAAAGCCTAGTCCTCACTAGCGACATAAGCATAAGCATAAGCACAAGCAACATACGCAGACGCATTAATGCATTGATCATTGACTAAAGCCTAGTCCTCACTAGCGACATTAGCATAAGCACAAGCAACATACACAAAGTAACAGAGTAATGCATTGATCATTGACTAAAGCCTAGTCCTCACTAGCGACATAAGCATAAGCATAAGCACAAGCAACATACGCAGACGCATTAATGCATTGATCATTGACTAAAGCCTAGTCCTCACTAGCGACATTAGCATAAGCACAAGCAACATACACAAAGTAACAGAGTAATGCATTGATCATTGACTAAAGCCTAGTCCTCACTAGCGACATAAGCATAAGCATAAGCACAAGCAACATACGCAGACGCAGTAATGCATTGATCATTGACTAAAGCCTAGTCCTCACTAGCGACATTAGCATAAGCACAAGCAACATACACAAAGTAACAGAGCAATGCATTGATCATTGACTAAAGCCTAGTCCTCACTAGCGACATAAGCATAAGCATAAGCACAAGCAACATACGCAGACGCAGTAATGCATTGATCATTGACTAAAGCCTAGTCCTCACTAGCGACATTAGCATAAGCACAAGCAACATACGCAGACGCAGTAATGCATCGATCATTGACTATAAAGCCTAGTCCTCACTAGCGACATAGTTAAGCATAAGCACAAGCAACATACACAAACACAGTAGTGCATTGATCATTGACTAAAGCCTAGTCCTCACTAGCGACATTAGCATAAGCACAAGCAACATACGCAGACGCAGTAATGCATTGATCATTGACTAAAGCCTAGTCGTCACTAGCGACATAAGCATAAGCAACATACACAAACACAGTTGTGCATTGATCATTGACTATAAAGCCTAGTCCTCACTAGCGACATAAGCATATCAAACAACATACACAAACACAGTAGTGCATTGATCATTGACTAAAGCCTAGTCCTCACTAGCGACATTAGCATAAGCACAAGCAACATACACAAACACAGTAATGCAATGATCATTGACTAAAGCCTAGTCCTCACTAGCGACATTAGCATAAGCAGAAGCAGAATTAGCCGGTAACAAAACGAGCGGGGGACTGGAACCGAGTCAGTAAAACTAATTCAATTAATAACTAGTCAAAGTGAGTATTATTTTCCAAAAGGACAGATCAAACTTAGCTAGTCTGGAAAGTTTGGTGAACTTTGACTCAATATTGAGGATGCTAGAAGACATCAAATATGTCAATTTTCCCATACAAACTCTCTTATTTTTTAACATTGTCCCTCCAAACCATACAGTCATTGTAAAATTTTTGAGGGACAAAGAAATTTCAATTGTTTATAATTCAGACAAGATTCACTTGAATAACGTCAAACTTGGCACACATGCTAATCTCAACATACTCTATCATGTGATGAACTTCATTTTAGAATTACAGTAATTCTGATAAACTCGGTCCCAGTCCCCTGCTCGTTTTGTTACCGGCCAATACGTAGACGCAGTAATGCATATGCATTGTCACATAGTTAATAGAGTGGAATTGTTATGAAACTCGGGGACCTTCTTTGTTATATGTCTTTGTTAGGTTTTTTCAACCACTACCGTGCACAAAACCCAATAGAAATTCCAACATGTTAATCAATCAGCCAATAGAAACGTGCGAGTTCAGTCGTTCAGGGAACGCTAATGAACTATGTCCGTGCACAATCTTTTATCTTACCCCCTTCCAACATAAATCGCAGTGCCTTTGTTAGCCCTTTTGAAGTTTGCCGGGTTTCCTAACCATTCCACTCTATTAACTATGATTGTCATTAGCGCCGCTCGTTCCTATCTGTGAGAACAAGTCACCGCTAATAATAAGTACGGCTGAGTATGTTGCTTGTGCTTATGTCACGAGTGAGAACTTGAGAGCTACGCTTTAATACGCCACACCATCGATAAGGTTCCGGATAGATTTCTAATTAATGACGCTTCGGTGCGCCTTACTTTGCGCAAATATTACTAGCAGATAGTTATTAATACTTAAGTTTACAAATCTTTTAGTAATATTAGAATCACCATTTGAAAAAGTACGGAAAGTATTGTTCACATACATTACAGTATGTCAACAGAATACAGCCTTTTGCAGGAAACAGTCACGTGCTGATATAATACTTCATTAACGAATGGACTGAGCTCGTGATAACCATGGGAAAGCCGTTGCCATTGGATACTGGATGGCAATCTATCTTTAAAAACGCTGTTTCAGTAAGAGCGACAATCGTTTGGAGTTGGAAAATAGCATTTATAAACAGGTTTTGATAATAACACTTCCGATCTCATACAAGTGCTTTTAAGTATACAAATTATAATTGCCACCTAGTACAACCACGTGATTGCATTCCTACAAAAGGGACATTATAAAGCGAGCACGCTTTGATAGCATGTACTCAATGCATGCCATTCATTCATGATGCATAACTTGGAGGTTGGTATTAATATTTCAATGCCTTCAATACTTAAAACCAAACCAAACCCAATATTGAATGTACTGATCATAGATATGTTATTTTAGTAGGAGTTTTGAAATAATGGCAATGTAAATTCACCCGCAAAAGCGTTGGTAACTCCCCCTGATTTCCTATTGACTACTCCTTAGGGTGACAATACTCTGAAAATATTTTACCGAAGAAATAAGTGATCGATTATATCTACGCAGGAGTAGGAGTGTTCCTCTTCCCACATTGTATTGTCACACAACACTGTGACGGTAGAGTTATTTTTAGCATAGAGTTTCCCGCGAGAAGAAACAAAGGCCGTCACTTTTAACCAATCATGATGCACTGAGAAATTGTAATTAACACGGTTCAAACTGCTACAAAATACTAAAGCGCAAGAGAACAAAAGACAACGTAATCGCATACCAGAACTTCGCGACTATAAATAGACACACCATCTACTGTGTTAGGGGCCAACACAAGGACACAGGAACACTCCTGTGTTATATACGCCTGATCTACGTCTTTAAATGTAGCCATCAGATTGTTTCTCCAAGTGATTCATTTACCTTTCACTATTTTCGGCATTGGATTTGGTGCGCTTTGCTAGAAAAAGCCCCGAGAACTGAGGAACATGGTGACTATAGGTAACTAATGATTCAATAATCAAAACAATGTAATATAACGTCGATAACGGCGTAATGGCCGGCCTTTTGCAGGAATGCAATCACGTGGTGATTTTGCAGGAATGCAATCGCTAGTGTTATTGTTAATTGTTATTAGCAGAACCTGTTTGTAAATACTATTTTCCACCTCCAATCGATTGTCGGTCTTTCTAAAACAGCGTTTTTAAAGATAGCTTGCCATCCAGCATCCATGACGACGCCTTTTCCATGGGGATCACGAGCTCAATTCATTCGTGAACGAAGTATTATATCAGCACGTGACTGTTACTGCAAAAGGCCTATTTAAGCTACATTCTGTTGAAAACTGAGGCCATTGTGTCTCCGATTCATGATTTGCTTTCACTACGATCCCACATTTCAAAACACCCCCGTAACCGTGAATTTAGTTTTAAATTGGTGTTGTATATTTATAAAGATCAAAATAAGGTATCCCGACCTTGCTTCACTCTGGCAAATTTCAAGCTTTGCTACCATAGCTACTCTTATCAAAATTAATCTCGTTCTTGTATCTCAGCCAGATCTCTTTTCCCCTCAGTTTGCCCCTCCGTGAATGTGAATCGAGGCGTGGAGCCAGTTGAACCATGAATATAACACAGACAGATACAACCACTACCTGTTTGCCACCTTAAACAACAGAGCAGATCAGACTAGCTAAGTAGTCTTGCAATTATTAACACAAACACTAAACAATTTTACTAGGAAATTACATTTTTTAACAAATAACAAAATGAAGCCTGTAAAATGGTTAAATACATTAGTTCTAGTTCTTTTTGTAATTCATATAGTTCCTCTAGAATGTAAACCTTCTAAAAGGTTCCGCAAATATCACGGAGCGATCAAAAAGTCACGACACAGAAGGGCGAAACTTTCGAAGAAGGAATGGGAACAGTTGCATAAATTCGAGGATGCCTTGAAGAGCGAAGATGGTAAATTATTATACACTAATTCCTGGGCAGTTCAACTGGATCCAGCAGAGATTGAAGTAGCCGATAGACTTGCCAAAAAGCACGGATTTGTCAATCTAGGCCAGGTAATACATTATAACGGGTATGTTGTTATGCTATAAGACCGGTTGGTTTGTGATTTGGAATCATCAACATGTTCTACCGCCAATGTCCGGGAAAACGATAGTTTAGAGTAAACTTTGGCCTTTTTTAAGGTCAACGTTTCCTATAATTTAGCCACGATATTGTTGTTTCCAAATGATCCCGCCTAAACGGTCTATGGCTCCAAAAGGCAAGGCGTCAGAACATGTTTTTACAATATAAGAGTCTTATAGTTTATCACGATGTTATTATGATAACTGTCGACTAAATACTTTAAGGTAGACTTGGTTTTGTTTCAAATTTTGATGTATTTATATTGATATAAACCGGCAATGTGTCAAAGGCATTTGTATCTATGTCTAATTTGTTTTGAGATCAACTCGACAATGTAGCCGGTGAAATGGGTTCAAACTTGTTCGAATTCAGAACATGGTTTTGGCTTAATATTCATGCATTACAACTGCGCATATTCGAATTCTACAACAGGGAATCATGAGAGAGTCTTATTATATATGTACAACAGTTCTAGCTTCACACTGTTCTGTGAATAAAGTGCAACTGGATCGGAGGCTCAAATCATAAATTATTTTCAAATTACGGAAATTATAAGAAAAAGATCCGAATTTTGGTGTTCGTTGGGCAAGGCTAACGATGTTACTTTGATCAGTTGTTAATGTTGGTTATGGAGTTGATTCAATAACGCGTTTACACGTGATTTTCTTTACAAGTCTAACCATTGTTTAAACGTCGGAAAACTTGGCCAAACTTGTAAAATACACGTGTAAAAAGTTTTATTGTGTTGGCCTTTGATTTAGGGTTCTCTTGACAAAGAGAATCATCTCTTGGTTCACCCGAGTCGGATATTATTTAATGGTGAATACCGTTGCCATGCCTTCGAGTGCTTGCTTAATTGCTAAACGCAAAACCTTATTATCCTCTAAAGCTCACATTTCAGCCAATCAGAGCTCAGCTTTACTATGAAATACTGGGCGGTATTTCATGATTTTACTGTGAAATACAGAAATACAGGCCAATCGAAATGCAGGAAATTTCGCGCCATTTCTTTATCGGCCAATAAGAATTCAGTGAAGTATTGACGCGTCCGCCACTCGAAACTTTTGTTTTCCGAGAAATTTCACAGTCTATTGTCCCGTAAATTACTTTGTTTTCGTGATAAATCTTCCCGTAAATTAGTTATTTATAGGATAATATGGTTATTTCATGGTTTTCTAATTGAATACCGGAGAAAATTTCACTCGAAATTCATATTATTTTGGTATACAACTCGCCTACAGGCTCGTTGCATACGAAATACAATTCAAATTTCTCGTGAAATATTCGCCCGTTTTCCATAGAAAGCCATTAAGTAACCAGTATATATATTCCATGCCCCGGTTGTTTAAAGAGTGCATAACGCTGTCAACTGGATAAATCCCTATCCATGCAGTGGATAAGTATAAACCTAACCAATTAATTTAGTTCACTGGATATGCCTTACTCATGCGCGCGGCCGCCATCTTGACTCGGAACAATGCATTTTGCGTACAGAGCCTCGCTTGCAGGTTAGAACGAGTATAAAGGTTTATATACTCCCAGTGACACGACAGCATATCAATAAAATAGCAAGCGAAAGTGTCGTTTTGAACTTCCCGCGGCCTCTTCCATACTAGGAAAATTCCATATTCCATATTTGGAAGAGCTGCCACGACATTCAAAATGGCGGTTTCTAGGTCCCAGACCTCTAAATCGACACTCGTTTGATATGATTACAATAAATATTGATTACAGAATTAGCGGAATTAGCGCTATCCTACTGGTTACTGGCTTTCGTATAACAGCCGCTGTGACTGGATAAAGAGTGGCGTACGTGTAGAACCCAGTTAAGGCCTTGATCGAAAGAAACTCGGTGAATAATCCTTTTCTCTGAATTTCTAACGGAACCTGAAACAACCATAGGGGCTGATCAAACTCAGGACCCAGCTAATTGGAAGTTAGCGTGTTGGTTTTCGTGGAGGGAGGAAAACCGCGGGAGAACACGGAGAAAACCCCTCGGAGCAAGGGCGAGATACAAACAAACTCAACTCACATATGGCGCCGCTTCCGGAGATCGAACCTGGACCACAGAGTGGGAGGCGAAGGGCTTAACCACTGCGCCACCCCGGCTCCCCGATATGAAAACGCTAATAGAGCAAAGCGAAATACGGAAAAACTCTAGTTACCGTAACCGTACTGTAACGTTGCCTTACGTGTAACTCTGTATTGATTTCATTTGATAAGAAGGATTAAAACAAGACCCAACATAATTTGCTAGAGTATGGAAACTCCCATTTTAATTCGTGTTAAATTATCTTTGTTTTCGTAGGTTGGTTCTTTGAAAGGCTATTACCATTTTAAGCATATCGGAAATCAAAGTAGAAGAGCAAGAAGGAGTGTTCACGAAAAAACTAAATTACTTCTCTTAGAAGAAGAGGTAATGTAAAATGTTCTTACCATAATGTACCAGTTAGTGGTTTTGAACATGACAAATTGTAAATGTAAATTGTTCATATTCAGCCTCAACTAAGTGCTTCATACACTACTTTCATAATGGCCGCCACCTAATTTGCATATGTGATTTCCCGTTTCGGTAGTTTATCCACACGTATAGAAAATATGAACATTGCCATGTGAAAGAGCATGTCGACATTAGTAAACTTGTGAAAGTTGAGTGATGTAGCTTTTAAAGCAATGAAGTTACAGCCCGTTGAAATTAGAGAGATTTGTAAGAGAAAAACAACGGAGGCCTTTCTGGCCTCACTTGCATGTTTTTCGGCTTTAGAAATGCTCATAGCTCAATAGTAATTTTCCATATTGCTCTGAAACTCAAAACAATTACTAGTTTTAATGTGATATTTCATGTGGTAGCATTGGTTTCCCTCTACAGATTGATCTTCCAAATTATGCAAATTAGGAGGCGGCCATTATGAAAGTCGTGTATAGTCTTCACTCATTCACAGCAGTAACCTGTACCATCAACATCTAAAATATTAGACGAATTCACGAATAAAATGTTCAACAATATTTTACACATTCTTTCCACCCTAAAAACGTCCTATAATATTTCCTTATTCTTATGCCTGCTTATGTGTTTTTAAGGTCGTGTGGGCAGAGCAACAACACGTGTTAGCAAGGACTAGAAAACATGATCTTCCACACGATCCCAAATTCCACGATCAGTGGTATTTGGTAAGTATGTAAAAAAAGTATAAACTATTATTAAGATTGGTTTTCACCAGCGACATAATCACAAGCGCTGGCAACATTAACGCAGACGCAGTGCCGTATTTATCATTAGCGTTACTTGTTCTGCTCACACGGGTGTGAGAAAAGAACAAGCGCCTCTAATGATCAATGCATTATGCGACGTCTGCGTATGTTGCTTGTGCTCAGGGCGCTATTGAAAATCAGGCAATCCCTTTATGTAGGACGACACGAATTTTTACCAAAAATACAATAGAATACTACACAATACAATTCAATACAACAATAGAACGCAACACAATACAATACAATAGAATACAATTTGGTAGCAATTCGTGTCGTCCTACATGAAGGGATGGCCGAAAATCAGGCCGTTAAGGGTTAGAGTATAACAAGCCGTTAAATGAAATAAAGTTATTATGAAAAATGAATTTTTTTTTTTTGCAATGGACGTTAGCGACGTTTTTAAAGACGATACGTCACAATGCCGTATGTGGGCGACAAGGAGAGTATATTATGACTTAACTGTGGATTTCGCTCGTAAAATCTATTAAATGATTAAGAAAATATAATAGGGTTTGCTGTGTTCTCATCTATGACCAAAAACACACTCCTCAGTGGCCTGAAGCTGTAGAACACGAGAAAAGTTACAGAATCACGAGTCGTTACTATTTGTTAATCAGATGAATGATGGCCAATCGACGGGGCCGGCTGGTGTAGACATTAACGTCGTTCCCGCCTGGGATAGAAACGTCACAGGAAGAGGGGTTGTCGTCAGCATCCTGGATGATGGCGTTGACCACACCCACCCTGACCTCAGAGACAATTTTGTAAGTAGCAAACGGGATATACGAGAGTAATCAGGGGGGACATAGATCCTGTAATCCTCGGATCCCCAGGGAAAGTGAGTGGGCAGTAGGCGAAAAAGGGGCGAAAGGGGAGAAAAAAAAAATGGAAAATCCGTCGCCAGCCCGCTGTCCCTGGGTGTCCGAGGATGAGATCCTGTCTAAAGCATGTTAAGACATGGTCGTTCTGCCTTACTTAGAGCACCTACAAAGAACTACCATTTTCCCCTCACAACTCTACATTCATTGGTCGGTTTATATTACAAACTTATCATAACAGAATATTCGGCGTCTTTAATTATTTTGAATTTCGGAAACAGCGGTCACGTGTTTGACGACGTCAAAGGATTCGAATAACACCTTCTTAAACGGGCTAAACATGGTCAAATGAAGGAGAATGGAAATGATATGGATCCCAATAGGAAACCAACGAAATACTCCTCCTTTGTTATTGCCCCATTTCAGCTCAGGTGTTCCATTGTGTGTTTTTCCTTTATTGTTTTTAAAGGAGATATGCCATGGTACTGCGCATGTATGGAGTCGTCGCTCGATTGGTGGCTGTTAATTGGCTACAAACAGTTAAATTCCCCTCACTCAATGCTTAACTGAAAGGATTTTCAATATTTTCCTTGGAAACTATATCTTTACACAGTTTTTATAGTAATTTTGAATATTTGTTTTGTTCTTAACCATCCCACATGTGCGCGAGGTTCGTCAGTTCATATAAAGATCGCTGAAAATAACTGGGTCCGGCCCAGACAGCTGATATGAAATCTCTGGAAGGAAGAAATTAACTTTTCTCCAAAGGATTTGAGATGCGGACACAACAAATATTTTCTCACCTTTTGTTTATTGTCCACCTATGTTTAATCTATTTTTCGATATTTGCCTGACCTTTGTTTTTACATTTAGTGTGCCCGAAGTTAATAATGAACTCGTCTGTTTTCAGGATCAGAAAGCCAGCTACGACTTTAATGACATGGACGCTGACCCCAAACCTCGCGACACCGATCCCGACAATTGGTAAAGAAACACGGTGATAAACATGTAAAGAGTATTAAATGTCTGTGAAATGCGATTGTTTTTCTTCTAAATTGCGAACTCGATCTGTAAATGTTACAGTTACAAACATTTTACAACATTGTAAACTTTTCACACAAAATGTCTGTGAAATATGTTTTACATTTTTTTTGTAAAATTCTCTAATCTTACAACTGTCGTAAACAAATGTTAGTAAAACTACAATTTACAAGAAACATTTTCGCAACATTTTACAGACTACTTACATAGACTATATCGCAACCCCGCCGTCGCAGTCCACTCTGGGAAGGATATCTCAGTTTTCCATTGTTGGGCAGCCATCTTGGATTTAACAATGGCACTGAGATATCCACCCCAGAGTGCACTGCGACGGCAGGGTTGCGAAAAGTCTGTAGTTCTTCTATATTTTACATAGTCTGAAAATGGTTGAATTTTTCCAGTGAAAATTGGGGGGTGCCTGATTGTCGGAATTAAATTTCTGGAAATAGGAAGGAAGAGTACAGGTAAACTCGATAATAGTTCAGGCGATTTGCACGATGACGTCACACACTACAATTACCAGAATTCTTTGCGCGGCTTCTTTTGTTCCTTTGTCTTGGTATTGTCTTGGTATTCCCTGAGGAGTTTAAAAATCTGAATAAGAAAAAGAATTTGAAAAGGATTCTGGTAGTTGTAGTAAAATGATGACATCGTGAAACCTCCTATTACCAACTTTTATCGGTTCTCGTCAATGGAATCTGTTTTAGAACACATTCAAGATAGCCGTCACCTAGTGAGGTGAATATGCATTTCATTGATTCTCATCATGATCCTCGTTTCTTTTTGGTAATAGAGCAGGTTTCAATTGAGTGTCGAAAGTTTTCGGTGATTGCTTTGGTTTTGCGTTTACTTTGCTTTTCTATTGGCTGTGAAAATGTTTTGTAATCAGTCAGCGAATCAAATCCCAGAGTAAAACCAATCGTGGTTTTGGTTTTGGTTTGGTCCGTCACGCCATCAATCCACGATTGTGTTTACTTTTCCTCCTGATTGGTTGCTTTCTCATGTCAGTGAAACCAATCGGTATTCACTTTAGTTCGTGGTTGGTTCGTTGTAATGGCTTTGGTATTGGTTTTACTACAGTCAATTGAAACCTGCTCAATGGACAAGCACTGAAGTACTGGCTACGTTTCTCACTTTTTGTGAGCCCAGTTTCCATATGATGGTTACAGTCGCTGCGACCACTGAAAAAGCATCAGCGATCGTATAGCGGCCGTAGCGATCACATGGACTCGGTCTATAATGCGCCACTAGCTCTATCGCTGCGATCGTTGGAGAGTGGTTTCCATATGATCGCTGAGCACTTTTTGTCAGCGTACCATGGAAACCGTCCAAATAAATGCGTTACTTGTTTTCTATATAACATTTAGTTACGAAAGCCATGACTTTGTGAGAGTGTAGACCACGCAAATGACGTCATATCTCTCTGACGTGCGCTCTGATAGGTTTGTGAGATTGCAGATCATGGAAACGACATCATACTCATGTTTCTTTAAAATTTCAAAATCAAAATGTAGCAATTTCCAATCTTGGACTCGACTTTGGCGATTATTTTTAGATAAAAGTAGAACAGGAATTAAGTGAGGCTGTGTCACGTGGAGAAACCTGATACAGTGAGTCTCATATGAACTGACGAACCTCGCACACATGTGGGATGGTTAAGATCAAAACAAATATGCTAAAATGACTAACAAACTGTGTATAGACGTAGTCTTTAAGCACAATATTGCATATCGTTTCAATGACGCGTTGAGGGAGGAGATTTTAACTGCCGCCAATCGAACATTGAGTTTACAATACGCAACACATGATATAGCTCCTTAAAAAAACACCTTAACTAAAGTTTCGTATTATGTTTCCTCTACTTAGTCACGGTACCCGATGTGCTGGTGAGATTGCTGCGGCAGCTAATGATATATGTGGAGTGGGCGTGGCTTATAATGCTAACATTGGAGGTGAGACGTTCGATGATCTTTACTTGAAAATATGTCAAAACGCAAATAATAGCATTGTACCACAACTGAATAAAAAGTTCTTTGTGTAATGACTCCCAAAACTATTTTGTTGAAGAATAGAACTCAGAGGCAAGAATCTATCGTATACTAATTTATGATAATAACAAACATAATAGTGAGGAATAAATAATGAATGAATAATGAATGAGTAACTTGGGGGAGGAAGTTTGCATCTAGGTTTCAGGCAAGTCTGAGCAAGCCTATTGTGTATTAAAAACACCTCTCTGACCTCATCAAAGACCCTATACGTCAACTGCGCATGCACTGAATAAAAGACAATATACCGCCCGCGGCTGCAGAAATAAACACAATTTATGTTTCTTATTTTTTAATCTCATAAAAGTTACAGAATGAAGACAATATTTAATAATAGTAGGGATCATAACGACTGTTTGATTTCAGAATTCTTCGAATTTGCCATGCGGGCGGAGGGCGTTAAGAGAGCGCGGGCGTGGGGGTGTTGCGGACGTGCGCCCTCTGGAGGAGCAGATAATGTTTTTTTAAGAGGAGTAGAAGGAGGAGGAATAGATTCTCTATAACGGGGTAGCCATGGGATAGCGTAGGGGTATCGAATAGGTAGCCAAAGGGTAATGCACTAGACTAGATTAGACTAGAAAAGAATATAACTTCTAGACTAGAGACTAGAGTACCTACACTAGACTAGCTGAACCTAGGTCATTCATGTTGACACCGTAGCCCAAATATTGGAGCTTTTGACTTTTAAATTTTCTAAACTTTAAAATGTCGGGAATAGCACGAAAACAGGTAAATGTACCTTATTCGACCCTAGGACCCTACAGTGGTTTTGCATGTAGTCTATACTCAGGCTGAATGTTCCGTTTCTCAGGGGTTAGAATGTTAGACGGCCAAGCAACTGACGTTCTTGAAGGCAGCTCCCTCAGCTTCCAGTCCGCCTACATTGATATTTACAGTAACTGCTGGGGCCCAAAGGATGACGGGAAGACTTTTGGTAAGCCTGGAAAGCTCGCCCAAGAGGCTTTAATGCAAGGAGCATTAAAGGTAATCTAATTAAAACAATTATAACATTTTCTGTTTGATAATAAAAGCTCTTTTGTTGTGTAACAATAGGAGCAACCGTGTGACGTCACATGATCCAAGATGGCGGCGCACGGAAAACTCAAATGAGTTTTATGGACAGGAAAATCGGTCCATAGATGATATCTAGTGTACAATTTACAGGAAACAAACACAGCATTAGATTTAGATATCCATTTATAAAATAATTTAGATAGTACGCGCGTTCCGATTGGCTGATGTTTTCATTAGCTTGTGCAAACATGGAAATGACGTCACACCGTAAGACAAGCACCGTAAGTGCTTCTTTTATCAAAATAATTATTTTATAATAGAAATGAAACAGATTTTCCGTGTTTGCACAGGCTCATGCGGTCTCGTGTTTGTTCTGCTCTCGAATTCTCCCAAACTTACCTCGGTTTGCATGAGCCTGTGCAAACACGGAAGATCTGTTTCATTTCTTAAATCAAACACAGCAATAGATTAGATATCCATAACAAACACAGCAATAGATTTAGATATCCATAACCAACACAACAATAGATTTAGATATCAATAACAAACACAGCAATAGATTTAGATATCCATAACAAACACAGCAATAGATTTAGGTATCCATAACAAACATTGTTTTTCAGTGGAGGTTCTCTTTAATACTTGAAATACATTTTGCTAGGCTTAATATGCGGAAATGTTCGTCGCAACAGGGTCGTGGAGGTAAAGGTAATATCTACGTATGGGCGACGGGAAATGGCGGCCTAACAGATGACGACTGTAACTGCGATGGCTATACTACTAGCATATTCACTATCTCAGTGGGATGCATAGGCGACCATGGTCTGTCTGCCTACTACACTGAACTGTGCTCTTCCACGCTCGCTGTTACATTCAATGGAGGCTCACACAGAGAACGAGAGGAGAACAAGATGGTAAGTAATAATGATAATAAATTACCATAATGATGCAGATGATGATGATAATAACAATGATGGTGATGATAATTATGATAATGAAGATAATGATGATATTTAAAGTCGTTAATGCCGGAAACGGTTACAATGAAACGTGCGTACTACCCAGAGCTTTAATTATCACAAACGTCTGGTTCACTATAAATTCACTATTCCGCTCAGATTTAAATCTCAGAGCGGCTTTGTGGCTCGTGATTTTTGTAGCTTTTTTCATGTTCTACAGCTTCAGTCGCATTTTTGTCAAAGTACAAAACACAGTAATATACTTGTTCAAAGTTTTTTCCGCTTAAATTAAATTAGTTTAATTGGATTATATGTCAAATAGAATATGGTTTTCCTATGTCGTAACTAAAATAATATACTTACCGGTAGCTTCCGAATGCACACGCGTTTTTTTCCGAATGCACGCACGGTTTTTTAAGACCTCGAGCGTGCATTATTTCTATTTATAAATTGAACAGTGTTAAATGCATCGACACTCGTGTTATAAGAGTTTTGCATGGTTCATTTCGTAACCTGTTTTTCGCTAATTATTGTATAAACAAACAGATGCCATTTCGTCATTCGTTTGTCCTCTTATAGATGCACAGATGGCGTCAAAATTTGACGAAAACAACAGTCACACCACTTGCTCGACTTCGTCTCGTGGAGTACAATCATTATTCTCGTCACGTTGACGTCATCTGTGTATGTGTAAGAGGACAAACGCATATACTTCATACTTCACACTTTATTCATCTTTCCTTAAAAAGGCTTTTCAAAGACAAAATACAAATACAATACAACTACAGTGTACATGATAATTTGAATTACATCTATTAATTTAACCTATTTTGAGTTTGATATAATTTGCTCTTCAGCTTTCGCTTGAAACTTAAAACGTCTTTACTTAATTTCAGTTCATTATCTAGTGAGTTCCATATTTTTACTGTTCTGTAATAAAAACTTCTCTGACCACTCGCAGATTTGAATAAGGGGATTTGTAATAATTGCGAGTTTCGAGTTTCACGACCACTAATATGACAAATGACATATATTTGTTAATAGAATATGCGGGTGAACCATCCTCTATTTGTTAAATATTGAGTGTGATATCATAACGAATTTATTACTCGTGGTTAACTCAGTGGTTAAGCTCCAGTTTTTGGTGCGTGAGGTCGCGGGTTTAATCCCCGGCCGGACCAACACCGCTCAAGGTCTTAAAATGAACTGAGTAGAACGTGCTGCTTTTGTGAAACAACCTCGTTCTCGAACTACAAATGGTTAGACCTTCACGTCTTCTCAGATAAGGATGTAACATCGTAGGTCCCACGTGCTCGCTAAGTTTATCAGTCTCGCCAGACTGCAACGAGTTACCGACGTTAAAAAAGGCTTCTTTACCTTCATTATATAAATGTTCCATGTAATTCGTTCCCCTTGTCCTCAGGTCACAACAGATCTTCATCATAAATGTACAGAAGAGTTCAAAGGCACTTCATCTGCAGCGCCTCTAGCAGCGGGAATGCTTGCACTGGTCCTTGAAGCAAAGTGAGTACAACTTGTCTTTGAAAAGCCGCTTAGTCAAATAGACTGCGATACGAGACATAGTTAATAGAGTGGAGTGGTTAGGAAACCCGGCAAACTTCAAAGTGGCTAACAAAGGCGCTGCGATTTAGGTTAGAAGGGGGTAAGATAACAGATTGTGCACGGTCATAGCTCATTAGCGTCCCCTGAACGACTGAACCCACACGTTTCTATTGGCTGATTGATAACATAATTATTCCAGTATCTATTGTGTTTTGTGTAATGTCACGGTTGAAAAAAGCGAATAAAGACCTGTAACAAAGAAGGTCGCTGGGCCTCATGACCATAATAATAATAATAACGGATTTTAATTATCAGTGGCATTTCCACGAGGTGGCTCTTCATCCACTGATGGGCCTACGATTTAACGTCCTTATCCGAGGTCTAACCATTTGCAGCTCGTGAACGAAATTGTTTCACAAAGGCAGCACCTTCTACTCAGTTATTTTAAGACCCTGAGTGTTGGTCCGGCCGGGGTTTGAACCCGCGACCTCCCGCTCAACAGACCGGAGCTTAACCACTAAGCTAACCTCTATTAACTATGCACGAGAACATAATTTAAACACTGAATTTTAACGCGACCTGAAACAACCATAGGGTTGACAAAAGTCAGGACCCGGCTAAACCACAGATCGAATTGGAATTTAGCGTGTTGGTTTTTGTGGAGGAAGGAAAACCGGAGAACCCGGAGAAAAACCCTCGGTGCATGGGCGAGATACCAACAAACTGAACTCACATGTGATCGGCCGGGGCTCTAACCCAGGCCACAGCTACTACTTGCACCAATCCGGCTTACATAGGAGAGAGACTGGGGCTCAAAAGGAGAGAGAGAGAAACCTCAAAATGTTATCCAGCTACGCCTGAAATGTTCCGACAAAAAGTAACGTTTTTAGAATCTGCTACTAACGATGCCACCTTGCGAGTAATTTATTAGGGATAACATGACCTGGATTTTCCTTTTCCAGTCCTAACCTAACATGGCGGGACGTGCAGCACGTCGTGGTGGAGTCGGCTCAAGTAACAAGTCCTGTGGATGAAGGGTGGATGAAGAATGGTGCAGGTTACCATTTTAATCACAAGTTTGGATTCGGAAGGTAGGTTAATGGGCTGTGCTTAGCGTTTAGTGTGTATAGCCACGATAGTAGACTGAGAACGGTGAAACTGGCCTAGGACAAACACGTTCTTGCCTTAACCAGTTTAATATTTTTAAACACGAAAAATAATACGGGGTTAGACTTGGCCCAATGCTTATAAAGGTCTAGCTTGACTCATGTGAGAATTCTTCGTGTGAATCACTGACAGTAAAATAAAGGTGTTGTATACTTTTCCTTGTAGACTGGATGCAGCTGGCATGGTGGAAAAGGCCAAGAAGTGGAAGAACGTAGCACCACAACGAATTTGTCATGGACCGTCGAGTTCAACCCAACAGTACGTAAACTCGATCACAAACAGCACACTTTCGATATATACTTCACTTATCACGCAAAGAGGTTTCAATATGAGGTTCCGGATAAATTAAATTTATTCTATTCTTCGAGAACAGACTAAATCGAATTTACCCTGGAGCCTTGAAACCTTTGTGCGTGACAAGTGAAGTGCGTGACAAGTGAAGTGCGTGACAAGTGAAGTGCGTGACAAGTGAAGACATATATCGAAAGTGGGCTGTTGGACCATTTTAGTTTAGAACTTGATTGGCTGATAATTAGACATGCATTAGAAGCAGTTTATCACTATAGCGACACTATTATTATCGGCAACTATTTTATTCAACCAGGACTCTTCAAAGGCGGAATTCTCTCCCTGGAAATCTCTACTGAGTAAATTGGCCTTTTTAAAAATCACTGCGGGTCAAATATAGTGAAGGCTCGTATTGGAAGGACAGTTTTCAATATGGTTCACTTTCAGTTGCAAGTACGAATAAGCAGCAGTTGTAATGAAAAGACTTGGTCAACGAGACTTGGTCAACGAGATCGCAACCATATTGAAAATAAAAGCTCTGCATGATTTTGAGAAAGGCCTATTGACTCGTCATAACTGTCGCTAAAACGACAATTGACTGCCTGACGGACCATTTTAGTTTAGAACTTGATTGGCTGATAATTTCAAAACATTTTTCACAGCCAATGGAAACTGAAGCTAAGCAAACGCAAAACCAAAGCAATCACCGATATATTTTCAACACTCAATCGAAAATCGCTCTCGCGGTATATCCTATCCTCTACGAGAATATACTTTTTCATACATTTTAATGCACATCAAATAATACAAGTTGATAACAGAGCTAGCTAATGATAAGCAATTATTGGACTGAGCAAAATAACATATTTTGTTCGTGGCGAGCTGTCAGTTATTTGCCGAATTATCATTCGACAAAATATAACTTTACTATTGAAATTTGAGTCACCCACAGCTCTGGGCCCGGTTGTACAAAGGATGGATAACTTTATCCAGCGGATAAATCCTTATCCAGTGGATAAGTCCTTATCCAGTGAATAAGTGTTAACCAAGCTAGCTTATTTTATCCACTGGATAAGGATTTATGCACTGGATAAAGTTATCTATACCCTTTGAACAGCCGGGCCCTGCAAATCGATCCCCTTGCATTGTTTACCAAACGGAGTGGTCAGCAGTGCGCATGCTCAGACCGTTATTCGTAGTAAATATTGAATTATCACGACTGCGCATGCTCAGACCGTTACTTGCAGATAGTTATTTGCAGGGCTTTCAACCAAATGCAATCAAAATTCAGGATGGACATGAGTCAAATGATAAAGCCTCTTGTTTTTTCTCCAGAGAAATCCCAACAGGGGGCACCCTGTCAATCACTATCGACACTATAGCATGCAGCGGGACAGACAAGATGATCTCCAAGTTGGAACACGTGACCATGACCTTAAGTTTCCAGCACCGTCGACGTGGTGACGTCAGCGTTGATCTCTTCTCGCCGAGCGGGACTAGAAACGAAATGCTGTCCACGCGTCGCTACGACGAATCAAAGAACGGCTTGCATGACTGGACTTTTATGACGGTACACAACTGGGGCGAAAATCCTAAGGGGGAGTGGGTGATGAATGTTACTGACAACTTGATAGCATTGAACAAGGGAGTTGATCTCAATGGCTACGTACAGCACGACACGAGTAAGCAAGAAGCTGATGTAGAGGACTTAGAGGAAGAGGTGAGGAAAACGGTCTACAGCTCTTTGACAGACAATAGATCTTAGCGAATATTTGTATCGCGCTTTACAGAAACGAGGCGACTGAGCAAAATAAGCTATACAAAATACTACTTTAGTAGTTGATGAAAGTAAAATGATGTTAATCTACTATTTCAGAGTTTATTTATGATTCTCATTCGTTTTACTTACATCTACTACTAGATTGAAGTGGGCCTTTTCATATTTATTTTCTGGTAGGTTATTGACGATGAAAAGAAGACTCAGGAACTAGAAGCCAAAAAGCATGGGAATCCGGCAGATAAAACGAGTAGTCTTGACGTGCCTTACCCCGAAGGCGTAAAGAAGAACCACGTAACCGGGCCACTAAGCCATAATGTCACCGATGCATATGAATACGGGAATACGGATCCCTCAATGGGCGAGTATTAACAAATTATGCAACAAAAATACCCTTCCAAGTCATCCGTATCTGTTATCTAAAACAAATATACACCGAAGAAAGAGTTTTGCGTTAGCTTACGTCTGACATCCGCTATCGGCTTAGCCAACGGGCACGAGAGGTCGTTTATTAAGCTGATAGCTCTCGTGTGCGGCGAATTTCGGCGAGCTTTTCTCCTCAATTGACCTTGAGGAAAATATATATCGTGTTTGATATGTTTAGTCTCTTGAGGCGAGAAACTCACCGTGCGCGCTGAAGAGAGCTAACAGCTTAACTTGGCGTAATCTATTGACCACGCACGTTCAACGAAGTAATATATGAAATTTTGGTAGAGTTTTAGAATTTTAGAGCGCCGTGTGCGGTGAAACGGCGATTAAGCTAACAGCTTAACAAACAACCTCTCGTACCCATTGGCTAAGTTGGTAGCTCTCTTAAGGCGGAAAAACGATTGTTTGAATAAAATATTTTTGGATTCACACAGGTTCTCCAGGCGTCATGTTTGCACCTGAGTACCAAGAAGAAATGATAGATCCGATGCTGTCGGAGGAAATGCAAGAAGGTTTAACAGATGGACAAAATCCCTATGGCGCCTTCTACCCATATGGTCCTCAAGACACGCTAGGGATAATCGAAAATGGAAAGCAAGAGACGAATGAAGACGCCGTTACTAAGAATACGATATTGGACACTGGTAACAACGGTGATGTGAGCAACGAAATCTTCGAATACGATGACAATGTAGCCAATCCGATAACTGCGTATAACAAACAATCAGATCCAAGAGTTCAACGCCAGAGGGTTCAAGTAACGACAGAGGAAACCGGGTCTCAGCGAGTTCAAGTTAATAATGGGTTTCAGGAGGAGTTCGTACCGGGTTTGAATCCCGATAGCGGGAGAGTAAGCTCTGGGGTACTGCTAGAGTGGCGGTTGACTTTTTATGGCATTGGTCCCGAGGATTCAGCGCTATCTGACGACGGCGATGATGAAGATGATAATGACTCCTCGAGTGCTAGTACCGTACTTGATCTATAACACCGTGACTTACTACAATATATTTCTTAACTCGAGAATAGTAAGATATGTACGTATCACAATGCTAATCCTGGATGGGACGGCTTCTACATCAACCATAATATGATGCCATGATGTCGTACAATGTTACATGATGCCATGATGTACGTCGTGTGATGTTGCATAATGCCATCCATGATGTCGTGTGATGTTACATGATGCCATGATGTCGTGTGATGTTACATGATGCCATGATGTCGTGTGATGTTACATGATGCCATGATGTGGTGTGGTGTTACATGATGTCGTGTGATGTTACATGATGCCATGATGTCGTGTGGTGTTACATGATGTGGTGTGATGTTACATGATGCCATGATGTCGTGTGATGTTTCATGCTGCCATGATGTGGTGTGATGTTACATGATGCCATGATGTCGTGTGATGCTACATGATGCCATGATATCGTGTGATGTTACATGACGCCATGATGTCGTGTGGTGTTACATGATGTCGTGTGATGTTACATGATGTCGTGTGATGTTACACGATGCCATGATGTCGTGTGGTGTTACATGATGTCGTGTGATGTTACATGATGCCATGATGTCGTGTGATGTTACTTGCAATTGATGTCATGATGTACGTCGTGCGATGTTATACGATGCCATGGTGCGTTCGTCCATGACATAAGTTGGTGGTCATAGATCCACCACAATGCTGTACACATTATTAAAGTCAGAAGATGAACAATAATTAGTCATTTTGACTAGGAGAATGTTAGGTGTCTGCGTGTTAGCTCCGACTGCTGAGAAAACATTTTAATATCAGCCAGCCATTACAGCATAATTATGCTTGTTCATGACATGACTGAATGGTATACGTGTGAGAGTTAGCAGAATGCAACTAGGAGCTCAGACGTTGAGGCGAGTAGAACACAAAGTGTTTAATAAGCTGTTAGCATAACACGAAACTTATTGCTGGCCACTAAGTAGGAGCGGAAGCGCTCAGCGTCAGTTCCTATTCTTTTTCAGGTTTGTGTCATCTCATAAATATAGCAGTTTGAATGTTTAAAATCGGTGCGATTTCACCGTTATGGCAACAGTTTAACTGAGATTCTGCAGAGGGGCAAATCCGTACCATGTTAGAGCACTCATCATCAATATTCATAATTTGAATTAGTCACTTTGGCACTTCAATACACCATTCGTTCTTATGACGTGGCGGCCATGTTGAGTCCCAGGAGAATGAAAACCTTTGTTTTCCCCCGACTGACCTCGTTCTGTAACTACTCAGTGCGAGGCTACTCGTAGAAATCTATTGTTTCTAGCCAACATGTCGGCCGCGTGATAAGGGCAAAGTCATTTGCTGAAGAAATCACATTCTGCTTCGTCCCGATTCCCGCTTTATCCAATGAGAATCTAAGTGAAGTATAAAGGCAAGTGGGATTAATTTACGGTAACCAAATCTCCAGCCCAATAAAGTCTGGGTCGCGTAGATATAACCAGGAGTCCATTACCAGGAGCGTACATCTCCCAGATTAGGTCTGTCTATTTTTAGCTTTGTGTTTCCCGCGAGAAAAAACAAAGGCCGTCACTTTTAACCAATCAGGATGCACTGAAAATTGTAATTAACACGGTTCAAACTGCTAAAAGTACTAAAGCGCAAAGAGAACAAAAGAGAACGTAATCGCATACCAGAACTTCGCGACTACAAATAGCCACATCGTCTACTGTGCTGTGGGCGCTACCCATCACATAGGTACGCTCCTGGTAATGGGCTCCTGGTGATATATACTACAAATAGCCACATCGTCTACTGTGCTGTGGGCGCTACCCATCACATAGGTACGCTCCTGATAATGGGCTCCTGATATAACAGATCACAAAACTGGTATCGGGAGTCCAATACTACAGAGCCATCCTCCAGTCGTAAGGTCAGTGCGAATCCCGTGTCCTGCTGACTTGCCTGGTTCGTTGAAGACAACGAAGCTTGTTTACGAGGGAGTTGCATAACCAATGCTTTGGATTTGACCCGGGGAGGGGAGGGGCACTTATGTTTATAGCGCGGTTAGGGATGTGCGGTAACCGGTCTGGTTCTGAAGCCCATTTCGCACACACCTACCATTTATTCTACATCTGTCCCCCTCCCCCTCTGAAAGGCTTTGGTAATAGGTGATTTGCATGATGTTGTTATTTAACTGCATTTATTTACTACGAACATCCTTTTATAGTTTTTATTTAGAATTAGGTTTTTATGACCTTCTTAGAATAAAAAGTCAATAATCATGAGTCGAAATAAAAGGAAGAAAAGAAGCCGCGCAAAGGATTCTGGTAGTTGTAGTATGTGACGTCATCATGCAAATCCCTTATTGGTTAATTAACCGCAGTACTCAGATAAAGGGTGGACCATTACGAATCAGCGGGGAGACCTTCTTTTTTCCGTGGATACTTTCTTGCCACATCTGATGTTATCGCCTTTTTCTCGTGTTTTTTTCTCGTGCACTGAAGTCACAATGCTCCAATGTTTCCTTGTGGGATTTTTCTTTTGCGACGGAATGTTCGTCCCCAGTGTTCCCCAACACGATTCTTTTTGAATTGTCAATCCCATTCCCCGCTTTCTGATGGTCCATCCCTTAGCAAAGCGGTGACTAGCTGCAACGCAGTTCTGCAATCTGATTGAATAAAAAAAAAAAGAAAAGCCATTTCGATGTCAAGGCATTCCGCGTACTCTTTGACGGATGTAGTTTCTCAAACTGTTTTGGAATTCGCTCTGTAACGTTGGCTACGTAAACAAGTTATCAGTTGTGTGTATATTTTGACATATTAAACAAATACAAAACATAGATGATCGTCCGGTAAGGAAAGCTTAGTCAAGTATATTGCTAATCTATTTTTTTGTACATATTTTTAAAGTGATTTTTTGATAATCATTGATGAGTGATTGAATAAAAGTAAGTATTGTTATCCACTGTTTCTTCTCTGTCGACTTTGCCAGTGGGGTCTGGCTGGATTCGCGGATTCAAAACTCTGCGGCCGCACCCTGGGGCAGGGGCATATAAGCTGTTGGCCTTGTCTCCTTTAGCCTGCTTTGCAGACGTAGTTTTTCACTCATAAATTCGAAGAAAAAAGTTTCTTCGAATTTATGAGAGTGAAAAAATACGTCTGCATAGCAGGCTATGTCTCCTTCCACTTCTTACCAATCAACATCACCCAGCCTCTCAAAATAGTCTCGAGGTATTACAATACAATGAAAATAGCCCTAGTGGTAGGCCTAGGACCAGCAGCATTGTTGTCGATACGTAAAACAGTCTCGAGGGATTACAATACAATGTAGATAGCCCTCAGTAGTGCTAGGACCAGCAGCATTGTTGTCGATACGTAAAACAGTCTCTAGGAATTACAATACAATGTAGACAGCCCTAGTGCTAGGACCAGCAGCATTGTTGTCGATACGTAAAACAGTCTCTAGGGATTACAATACAATGTAGACAGCCCTAGTGCTAGGACCAGCAGCATTGTTGTCGATACGTAAAACAGTCTCTAGGGATTACAATACAATGTAGACAGCCCTAGTGCTAGGACCAGCAGCATTGTTGTCGATACGTAAAACAGTCTCTAGGGATTACAATACAATGTAGACAGCCCTAGTGCTAGGACCAGCAGCATTGTTGTCGATACGTAAAACAGTCTCTAGGGATTACAATACAATGTAGACAGCCCTAGTACTAGGACCAGCAGCATTGTTGTCGATACGTAAAACAGTCTCGAGGCCAGTTACAATACAATGTAGACAGCCCTAGTGCTAGGACCAGCAGCATTGTTGTCGATACGTAAAACAGTCTCGAGGGATTACAATACAATGTAGATTGCCCTAGTGCTAGGACCAGCAGCATTGTTGTCGATACGTAAAACAGTCTCGAGGCCAGTTACAATACAATGTAGACAGCCCTAGTGCTAGGACCAGCAGCATTGTTGTCGATACGTAAAACAGTCTCGAGGGATTACAATACAATGTAGACAGCCCTAGTGCTAGGACCAACAGCATTGTTGTCGATACGTAAAACAGTCTCGAGGGATTACAATACAATGTAGACAGCCCTAGTGCTAGGACGAACAGCATCAAGGGAACCCAACGAGTACTTTTTGAAATTCGTTTGAAACCAGTTGTCTGCAGCTTACCTAGCCATTTTAAGGCGCCTACTATGTCTTTTGACGTATTCTAGAAAGCTATTAGCTGTTCGGATTTTCTAGGTGGAAATCGCGTCAACCGAAAATACTATGGCAAAATATTCCCGGCCTACGAATTTGTTAGTAGTCTAGAACAGAAACAAGAATTTTCCAAGTAACTTCATGTTGCAAAGTTTTGTGGAGGTACGAATTTTTTAGGGATTCATTTTTCCTTTAGGCAATTCTTAGGGAATGAAAATGTGTTGTTCTGACTCTATTGATCAGACGAATTGGGACGTACGAATATTTTAGGGGAAACCTTTTAGTCTCCCTTTTCTTCTATAATTTTCTAGGGATTGAAAACAAATTTTCTAGCCAGTATTTCAGAAAACAATTTTCTAGGGACAATTTTTTCAAATCCGAAAGTTTTAGGCTAACTTACTCTCCCGAACAGCTTTTTAACCGAAAACTTTGGGTGCCCTTGACAGCATTGTTGTCGATACGTAAAACAGTCTCGAGGGATTACAATACAATGTAGACAGCCCTAGTGCTAGGACCAGCAGCATTGTTGTCGATATGCAAAGCAAACATCACGGAGCGTGTGATTGGATCAAATTATGTTCTCTGTGTTCATCTGTTCCATTCACACTTCAGTACACTAATCTATTCTTGACTAGTTCTCGAACTCGACATCAACCAGCTACACGCTCTGCTCAGTTAAATCAGTTAATTTTCGGTTCAATGGAAAAGTAAACAGGACTTTCTAATTCCTCTTGCCTTAATCGAAAGAACTATTTCAAAGATGCAGTTAAGAAATAAAATGGTAAAAGGAAATTTGGGCTGATTAGGGGCTGATAAACTAGTCAGGACCCGGCTAAATCACAGATCGAATTGAAATTTAGCGTGTTGGTTTTTGTGGAGGGAGAAAAACCGGAGAACCCGGAGAAAGCCCTCGGAGCAAGGGAGAGATACCAACGAAGTCAACTCACATGTTACTAGCTGGGGCTCGAACCGTGGCCACAGTAGTGGTGAGAGGTAAAGCGCTTACAACTTGCGCCAGCCCGGCTTTTCGATTTTGAAACAGAGACGACTCTGTGAATTGTTTCGCCAGATGTTTTACTTTACTATCGGCAAGTAGACGGTTATAATTAGATTATTACCATGAATAATTCAAACCTACTAATTTCCTTTCATGCATATCGCTTGTCGTGCAAATAAGCCAAGACATGAGTTTTCAAAAGTGCTTTCATGCATGGACTACAAATTAAGATATAAATAATATATTTAGAAAATAGATTGCTGAATGAAATTTAGCAGTTAAGCTCATTCAATGATTGTTACAAATTTAAGTCTTGTTTCGTTCCAATCTCTTCACCTAAAGATTGTCCAGTCGAAAGTTGTATTTTTATGCAAATTGTAACACTGCTGTTTTTATTTTGTTTTACGAAACGTTACCATTTAAATGAGATATTTTGATTCGTAATGCACCAGCGATTTTTCGCCTTTCTAAAGCGAAAGAAACTCTAAGCATTGTTATGAACCCAACCGTAATGAAACACGCCTAGTGAATTTGAATTCAATCACGGTTCTTCAGACGACATCAGTCATGCAAACCGATCTGCTCCGATGGGCTAGTTCGATCCAGAGGACGTAGGCAACGGATCACTGCTTTACTGAATTTATGTTTGTCAATGGCAAAAGCTTGATCCAAACAGCTAAACTGGCGCTCCTTTGCTCCTTTGCGACCGTCCTTCTTAATTGGTTCAGTTCATTAACCATATCCCTAACGTTAACGCAGTTAGGGACCCTGATCGAGTTCTTCATATCAAATTATTGATCTCATAAAGAAAAGTATTTGTCAATGAGCTGTTGATGAATTTTAAATGACCATTTATATTAGCTCCATCACATCTGATTCTTCAGTCATGCAGTCTCTATCATCTTCCGTAGGAAAACCGCGTCCAAATGCTGTGTGACATTCGCCTGTCTTTGTTACTCCCAATTCCAGTGAGAAAAAGGCGTAGCTATGATGATTTATAAGTACACTCTTTTGCTTGGTAATCGAGCATTTTGCATTATTGATCAAATAACGAAATCTCCCAAGCGTAGCACCAAATCGAGGCAACTTCATTAATCAAATCGTGTAAGAATAGTATATGATTGATAGAGAGATCTCAAGTCTGATAATGGGACTGTATGAGGCACAGAAGTGCTTCCAATGAATTCGCTATGCGGATGACCCGGCAGCTGTTACTCCTCGGTCTGGTCTGTCTGGCATTCAGCAACGAAGAAAGCGAGGAGGGAATCCATTTCACGAACTCATGGGCCGTTCATTTGGGTGACAGCGACCTTGAAGCAGTGAATGAAATTGCCACAAGACACGGGTTTACAAACCAAGGGCAGGTATGGATCGATACACCTCACTATATATTCACCAGCTTTAACTGTTGACAAGATATCAAACGTTTAAACACTCGCTAATTTCTCATCCAGTCACTTCAGTTGCCTCTCATTCTTGCTATACTTCGGTAATATTCAGTTTCTCGAGGTTGTGATGATGTTTGGTTATTACAGTTTTCGTTGGTACCAGTAAGTTTTCAGTTTGTTGTTACCCGCGGGTCAGTGACCATCTTAAACCGTTTAACGACCAGTGTTTTATGCAGTCATGGACTTCACTGATTTCCTACCCATGTCCAATATTTTCGATGTCCTTTTCCAGCTCTCTAGTAAGATACTCAAGCGAATAACAACTTTATTTTCTTGTCCCCTTTTTATTATTACATTTGTTTGGGTTTAAGATCAATGACAAGTGCGAGGGACACCTTATGTCCAGAAAGGAAAAAAAACGGCATTAAGTCGGAAATCTTTGAAATTGCGTTTGAAGAAATCAGATTTAGAAAAATCAGAAGAAAAAGGTTCTAAACCAGCTATTAAACTTAGAAATCTGTCATAATGTTTAGCTTGTTAAATTTTCTAACTCAAGTGTGAAAGACTTTAATTTTGCTTTTCAACTAAGCCATAACAATTTATTGATTATGACACCTATACTTCAACAGTGTGTCTTATATACCATTTGTATTATGTATATAAACAAGAGGAATATAGAGACATACTAGTTTTCTTAACTGCGAATCTGTTAGGGACCTTAGCGTTATGGACACGCCCAGCCATCTCAGTTGAAGAATCACTTCATTGTTTCGTATTTAAAATACATGAAGTGCTAGTGTTTTCACTTGCTTGTTCTAACGCTCAGAGGGTCTAGCCTTGGTCAACCTCTCGAACATTGCCGGTTGGATTGTACGATCCAACTTTGTTGGATGAAATGTTGTGTGGCGGCAAAACTCTGTCAAACATTTGATCGAACAAAAGTAAACTTCATCCAACATGTGATCAAGCAAAACATGTTAGTCCAACATGGGACGACAAACAATCGAACAAATGTTGGATCGAGCTAAGTTGGATCGAGCAATCCAACATTATTCGATAGGTTCGCCGGGCCATAAGTTTAGAAAAAAGATTTAGTCGAAGCAATATATATATTGGTTTCGGTTTTGGTGTATTATCTAATGTTTAAATGAATTAGTCAAATCAGTCAACCAGATTAATCGAATTAAATCGAATTAAATGAAGCTAACACAGTCCCAGCGTTTTCATCGGTTCGGATTTTTCGGAAATATTTACTTTTTTTACGCTAAATTGTTTTGAAAGATCATTGTATGTGGGCTTTGTCTTCGGTGAAATGTATCGTTACTTTGGAATGAGATAACATAAAAAAACATGCAAAGTTAGTTACTCCATAAACAAGGCTAAACACGATCTAGCCCTTACGTAAAATAATTACACATCAGGGTCCAGTTGTTTAAAAAGCAATAAAGCTAATCATTATGTTTTTAAACTTGTGGACGAGAGGTGACAACTCCAAAGCTCTGCGCATGCGCAGACGAAGAAACATTGTTGCGGAAACATTTCATTCTCGTTCCCAGTGCCTCCTCAACTTAACTGAAAAATCGGAGGCTCTGGTAAGACATAAACCGGATATCCTAGATTCTAGGACATTGGATACTGCGCATGCCAGTAGAAAAATTTACTTCCGGCCGTTAGAGTGCAATTCAAAAATCACAAAAATGAAACGATATTATGCAGTGTGGACTTTGTACAATCAAAAACAGAACGAAAATTCCAGGAAATGTTACGTATCAAGCTCGGGTTTATTTAACTGCATTGTTTGCATCTCTTCTTGTATCCGTCTTCAATCGGTGCTGGCAAAGTAACTGATATATAATTATATTGATTCAAAATATTGATACGATTTCAGTTTCAAAACTCCGGCTTTGGCTTCTTGTTATTTTACTGAACTGCACAGCAGTTGCCGTTAAATAAATCTACCTTAATTTATCCTAATGAAAGCTTTGATTTTTACCACCGAAGAAGGGATTTTATTTTATTTTTCCCGCTTCGCAACTTGCCGTTAACAATAGGAAATAACAGGAGCTCCTGGAAATGAACAATCTGAAATCTACAATGTTTACCGTCTCGTTTTTCTCGGCCAATGGAAATCGAGATACAGGGTGACCGTTCGGGTGCGTGAAGAGTTTTTTACTTTTTGAACTTAGCGCAGTCGTTGTTCAACAGCCAATCACAATCTTGCTCCATTTGTGTCTTACCAGAGCCTCCGATTTTTCAGTTAAGTTGAGGAGGCACTGGGAACGAGAATGGGAAACATTTGTGAATTTCAGTGTTGCTTCGTGAGCACTCGGGAAACATTTGTGAAGTTCAGTGTTGCTTCGGTGAGCACTCGGGAAACATTTGTGAAGTTCAGTGTTGCTTCGGTGAGCACTCGGGAAACATTTGTGAAGTTCAGTGTTGCTTCTTGAGCATTCGGGAAACATTTGTGAAGTTCAGTGTTGCTTCGTGAGCACTCTGGAAACATTTGTGAAGTTCAGTGTTGCTTCGGTGAGCACTCGGGAAACATTTGTGAAGTTCAGTGTTGCTACGGTGAGCACTCGGGAAACATTTGTGAAGTTCAGTGTTGCTTCGTGAGCATTCGGGAAACATTTGTGAAGTTCAGTGTTGCTTCGTGAGCCCTGACTCGGAAAACATTTGTGAAGTTCAGTGTTTCCCAAAATGTTTCCTCGTTTGCGCACACGCTAAACATTTGTTGCGGAAGCAACATTTGTTTCCCGTTTGCTCTCTGACTAGATCTCAGATTCGGAAGAATCGGGAGACTCAAGGAATGTAGCAGGAAATCATTGAAAATACTAAAATGTATTTGTGAAATTCACACTTTATTTAGGTTTGTTTAGCTAAAAACATTGGTGACGAACTGAAAATAAAGCGGCACACCATTTGAGAAAACATATCACTGCTCAAACAGGCTTTGTTAGAGCTGTCACCCCACCCTCCCCTCCCCCCTCCGTTTGTGGACTATTGATTTTGTGTTAAAAACGTATTGGTTGGTGAGCAATTCAAGTAATATATTTGTATTTACAGCGTTACATAGATTAGTCTCGTGCAGACCATCGATCAATCTTACCAATGGGTCTTTTGCAGGAATGTAATCATGTGATTGTACTGGATAACAAAAAAATCTGACTTCATTTATTTAAATGCACTTGTACGAGACCGGTATTGTTATTAGCAAAACCTGTTTGTAAATGCTATTTTTCACCTCCAATTGATTGTCGATCTTTCTAAAACAGCGTTTTTGACGATTGTTTGCCATCCAGAAAAAACCTTTCCCTTGGGATCACGAGCGCATTTCATAGTGATATATCAGCACGTGACTGTTTCCTGCCAAAAACAATCTGAATTTCTAATGGCACCGGCTAATCCACACCCCTGATGTAAGCTTGCAACTGTTGATCTAATGGTACGAATTATTCCCTCATTTTTCCTCCTTTTTTTCAAGATTGGCAGCCTCCTAGGGTACTATCACTTTATAAAGCGGTCTCTTGGAGATAGAAGTCGGCGAAGTTTGGACGATCACACGGAGCGATTACGCGCCGAACCCAAGGTAAACAATGTTTACGGTGGATTTTGTGCTTGTTTAATTTATTTGGAGGAGCGGATATCCAGTGATTAGAAATCCACCTTCCACGGCTAAAGGCCCGGGTTTAGACCCCAATGGAGGCATTGAATTTCAAGGTATGCATTTCAAGCACTGTAAATCCCTCGTTACTCGGACGAACGCGTTCCTAATGACAGGAATTGCTCAATAGACTTCAAATCCAATTTCTAACACAAACCCTAGCCCGAACCCTACCATAACCACTTCGAAAACAAGTTCTCAGGTAAACGGTGAGGTATTAGGGCTAGGGTTCCAGGGTTCACAGGTAAACAGAAGAAAGAAAAAGTAGAGAGAGAGAAAACAAATGCGAGGTTTTTATGGATTCTGAACCCATAACTTGTCATCAAAGCCAACGTGATAACTACTATACTAAGTGAACATCTACCCTCGAAGTGTGAACAATTCTCAGCTCAACGCTTGATTAGTGCCCAGTTCTTTAGCAGCCAAGGGCAGTGTGGGTATATGTCGAGCAATTCCTAAAAATGCCCTAAGTCCATACGATTTCAGATTATGTTTCAGATTATACGTGTTGCACTTCAACATGAACTGCTTCAAATAATTTCTCATGTGTTTGGTTTACTTTAGGTTACGTGGGTGGAGCAACAGCGAATTCTTGAACGCAGTAAACGTCACACAATCCCCAGCGAAGATGAATTAGTAGCGAGAACAATTAGAAGACTAAGGCGTGACACCGCCGTCACGATCCGTGACCCTTACTACAAAGATCAGTGGTATTTGGTAAGAAGCAACAGCTTATTTACTATTACGTGACTATTACTATTACGTAGCTTACAAATGAAGTACTTACGTGTCGTCAAAATATTTTTTTGAAGCAAAACGTAGGTCAGTCTTCAGGTCCTGCCGGCATCGATATTAACGTCCTTCCTGTCTGGGCACGAGGGTATTCTGGGAAAGGAATAGTCGTGTCGATCTTAGATGATGGTACGTGAACTATTATGCAATAAAGAGCGTGAAATGCGCGCTCTAATTGGTCGATAGTACAGATGCACAGATGACGTCATGTTTTGCCCTAAAATATTTCATAGCCTCCTTTTCCCCGTTAATTATTGTGTAAAACAAATAGATGTTATTCTGCCGTGGGTCTGTAATGTTATAGTGCAAAGATGACATCAGAGCGTGACGAAAATAACAGTCACGCAACTCGACTGCACTTAAACTTATAATTTTAAACTTTCAGGACATCACACCTTCACTTTCTGTACAAAATATGGAACAAATGATCATCTATTGTTTTAAATTTACTGCAATAGTCCAGTTTCGTATTCGAAAATTACCGCTGAATTCACTCTTTTCACCTGGTGGCCGTCTTGGATTCAAAGCGAGGCAATCCTTTGTTTTTGCCAGGTGAGCCTCATTTTGACTATCCCCCACTACGAGGCTGACCTGGCAAAAACAAAGGATTGCCTCGCTTTGAACCCAAGATGGCCACCAGGTGAAAAGAGTGAATGCAATGAATACAGACGCTTGTACGCAGGGTTAGCCTCATTCTGAAGTTAAACATTCATAAATACCAGCGAGAAGATGGGCTATTCACAACTCTGCGTATTGTTATAGTTTCGCGTTTTGCACCTTCTCGCTGGTATTTATGAATGTTTAGCTTCAGAATGAGGCTAACCCTGCGTACATGCGTCTGTAGTCATTCAATTCAGCGGTAATTTTCGAATACGAAACTGGACTATTTACAAGCAGGAAAACTCACACTTGAAAGAACTCTACTCGCACAAACTTTATTCCTCAAGCATGTTAAGGCCTGGTTCATTTGACGTAAAATAGATTTACGTTAAAAAATGCGTTCTGACAGAAATAACAGTTTAAACAAAATCTAATTACACCATAATACTAATATCCACTTCCTTAAATTTGTTAAGTGGATGGTTGTCGTATCACGTGATCGATGACGTCATAATTATATAAAATCGTTTCAGTGAAATGCGGCTGCGACGATAACATATGAATATAAAGTAACCCTGCTAAACATTACTCCTGCCGCAGTATTTCAGATCACGCTTAGAAAACATGACTATCATGTAAAAATAAGGAGATATTAAGGGTGCAAAAAGTCACGTGACCTATTTTGCATATATTTGCCTAAATTACTCGTTAATGAAACAGTGTAGTCATCTTTTCTAAGCTGATTTAGGTAAAAGGCTTCAACCTTAACTAAACACATCCACTCATCATCCTAGCTGTTTCAAACTCGGAGCCACGTTTTTGATTTACTGATTTCGTGTTCTAAGTCACGTGACAGACCACGTGACACGTTTTACTACACAGAAACCACTTAAGGAAGTCAAGAATGACGATATCTATTATCGTGAGAAACTTGGTGTACTTACCGTACTCGGCTGTGCTGAAATAAGGAAAAGAGTTTTTACCCGAAATTTGACCCCTGAACCAGGCCTTAACATGCTTGAGTCCCTTTAGCTTTTAGCGTCGAATGATAACCGTAAATACTTAACTGTACCTCCAAACAGGGGTCGACCACACTCATCCAGATTTAACAAGAAATTATGTGAGTAATACATGGGATAGGGTGAACAATCAGCATTTTCTACATATACATGTGCTATGCGTTTATATATTATAAGTGTTCAATAAATAGAAGATGGGTTTGACTTTCTATGTTTTATTAAGAAAAATGAACGCTTGATGTGAGTGGTGGATGCCCGGGGGTGGAGGGGGGTCGTAATTATTTGGAAGGGCCTGGTTTGAGTTATTCACGGTCCCTTGACGCTGCAAACGCAGAGTCCGTTTATCTGTTTATGATTCGAGTGGCGAGTGGAGCGCAACGTCTCGCCTGTATCATATCAGATGCTAGCCTGGTCTGGACCAGGATATCTTTTTGACATTTTGCCTGGAACAGGGTATGTTTTCGTTGTATCTATCCTGGAACAGGGTACCTTTTTGCCATTTTGTCTGGAACAGGGTCGCAAAAATGCAATTTCTTGGCCTGGAACAGGGTAAGGGTTTCAAGGGCTCAGCGGCACACCCCCCCCCCCCCCCCAAGGGGGTGAATGTACGAGCGGAACACGAACACACTGAATAGTTTTATAGGAAAGCATAAAGCATATTCTATTTATTTTATATGAAACTTGGTGTAGCGTTTCTGATAGGCTGCAGCGTATCTATGAACAAATTCAACCAATCAATAACGCTACCAGTATATACTGTTTCTACAGTATGAAATGCTTGTGCTTGAATTTCAAATGCCTCTCTCTAAGGGGGAAGGGGACGGGTGTGGGTAGCAACTTTTATTTCGGGGCGCATGAATTTCTTATCCTATATTAAATAATTCCCGGCATCGAATTTGTCCATGATACACGATAGCTGAGATAGCGTGCCGTGTTGAATTATAATTCAGAACTACATACCGATAGGCAAATGAATAAAGAGTAATAAATGTATTTAACCGTGTAAGCTCGGTACATTCCTATAGTACTAGATCATCAACAATAGGAAATTTTATTTGAAATATTCAAGTACTAAACATCAAAGTGAATCCTTCTCTCGCACTGGTGTAAAAATATGGAATGGGATTCCTGATCACTTACGGCGAAAACAGTCTAAAACATTATTTAAGGCAAATCATCCATAGAACTCTTGTACAAGTTTTGAAACAGGAGGAGACCTATGTTGATGTCACGGTATTAATTGATAAAGTTTCTAAAACGTCCTTAACGTCATGATCATTATGAAAACAAAAACAAAACAACAAAAACATTTTTTCTTCCTATTTATATATTTTTACTTATTTATTCATAGTTATTGTAAATTTGTTTAATCATTGTAAAATGTGTATAGTTATTGCGAAATATATTCCATGTAAATAATAAATATTGTAGCACTACCCGCCTCGTTTAACTAAGCTATCTGCGGGTGTGTTAAGTAAAATATATTTATAGATACTTGTTAATAAACTTGAACTTGAACTTGAAGAGTAACACGACTTTGGTCAATATACAGGATCCTGATGCAAGTTTTGATTTCAACGACTTTGATGCAGATCCAAGACCGCGATCAGAAGACCCTCAAAACTGGTGAGTAGTAGCTGTGTGCCATCTCATAGTTAGTGGAGGACGGAAGGAGAGTTCGGAGAGTTGATGAATTAATTAATTTCCAAATACCAGGCTTAAACATCACTCAACCTACAATTAAATGAGATAAACAATACTCCTATGACCAAGTCAAATTATATATGCAAAAAAAGGATAGGGTAAACTGCGGCACGTGTAGCTTCAAATGACATATTCTTCCTAAATTCTCTTTCAAATCTAGTCACGGTACAAAATGCGCAGGAGAGGTGGCGGCAGAAGCTAACAATGGGATATGCGGCGTCGGCGTTTCTTTTAACGCGAGTATCGGAGGTGAGCTATGAGACCGTTTGCAGCCGTTCCTTTAGCGAAATATAGGAGTAAATTCAGAGCTTCGTAACGATTGACTGCGCCAGAGCTGGAGCCATGCGCGAGGGCAATCATTTGTTAAAGCCTGATTCACACTAGCGACGCAAGCATAATCACAATCAACATACGCAGACTCAGTACAGTAATTGTGAGGTAAGAACAAGCGCCGTTAATGATCAGTGCTTTAATGCGTCTTGCGTATGTTGCTTGCAATTATACTTGTGTCGCTAGTGTGAATTGACCAGGCTTTGACGCACAGCTATAGATATTAAAATTAGCACTAGCTATGACGCGCAACTATATATATTACAATTATTACTGTAGCTATGACGCGCAGCTACATATATTACAATTATCACTGTAGCTATGACGTGCAAATACATATATTACAATTATTACTGTAGCTATGATGGCAACTACATATATTACAATTATCACTGTAGCTATGATGCGCAACTATATATATACTACAATTATCACTGTAGCTATGATGCGCAACTATATATATATTACAATTATCACTGTAGCTATGACGCGCAACTACATAGATTACAATTATCACTCTAGCTATGACGCGCAACTACATATATTACAATTATCACTGTAGCTATGACGCGCAACTACATATATCACAATTATCACTGTAGCTATGACGCGCAACTACAGATATAACAAAATATCTGGATTCTGATTGGTCAATGACGAGTGCATAAAAAGGTTATAGAGTACACAGTCGAATGCTCTCATCAAATGGTTGCTCAGTATATTATAAACTGCTCGTGTTATACTTGATTTATAAGCACTGAGTGATATTTTGAAAGTTCTCAAATTGCACTCGCCTAAAGGCTCGTGCAGTTATTAGAACTTTCAAAATAAATTATCACTCAGTGCCTATAAATCCCGTATAGCACTCGCATTCATGCGATTTGTAGAGGAAATCGTATGAAAGCGAGTGCTATACGATATTTATAAGGACTGAGTGATATTTTGAAAGTTCTACTAATTGCACGAGCCTTTAGGCGAGTATAATTTGAGAACTTTCAAAATATCTCTCAGTGCTTATAAATCAAGTATAACACGAGCAGTTCATGTGATTTTGTACACTGAGCAAACATTTGCTGAGAGCATGCGACTGTGCACTCTATAACCTTTAGATACACTCGACCAATCAGAATCGAGATATTTTGTTGAGTATGTTATAATGTTACCTCTATATATTACCATTATCATTGTAGCTATGACTCGCAATTACATATATTGAGAATTCTTGGACTTTTTCAGCCAACCAGAAACGAGAGTTTTGACTTGACTGTATAATAATAATACGACAATTTTTTTTTATTTTATCCAGCTTACTTGCTAAGGACGGTCAAGAGAGTTTCAAGTTTGTGTGTGTGTATTGGGACGGGTATGCGTGTTGACGTATGTGGGCGGATTAATACTGGCTTTGCGAATGCGTGTGCTACGATTCTCATTCTGTGAACAGTCAGTTGAATGGTAAGGAGGCTCCTTACCTTGACCCTTTTATTTTTCGTTACCAGGGATACGAATGCTGGATGGTAAGGCGACGGACACAATAGAAGGCAGTTCACTAAGTTATCGATCAGACTACATCGACATCTACAGCTGTTGCTGGGGCCCTAAGGATGACGGGAAGAGATTCGGCAAGCCAGGAGTACTGGCAGGCAAAGCTTTGAAGATAGGAGCCGAGAGGGTTTGTAGAGTAACAGATTTAAATGTTAGTTTAAGCGGTATTTTTAGAATAGTCCTGGTTTACACTAGGGACATTTGCTCAGGATGTGAACTCATTATAGTGTAAGTGATACCTTAGGAAGCACGCAGGAAGTTTTGCAGTTGGCAAAAAATAAATATGTTATTTCCCGGCTTTTTTAAAATATTTTTTTTATGTAAACGTAGTATTAAACTACATCTTCTCCAAGAGAAAAGGGCTCATTGAGGAAGATCATGCATATTTACAGCCACACTAAACAGTATAAGGTAGAGAAAAAATATAAGGAAGACAAATTACATCATACGGTACATACAACTAACGAAAACGAAAACCGGCCTTGGTCAGTCCGTATGGAGAAAAACTTTGCCCGATATCTTGAGTACAGCCCCAGGCATTTTTAAGATCAAGGGCAAAGGTTTTCTCTATACGGACTGACCAAGGCTGGTAAATAGCGTTTTTATGTTTTCCTTGTCCTTTATTATTTTATTTTATTTGCGCACTCGTACAGAAGCAATAAGCGCACGTTTTCACTCTAGTTTCACTCTAATCACTGGCAATTTCTACAGTTTCTCCCTTTTCTGTGGTAGGAGATCTTTATTTTGCTTTATCTAAAGGTAATATATTCCAAACTGAAACTGCAGGATAGTTCACACTAAATGTCCTGTAATTAAGACGACATTTTGTAAGATATATTATTTAAAACTTGAACAACCGAAACTACAGCAAGCGAACGTTTTAAATAATAATTACATGTGAATTTGCTTGAGAGTTAAACTAATGAAATGTCCATTGGACCCACAATATATTTTGTTAGGAGTCGAAGATACATTCCACCGAGCAAATCTAGTAAATTTCATATTATTACTATACAAACTACTGTTATATAAGTCAAGGGACTCAAACAAACCTCCAAACTTACAACGGTTTCTCGTCTCACTTAAGTACTATGAACAAATTGAAAGAAAAATCGCCATAAGTCAAGGTAAATTACCCCTTCATTTATCCAAGTGGGATGATTTAACTAAGCGGTTTGTAAGTTATGCTCCTCATTAAACTGGAGTAAAAAAAATATTATAGGTTAGAAAAGAACATTTGTATTTATTTTTTTGTTATTGTAATATATGTAATGTATGTAAGTGAAACAAATTGTTAAAATACTTTTTCATAAAAATTAAAAATTAAAAAAAAAAAAAAAAAATCCATTCCTGTTTCATGCTTTATAAAATTTGGAACACGGAACTGGAATGGAAATTAAATTTATTATATCCTTTTGTTGTATTTTAAGGGTCGAGGCGGCAAGGGTAACACTTTGATTCGTATTTCCTGTTGACATCTAGGGTCGAGGCGGCAAGGGTAACATCTTCGTGTGGGCGACAGGTAACGGTGGACTAACAGACGACGACTGTAACTGTGATGGCTACACTACTAGTATATATACAGTGTCTATTGGCGCCATCAGTGATCATGGACTGTCTACCTACTATACAGAGACATGTGCCTCTACACTAGCAGTCACATTTTCAGGAGGATCTCACAGAGAAGCTGACGAAAACAGCATTGTAAGTAGAAAGCCTTGTCGACGTCAAAAATAGGTAGTCCCAATGGGTACATGTGTCTACGGCAAATGTAAGGGTATGCATAATATCCTATCATAGACCTTGGATCATATATAGTCTCCTTCGCAGTCGTTCTTAAGGTCGTCTCTGTGCTAGAGCAGATTTCATATGAGTGGGACAAACTACAGCACGGTTACCGTACGACATGCCGTGACGTTGAAATGGTTTACCTATTGTTTTTGTCCTGCTGATCCAATCAAATTACAGAAATACGGTACAGCACGGTTACGGTACGGCTACGGTAAGGCTACGGACATGCCGTACATAGTTGTTCCGCTCATACGAAATCTGATCTAGCCGAGTAGCGTTACATTGCGCTAGCCAGGCTCAAAGAAATCTTAATGCTGACTAATTTACTGTTTGTGAATCAGTGAAACTAGATTTCTTGTTATGTAATACTTCAGCTGCAGCAAAGGTCATTACAGTAATTGCATAGCCAACCAGGAGCAAGTGAAAACACAATGAGCCAATCACGAGCAAGTAACAACGCAATGAGCCAATCACAAGCAAGTAAAAACACAACGAGCCAATCACGAACTTAAGTAATTCACCATTGGTTTTACTTGAACCAATCACGAGGCAAAGTAAACGCAGTCGTCAGTACTGTCGCTAGAACAAAACCTGATTGCGTGATTGGGTTTGGATTTAGTTTAGAACTTGATTGGCTGACAATTGGAAAACATTTCTCACAGCCAATAGAAAAGATAACCAAACGCAAAACCAAATTGTAGTATCATGACATCTATGTTATAATTGTAGTTTGTATCATGACATCTATGTTATAATTGTAGTTTGTATCATGACTCTATGTTATAATTGTAGTTTGTATCATGACATCTATGTTATAATTGTAGTTTGTATCATGACATCTATGTTATAATTGTAGTTTGTATCATGACATCTATGTTATAATTGTAGTTTGTATCATGACATCTATGTTATAATTGTAGTTTGTATCATGACATCTATGTTATAATTGTAGTTTGTATCATGACATCTATGTTATAATTGTAGTTTGTATCATGATTCTATGTTATAATTGTAGTTTGTATCATGACATCTATGTTATAATTGTAGTTTGTATCATGACATCTATGTTATAATTGTAGTTTGTATCATGACATCTATGTTATAATTGTAGTTTGTATCATGACATCTATGTTATAATTGTAGTTTGTATCATGACATCTATGTTATAATTGTAGTTTGTATCATGACATCTATGTTATAATTGTAGTTTGTATCATGACATCTATGTTATAATTGTAGTTTGTATCATGACATCTATGTTATAATTGTAGTTTGTATCATGACATCTATGTTATAATTGTAGTTTGTATCATGACATCTGTTATAATTGTATATGTAGTTATGATATTGAATCATGTTTGCCGCGTAGCACTAGTAAGTGTAAAGAATGTAATATATAAAGTGGTAAGCTGTAGTGCTAAATGTGCACGCCCTACGAGGGAAAGAGAAAAAATCTCTGACCCAAGTGGGACTCGAACCCAACGACCTCCAGGTTACATGTCTGGCGCTCTACCAACTGAGCTATCAAGTCAGATGAGAGCAATCGTGGGTATTGGTGCGTTATATGGGGTCACGGCGATTATATTGTATATGCAGTTATGACATTGAATCATGTTATAATCTATGTTATAATTGTAGTTTGTATCATGACATCTATGTTATAATTGTAGTTTGTATATATCATGATATCGATTTTACTAAATATTTTAACTAGTTGCTCGTTGTTCGAAATTGTCGTCTTTTGATCGATAGACGATACCGGCGTAGCCAATCAGAATGCGAGTTTGTCGATAGTCGGTGGCTTTGTTATACTAATCCACCGAATCGAAAAAGATGGCGGCCAGTACTTTCACCCACAATCCTTTGCGCGCGAAATCTTTAAATCCGTTATAAAATCAATGTAGAGAGGTTTTCGATCTATAAAACAACCAAGTACAAATACTGTTACCAATACAATGTTATTTAAAAGAATAAATGATTCCTACTTGTTATTTGGACTTTGATAGGTTCGCAAGGAATTATGGTCAAATGTACAGCCGCCATCTTTTTTCGTATGCTCTAACATTTACTAATGTATTGACCCCCCTCCCATGACTGTTACAGGTTACAACTGAACTTAACCACAAATGCACCGAAGTTTTCAAAGGAACCTCATCTGCTGCACCGCTGGCCGCTGGAATGCTGGCACTTGTTCTGGAAGCAAAGTGAGCATATTTACAGATAACTTAGTTATCAAACAAAAGTCAAATAATTACAACCTAAAGTTGGTCCTGACAACTCATATTTGAAGTTAATTCTACTAAGGTAACCTATTGAGAGGCCGGGCAAGACCGAATAGAGCAATCTGATTGGTTCTTCGGAGGTTTCAGTGTTTGCAAACAAAAACTTACTTTCCGAATATATATATGTTATTTGCCGGCCGGAAGATCGTTGTCAATTTTGTAAAATTTATTTCCTTTCGTTAATTCAGCTGCGCTCTCGTACATAAACGATACATTTCAGTTTCAGTCTTGAGCGCGCGCCCTTTGATGCGCTCAAATTACTGACAAGTTACTGCAGTTTCCCCTTTTTACCAAGGCTTTCATTGTCAAATATGTGGCAGAAATACAAAGTGTTCAATGCTAGGGTCAATGTTAAAAAAGTTTGGAATAAGCCGGTCCTGATGAGAAAAATCCGTAACAGCCACTAGCCAATCACAGCGCGACGGATTTCAGTGGAAAATTAAATATAATCGCTGCTTTGCTCGGAGGTGAATATGAAATCTTATCATATGACCCGTACGGCCCCCCGCGCGCTTTCCTTTCAAAACTATTTACGAAAGTCACGTGATGAGGGCCGGACGTGTATGGCGTGAGCGGGCCGGAAAAAGCCGTCCGGCCCTGCACAATTTATTCTTGCTGTTTTGCGGTTTGATCTACAAAAATATATGGTCATATGATAAAAAGCCTATTGACTGAGTGAGGTCGGGCCGGACGAGAAAATATTTGGCTCTCAGTCATTTTGTACGCACATCATGACCTCGAGCCAAATATTTTCCCGTCCGGTCCTCCCACTCAGTCAATAAGTAGCTAATATTCACCTGTTTGAGTAGCCAATCAGAGCGCGCGAAAAGTGATATTCACTGGTGTGGTATATACTAAATATCACTGAACTTTTATTTAAGTTTTAAAGATTTATTACAGTGTTATTTAACTGAGACAATGTCCCGTTGAGTATCAGCGCATTGTCGACCCCAGACCCTTCTCTAATTTCTTAGTAAGAAATAAGAGAAGGGTCTGGGGTCAAGAATGGTATCAGCGAGAATCAGAGATGCGCAAAGGAGGTGCGCAATGAACCAGTAAACGCTGTAAGTAATGGTTCGCATAAGAACGGCCAGGAATGATATCCCATTGGTTATACACAAATAAACCTAATTAAAAAAAGGAAAAATCTCTGATTTCACAAAAAAATATTAAAGAAAATGATTGAAGCGGACAATCTGTAACTATATATATGTAAAAAGAGAGAAAGAAAACCTATTTGGGGAACATTGAAATATTTTATAATATCTCAGCTTTTGTTTTGGTGTCTTTCATTGGCTGAATTTGTTTTGGAATCAAAAACATATACACAACGAGCGATTTCATACATTTTAATTTGAGAACATTAATACCACTGGCCAAGAGATATCTTTAGTATGTAATTGAACCATTTTCTATTTGGGATTAATGAAATCATATTCATTGCCGTGGAGCAATAGATCTTGCTCCGGTTATTACATGACTCATTACTTAAACACCAAGTTCTACAAAGCAAACATTTATAGTTTAATGTGTTTACTTCAGTCCAAATCTGACTTGGCGGGACGTACAGCACCTAATTGTGGAGACGTCTCAGAAGACGAGTCCACTGGATGAAGGGTGGAAGATAAATGGCGCCGGCAAGGCTTACAATCATAAGTTTGGATTCGGTAGAATGGACGTGATGCGTCTGGTAGAGAGGGCTGTAAAATGGAACAACGTAGCAAAACAGAGAGTGTGTCACAGTACAGAACACAATACAACAAGGTAGAATATCCTTAGTGTATCCTGGGCCTTGTTGTTCGAAGCAAGGGTAACTTTATACCTAGGATAGCACTAAATCTATAATTGTAATCTGTACAGTTTACCTTTGGGTTAGTGATTTAACTGAGACACTGGACCAGGTTGTTCAAAGCAAGGGAAACTTTATTCCTAGGATAGCACTAAATCTGTAATTGTATTCTGTATACAGTTTACCCTTGGGTTAGTGATTTAACTGAGACACTGGACCAGGTTGTTCAAAGCAAGGGTAACTTTATTCCTAGGATAGCACTAAATCTGTAATTGTATTCTGTATACAGTTTACCCTTGGGTTAGTGATTTAACTGAGACACTGGACCAGGTTGTTCAAAGCAAGGGTAACTTTATCCCTAGGACAGCGCGAAATCTGTAATTGTATTCTGTATACATGCAGTTTATCCTTGGGTTAGTGATTTAACTGAGACACTGGACCAGGTTGTTCAAAGCAAGGGTAACTTTATTCCTAGGATAGCACTATATCTGTAATTGTATTCTGTATACAGTTTACCCTTGGGTTAGTGATTTAACTGAGACACTGGACCAGGTTGTTCAAAGCAAGGGTAACTTTATCCCTAGGACAGCGCGAAATCTGTAATTGTAATCTGTACAGTTTACCCATGGGTTAGCGATTTAATCCCAGGGTAGCGATTACCCTTGCTTCGAACAGCTGGGCCCTGCAGTATAGCGATATCTTCACTGTTTATAAACATTATATTTGTAATGACAATGTAAGAAATATTATTCGAAAAGGCTGCTTTGTGTCAAGAGCCAATGGCTGTGTAAGAAACAGCTATTGATAACCAGGAGCCATTGCCAGGAGCGTCCATCTCCCATATTTGGTCTGACTGAGTCAGCACATTCCCAGATCAGGTTATTTTTAGAACACCTGATGTGAATAAATCACATACCCCAGAGAAATGTCATTTATTTCACAATGGCGATGTTTTCTCATTGCATTGTATGCAAGAATAATATATCTTCATATATCATTAGGAAGCATTGTTTTACCTAGTACATTGTTGCATGAAATTGCTGTTCACAAGGCTTCTCATTGTTAAATAGCCTGATCTGCAAACACACTGGTAGTGGGCTCCTGTGAGAATAATTATTGATGACCTATTGAACATCATCATTGTCATCATCGTTTGGTCTATTGATATATCGATATCATTAAATTTAACTACCTTAGTATTATAAAGCGCCATGAACAATTAGTGAATAATGGCGCTATAAAAGTATTAAAAACTGATTAATAAAACATCAGTGTTGTATCAAATATACAGACACTGATGTTTTATTGACCGGTTCTGTATTAAACAAACACAAGTGTCTGTCTTAGTATAACGGACTGAATATCTACTCAGTTCTGTATGGGGCTTTACAGAGGTACCATGTGACTCGAATGCTGGTTTGTATTGGTTAGCGTCCTTCTGAATTATAAATGAATTTTACAATATCATTATTATCATGCTTTTGTTACGTGTAAGCTAGACACTGGAAACTCGCTCCTAAGTGGACTTCCGGGTTACTTAATTAAGAAACTGCAGTCAGTTCAAAATTGCGCCGCTCGCCTTATTGTTGGTAGTGGAAAGTATGATCATATTTCACCTGTTCTTCAGCGTCTCCACTGGCTACCCGTAGAAAAACGAATAACTTATAAGATATTACTTATTACATATAAAGTTCTAAATAATCTGGCTCCTACCTACATTCGTAATATGGTAGAGTACTATACTCCTCCTCGTAATCTTAGGTCTGCCAATAAGTTCCTACAGTCAATTTAAAGAGCTATGGAGAAAGGGCTTAGTTTAGTTATTGCTTAGATCGTAAGATTTTATAGTTCTTGTAAATTAACTTGCCTGTTTTCCAGCTATGTAAAGCGCCTTTGGACTTTTAGGATTAAGGCGCTATATAAATGTAGAATTATATTATGTTATTATTATTATCATCATTACCATCATGATCACCATCAAATCATCACCACCATCATTATCTTTATTATCGTTATTATTAAATCATATCAGTTACGGCTCGGTTTTAATCATGCGTTCCTGTTTTCCATTCAGGAACATTCCAGCATCTGGAAGCTTAATCCTCGCGGCCAATACTTCCGCCTGCACTGCGACTGGTTCAGAGATTGGTAAGCTAGAACACGTGCAGGTTGTAGTGTCTCTACAACACCGTCATCGCGGTGATCTGAGCATGACACTCATCTCGCCATCAGGAACCAGGAGCGAGCTGTTAACAACGAGACGTAATGATCACTCGACCGGGGGACTACAGGTAATAGAATAACGGAAGAACGTGACACATTTTTAGTGGGATTATATTTTGAGGTGTCGAGATGTCTGTCATGATACTATAGGAAAATTGCATCAGAATATCGGTTGTTCGAGGGCAATTTAACGTGGAATTACCGAGTCGGGCATGTGATGTTCCTTGAATCGCATAGTCCGATGAATACTTGATGATTGAGCACTTGTGTTGATAATTTGCAAAGTTATAAATAGCGCGCGTAGCCTACAGCGGTGATTCAACTCTGAATCACCCCTCCTCTCAGCCAATCAGCGTCTGATTTCGCAAACGCACTCGTACGATTCCATCTATCTATCTTCCATTACTTGACTCCATCGATATAAATGATGATTCTTTCAAGTTTGTCAGCTGCCATAGGAAATAAATCTTTAAATAATTAATTAACTGCTTAAAAAGAAAATAGTTGGTCAAGTTAAAATTTAAAGGAAGATGTAGTATTAGCTTGTATTACATCAGAGGGCAGCGTATTCCATGCCCGTATTGTTCTTGGGAAGAAAGAGAATTTGTGATAGTTTGTGATGATTCAGCTGCGACTATGCGATTCTGCTGGAAATCGAATAGCAAATTTGTCATATTTCATAACATTTAAGGGAGCAGGTCAAAACACATGCCTTCTCGACGGACACATTTTGGGGTAGGGGGGTGGGGGCTGCTGCCAGCCATCTCCTCTGTAGAGAAAACTCAATATTAAAAATAATTTGTTCTTAAATATATTCAAAACTAAAAGGCATAATCTAGAAACAAATGCACTGCATGCTTTGTCTTACGTTATCATTTCATTTTCTGTGTTAAAATTACCACTAGGCCCCCCAGAATGGAAAATAGATGGTCAAAAATGGGGGATGGGGTGGTACCCTGCGCTGACAGCTGTCTCTTGAAAAAATGGGTCCCTATCTGTGTTTTGACCTGCTCCCTAAAGAACTGTTATTTCATATACTTGTCATTAATGCTCCTAACCCATTGAAATAAGTGAGACATACAACAGCTTGTGGGGTAAAGGAGTTGTGGAATGAAGTATTCAGGTTGAGGCACATATTGCTTTCAGGTCTAAGTTACCATGGCAACGAGAGCTCAAATCATCCCCTGAGGGTCATATTCCCCCAATCCTTCCCAGGGATTCATAATCCCTCATGGGTAAGGTCCTTACGCTAGTGAGAGGCCCCAATCCTCTCGCAGGGGTCATAATCCCCCAATCCTTACCAGGGCGGATTCATAATCCCCCATGTGTAAGGTCCTTATATTTTGTGAATGGGGCACGACGCCCCAAATAGCTAATCGTGTGAATCTATGGGGCAAAGGGTGACCTGTACGGGAGCACTCCATCCCACAAAATACACAGAGTGTATTCCCCAAGACGAACCACAAGCATGAATTAGGGGAAATGAAATTAAAATTATCAGACTAAATTCCCAGCTATTGACACATGTCTTGCACTAATTCTCGAGAAAATTGAGTAACGCTTCTAAGCGATCAGGATAGAAATCAGAATTCCTGCAATGCACACCACTTCTAAAACATTAACAGCTGGTGTAAAAAAGAATGATGCCAATCAAAGTAGTCTTAGCTTTTTTGAGTGCCATGATTGTATCGTTATACAATAGTCTGAGTTGGTTCCCGTGGAAATTAAATTCATTGACTTTCCAGCCTGCATCAAAAGCCGGATCACTTGCACTGATGGCTAGATAATCAGTTCAGCGGCCTCTTAGAATTATTTCCATCTATTCCGTCATGAATACACACAATTGCTGAAAGTCCTTCTGCTCTCCATTTTCTCTAAATTCTACAAATTTCCTTCTGAATTGCTTAAATCAAATTATTTAATTAAATAGGTAATTATAATGTTCTTCCACATTGGCTTAAGCCGCCTGTGGCACACTGCTTGCTGCTTGGACTGGAACTGCGGTAAATTGTGGGTACATTGGGTTGCTGCCAAGGTATCCAACTGCATGTGGCCATGGTGTTCTTGATAGATCAGACTCTCCAGAAATGACAGAGTTTGCCGCAGTAGAAACATATGCGGGGAAGAAAAGAATTACCGTAGAATTAACACTTGTGGAACTTAAACTAACCTTGATCAATAATTAGTATTCGCATTCCTAGCAGATTCGACACAAGTACCTTGCCTAATGAAGCATCTATATCTCTGCATATTAATTTTCCAACTTATTAGGTTACAGTTGTTTTGTTTTGTTTTGTTTTTGTTTTTTAAAGATAACTATTCTACTGCAAAATCCCAACTGTGTTGGTCTGATAACTTAATTATCTGATTTTGTATGAATCAATTACTTTACTAATAAAATGACCACTTATTTCATTGCAAGTACCGGTATGTAATGAAATAGGCTTGTATAATTGAGCGAAGAGAAGAGTGAATTTGTATCTAAGAGAGTTTTAAGAAATTCAGATCTTATCTGTATTAACTTGGTGTTTACAGTTAAAAAGATAACGAAATTCAGTACCTAGCTATTTCGTCAAACTACATGACATTTTCTCTGGTCTCTTGGAATATTACGATAACGTCCCTTTTCAATAGGGAATTGGTGAGCAGAGATTCTAAGTTGTGTGACGGATTTACGTACTTTGAAATCCCTAATTTGGTTCAGATATTCCTCAAAGCCATATAGTTGTGCTTGACAACTGAATATAGTTCCAACTTCGAATTTTCTTTTCCTTTGATTTTCTCATTTCTCTCTTTGTTCCACTTATCTGTGTACACATATTTTAGTTTGGAAGTTACCAATTGTACAGGTGCCTTTGTAGTTTTATTTAAAATTGGCCGCGTATCTTTGTCACTCTAGCTCGCGACTTTTCATCTGATTGCATGTTGACTGCATGTTGACTGCATGTTTACTGACTGATCGCATGTTTACTGTTGACTCTTTGTTTATCAAAATATTTCAACTGATCGAAACCTTAATTGTTATCGTCGGTACTTGAGCTTTTTTTAAATAGCTCGATTTGAAAACTAATGTAAGTAGATCTGGTAAACTTTTTCATCTTGTACACTGACTTTAAGAAGGGGTCGAAATTGCTCTTGTTATCTTGACCCAAAAAATAATGTTGTCCTTAAATAAAAATATATTTGGCTAATGAATGATGTATTTATCCTCGAATTTGTTTTTAGAAATGGGTGTTTATGACGGTACACTGCTGGGGCGAAGACCCCGAAGGTTCATGGACTTTAATCATAACGGACAACGACAGAAACACACGTGAACATCACATGAAAAACGCTAAACAAGGAGACTTTGAAGACGTGACAAGAGTTGTTATGGACGATACAGAAAAACCCGGACCTTGGGACATACATAAAATTAATGAATATGACCAGATCATACCCGGATCTAAACACTCTAAGGATCATATTCTTAAGAGTTTAGAGGACACGACGGGGGAGTTAGTTAAAGGGAATAAATTTGCAAATCTTGCGAAGAGAAAGAAAAACAGAGGGCACAGTCGTGGGAAATATTTGAAGCCTAACTTTAGTCATCAACATAGCGTGGATTCTACGCTGATGGGAATTAGATGGAAGAAGAAGCATAAGCATAAGCATTGGATTAAGAAGTTTGTTTCGAAGAAGAAAAAGCATAAAAAATGGTCAAACGTCAAGAAACATGGCAATAAACATTACATTAACAAGAAGAGGAAATTAAAACACAGCAAGTGGATAAAAACATATCATGGGAAGCACAAAGCTGTAAGTCACCACCGAGATACGGCTTTGCACTCTGCTAACTTTGGCTCTAAAGTTAAAGTAAGAAACAACAAGGGTAGTCATCATGCAGGAACAACAACTACAGGCGAATTTGCAGGACTTAATGCTGCATTAGAAATAGAAGCAAAACGCGCGCAAGAGGATAATGCACAAAATATTCCGGCTATTGCCGAGGGAAGCCTCGAAATTCCGAAAGAAGCATCCCTCGAGGCGAGGATTGCAATCCAAGCACTTGCCAACCCATCTATTGCAAAGGTGTTTGGCATCGATGCAGAAGATGCGTCAAAGATGATGTTACAGAGATTAAATAGGACATTCACAGGCGAAGTTGACATTCAAATGCACATCAACAGACAAATGGATCATAACACTAAGGACGAGAGTTCAGATAAGAAGCCTGAAGCTGCAAAAAACACCCACATTGAACGAAGTAAGGGAAATGTAACAGCGTCTGACAGGGATGCTTCTAACGATACGAAAACCTTGCTGGAGACCAATACCACTCATTTGGCTTTAATACAGGGAAAAGCCCAGAGTTTTCGTATAGAAATTCCAAAAAACACCACGAATTTGATAAAACCAACGAACATTACTATTTCTAGGGAAAATTCAAATACTTTTAATTTTAGCGGGAGCTTGAACAACTCAAACATTGTTTTATCGTTGGATGGCGATGTTAAAAATACTACTTTTAGTAGCGCTAACTCTAGCAAAAATGAAACTTTTTTGGGAATCAATGATACGAAGGCTGGTAAAACTCAAGTTAATCAAGCTGATTCTTCTAGCATTACTGCACCAGCGGATAAGGAACTCGGACTTGATAAAACCAATACTATACTGAATCAGTCGTCGGACATTTCTTCCGGTGACAAAAAGCCTCAAGATGATAAGAATGCCGTCAACGATGGAACAGCAGACGAGCAGTCTTCCCTGGCTAGTGGATTTGACATGAGTGGAGCTGGAAGTGGGAGCAATGCTAGATTCGGTAGTGGTGCGGCAGTCTTAGGCGGAAGTGCAAACGACACTGGAGGTAGAATTCAGCTCAAAACAGGAAGTTTGCAAAAGACTGGAACCACTGAAAGTATGATAGCTGTAGTGAGACCGGAAGACACAAATCATCGAGGTAGTGGAAGCAGTAGCGGAGATTCAAATGGGAGTGGATCAGGATGGAGAATAGTGGATTGCAATGTTAACGAAAACGCAAAAGAGTGCCAGAGAATTGTAGTTGACATGAACAACCAGCTAGTAGAAAGTCGTGGGAACAGTGATGACATCATTAACAAACAAACTGAAAATAACGACGATGACATCAGTAACAAACAAACTGAAAATAACAACGATGACATCAGTAACAAACAAACTGAAAATAACGACGATGACATCAGTAACAAACAAACTGAAAATAACAACGATGACATCAGTAACAAACAAACTGAAAATAATGACGATGATGAGGTCAGTAACAAACAAACTGAAAATGATGATGATGATGACAATGATGGGTTGTTGAACGACGGCTCTGATGACGCCAGTAATAACGAAAGCAATGACGTCCGTAAAGATACTGATGATGATAACAATGATGTCGTATCTGTACCAGCTGGTCTGTCTCTAGCTGACTCCGTCCTATTGAGAGATACACAGAACTTATTAGGGAAATCAGAGTTCATAGACTGGGATGTTTTGTGTAAACTTGCTCCAGAAAGTGCGGCGAAATTCTTTTCGGACAGACCATGTCCATCATCGGACGGAGACGTATCATTACGGGACCCATATAGGGTCTTTTATAGAAACCTAAGTATCGGAGAGGACCAGGATGGACCCACAGGGTCCATAGGTGGTCCAGATCAGTCCCCAAGTGACGAGAGTACAAATACCCGAGATGGTAAATTAAAATACAAGGAACCGAATAGAAACAAAGATATAGCTGTTCTTGAGGATGCTCTGGAGGAGCAAATGTCACATCTAGCCGACACACCTAGTCAAGAGCAGTCCAACGGAGAACTCTTGCGAAGGGTTAAACAAGACATTCAAAATGGCGACGTTAAAGATCTTGAGATTTTAGAGTCTCAGATTCGAGATGGGATGAGTAACCCAACAAGCTCATCAAAAGACGATAGTACAACATATAGCTCCAACAATAAGGATAGAATATACAAAGACAGGCAAAGTGACGGATCAGGAGATACGTATTACGATGTCGAGAAGAGACGACTTTCGAGGAGCGCTCCTACAGAGAGAGCACGGGACGAACAAGCAAACTATGGGGAGGGGAATTCAGGAATTCTCGAGTCTTGGAGTTTAGTTCTTTATGGGACCAAGTAAGGGATATTATTCTTCAATATCGAGGATACTGAGAAGAATCGTTTAAAACAAATTTGTTCAACTCGGACAGAAGAAAATTATTTATTTAGTTTTATAATTAATTCCTATGTAGGCGAGGGCCTGAAAGACTTGGAATGTTATAGGATGTAGTCCACTTTTTTAGAAATCTTATATTTAGTGCAGTGACTCGCAAACTATGACTGCAGGGTTACACTCATCGTAAACGATTCTGTCATAGAGAAGCTTTTGCAGATTAATGTAGAAAATAAACGATATAAGGCTCGCAAGAAAAGACTGTCGGTACAATAAAAATGGACAGAGGATGAAGAACAGACACATAGAAAACAATGGAAATAGGCAGAAACTATAAATACAATAACCTATTTGTGGCGTCGAAATATGCCCTGATATTTCGTCCGCGGACATTATCTGTTCCGAGAAGAAAACAGTTCCGGAGAGCGAAGCTCGGGGGAAACTGTAAGCTTCGAGGACAAATATCAGGGGATGTATTAGCTGATATTTCCCGCTCGCGGAGAGAAAATATCGGGTCACGTGACGCATTCAACCAATCACGCGCGAGAGAAAATATTTGATGGGTTATAAAAACAGATATTTATACAATAAACAGGGTGGAACGCGCACTCTTATTTTTCAATAACCATGTGTTATTATAATTTAATATACCAACTTCGTGCACTGTACAAAATCCAAGCAGGTGATTGGCTAATGACAGTGCTTTATTGGTGACTACTGCACGCTGTGCGCTCAGTTGGAATATCAAAAGGGTTAGAGACTTTATACTTGCTGACTGTACGATGAACTCAACATTTCTTCACATCGCATCATGCAGTATTCATTATTTTTCGTTCATCGTACAGTCAGCGCGTGCCTGTATTTGTCAGTATTTATTATTGTTCATCGTACAGTCAGCGCGTGCCTGTATTTGTCAGTATTCATTATTGTTCATCGTACAGTCAGCGCGTGCCTGTATTTGTCAGTATTCATTATTGTTCATCGTACAGTCAGCACGTGCCTGTATTTGTCAATAAAACACGCACGCCAGTCTCTAACCCTTAAGTATACAATAAATAGAGCGAAATGCACGCTCTGATTGGTAGATTGCCATGATCTATTAAAGTACAGATTCACAGATGACGTCAAAAGGTGACACCGCGCTCTATTGTGTTGAGAAATTCGCTAATTATTGTATAAAACAAATTTATTAAATTTTGTCGTGCGTCTGTACTCTTATTGGTACACAGTTGACGTCAAAACGTGACGAAAATAACAGTCACGCCACTCGACTTCGCCTCGTGGTGTAATTCTTTCTAGTCTCGTTTACATTTTGACGTCTTAATATATAGGACATACGCACGGAAAATGACACTTAATTGTTAAACATTTACACGGTTGACGTAACGTTTTGCCGAAGATCATTTTGTTTTCTCCTTTTGCTGTGGGTCAAGTCTGTCATCCGCGATCCCTGAAGTACTGCTTTGTTCTCGTGATATGCGCATCTATAAGAGCATATGTACAGACGCATGGCAAGCCAGGACATCTAATCGTTTAAAGATAAAACATTGCAAATAAGTAGACAAACAGTAACAGGCATATAGAGCAGATTTCAATTGAGTGTTGGAAGTATTTTGGTTTTGCGTTTACTAAGCTCTTCTATTGGCTGAGAAAGTAAACCAACCAATCAGAATCCAAAGTAAAACCAAACGCAAATTGATTTTGGTTTTGCTTTGGTTTGTCATTGGCTCACAGGGAAGCCATTTATGAGTTACTTGTGATTACTCGCTCCTATAATTGGCTGGTTGTGGGTAATTTGCGTTTGGTTTTACTACACTCAACTGAAAACCGCTCTATATAGAAAACAATGCAATTGAACAAATAAACAAAGATAAACGGGAACAGACATTTAGAAAAAACTTCAAATATACAGACAAATAGACATTAGGGAGTGGTCAGTAATTATTGGGGTGGAGGGGGTGGGGCTACTACATTTTTTGGGGAGGGTTACAAACAGTGCCAGACATATAGGAAACAATGCAACATGACAAACAAACACTGTAACAGACATGTAAAAAAACAATGCAACTTGACAGACAACAAACAGTGACAGACATATAGGAAACAATGCAACATGACAAACAAACAGGAACAGACATGTAAAAACAATGCAACATGACAGGCAACAAACAGTGACAGACATATAGGAAACAATGCAACATGACAAACAAACAGGAACAGACATGTAAAAACAATGCAACATGACAGGCAACAAACAGTGACAGACATATAGGAAACAATGCAACATAACAAACAAACACTGTAACAGACATGTAAAAAAACAATGCAACTTGACAGGCAACAAACAGTGACAGACATAGAGGAAACAATGCAACATGACAAACAAACACTGTAACAGACATGTAAAAAACAATGCAACTTGACAAACAACAAACAGTGACAGACATATAGGAAACAATGCAACATAACAAAAAAACAGGAACAGACATGTAAAAAATCAATGCAACTTGACAGACAACAAACAGTGACAGACATATAGGAAACAATGCAACATGACAAAAAAACAGGAACAGACATGTAAAAAATCAATGCAACTTGACAGACAACAAACAGTGACAGACATATAGGAAACAATGCAACATGACAAACAAACAGGAACAGACATGTAAAAAACAATGCAACTTGACAAACAACAAACAGTGACAGACATAGGAAACAATGCAACATGACAAACACACTGTAACAGACATGTAAAAAACAATGCAACTTGACAGGCAACAAACAGTGACAGGCATATAGGAAACAATGCAACATGACAAACAAACACTGTAACAGACATGTAAAAAACAATGCAACTTGACAGGCAACAAACAGTGACAGGCATATAGGAAAAAATGCAACATGACAAACAAACACTGTAACAGACATGTAAAAACAATGCAACTTGACAGACAACAAACAGTGACAGACATAGAGGAAACAATGCAACATGACAAACACACTGTAACAGATATGTACAAAATCAATGCAACTTGACAGACAACAAACAGTGACAGACATATAGGAAAAAATGCAACATGACAAACAAACACTGTAACAGACATGTAAAAACAATGCAACTTGACAGACAACAAACAGTGACAGAGATATAGGAAACAATGCAACATGACAAACACACTGTAACAGATATGTACAAAATCAATGCAACTTGACAGACAACAAACAGTGACAGACATATAGGAAACAATGCAACATGACAACCAAAGACTGTAACAGACATGTAAAAAACAATGCAACTTGACAAACAACAAACAGTGACAGACAATGCAACATGACAAACAATCACTGTAACAGACATGTAGAAAAACAATGCAACTTGACAGACAACAAACAGTGACAGACATATAGGAAACAATGCAACATGACAAATAAACAGGAACAGACATGTAAAAAACAATGCAACTTGACAGACAACAAACAGTGACAGACATATAGGAAACAATGCAACATGACAAACAAAGACTGTAACAGATATGTCAAAAACTATGCCCTGATACCATTCTGACTAGCAGACGTCTTATCGCGCGGACGTGATCGGATATGAATAAGGTTGATAGTCTACGTGGTAAGTACTAAGAGCTAAGCTCCGCCTATTTACTTCCCAACCATAGTCCCAATGGATTTATTTTTAGGTCGAATCAAAATTTGAATAAATGGCATCCATGTTGACCTGGAGACTTTAGCCTCGTGTTCACGTTGCCACACAACAGCATTTTCACATGAATGCGAGGCTAAAGATTCCTGAACAATGTTTCAAATTGTACGTAATTTATGCAATGGGTCGAAAGTATCAGCGTTAAACGATCAACGACTAAATTAAATATGAGTCCACCACTCAAAGTTGAAGACGTTATCTAGATCATTAGAGTTAACTCAAAGCCAGTCTCATTCAAAAAAGTAAATACATGAACAATTTCCCCCACTTTCGACGATATTCTTTGAGTACGCTTCTTCGCCGGTTTAAAATTTGTAGAGAATGAAACCAATGAATGGAACTACTTCCAATGTAACAGAAAAGGCGCTGATTGGCTAATTAAGACCACAAAAAATGAGTACCAGCCGTGATCTGCCTACAGAAAGGTTTAAAGCTGGAACCACAGGCAGCCCAAGCTCTGTATTTGCACTGTGTGACTATTATTTCACAAAATTCTCAGATAAAGAAAATAAACTTACCTTAAGAGTTTGTTGTTGTCCTGTTGTTTCTCTGGGGTCTAGAAATGGCGGTTATGGGGCATTTCTCTCACTTTGGGTTTTTCTCTCTTCTCTGTCTAAAAGAAAGGAAAGGCTGCACACTCAAATTCAAACCACGAGGCACTTGAGGCCGATTTTTCGCACGAAAACCAATCCGATAGGCGTAATTTCCTCCGTCAGGTGAAAGGTAGATAGTTTTTCTTACCCCAGAAGTTTTCAGACTTGAGAAATCATTATCCTAACTCTTTCAAACGAACTCATTTCTTTGAAAAAGCCCTCTCATGCTTCGTCAGAAACTACGTGTTAGCATCAATTCGGGCATGCTGTCAAAATTCCTCTTTCCGGCAGAGGGACAGTCAATAAATTGACAGATACTTTACTCTCTCCCCACAGGGTCTAACGTGCCGCCTATTGTACTGAGTAGCCAATCGCGTGGCTACAATTTCAAACAAGTTGACAACGCTTGACGACGGCAAGTTCCCAAAGTTCACGGGCTCAGAACTTATACATATATACCTTATTTTGAAACTGATCTACAAGTGAATCGGCTCAATGGTAAAGTGGTTTAGAGCGCGCGCCTCGAATCCAACGATTTGGAGTTTGATTCCCACACCAGCCAGTAACAATTTTGTTAAATTCTTTTCTCCTTTCTCAGTTTTATTTAATCTTTTCCTCTATTTTAAGCTATTAGAGCCGCCTTCCACACTAAAACTTTGTTTGAGTTTATAATTAAGCAAATTGATGTATCAGTTAATTTTCACGGGTTATTATTGATTCAAATGATCGCATGCAAAGTACGTTAATCTATTAAAACTGTAGTTCGACACTTTCACAGGATTTTATGTAATTACGAGGTTAATGATATTCTTTCTCATCATTGCACTATAATAATATAAATATAGATCGAGGTCATGACCGTGTTGGAGCTTGAGAGCCAATGCAAAACAAAGTTTTAGTGTGGAAGGCGGCTCTAATAGCTTAAAATAGAGGAAAAGATTAAATAAAACTGAGAAAGGAGAAAAGAATTTAAAAAAAATGTTACTGGCTGGTGTGGGAATCGAACTCCAAATCGTTGGATTCGAGGCGCGCGCTCTACACCACTTTACCATAGAGCCGATTCACTTGTAGACCAGTTTCAAAATAAGGTATATATGTATAAGTTCTGAGCCCGTGAACTTTGGGAACTTGCCGTCGTCAAGCGTTGTCAACTTGTTTGAAATTGTAGCCACGCGATTGGCTACTCAATACAATAGGCGGCACGTTAGACCCCGTGGGGAGAGAGTAAAGTATCTGTCAATTTATTGACTGTCCCTCTGCCGGAAAGAGGAATTTTGACAGCATGCCCGAATTGATGCTAACACGTAGTTTCTGACGAAGCATGAGAGGGCTTTTTCAAAGAAATGAGTTCGTTTGGAAGAGTTAGGATCATGATTTCTCAAGTAAGAAAAACTATCTACCTTTCACCTGACGGAGGAAATTACGCCTATCGGATGGGTTTTCGTGCGAAAAATCGGCCTCAAGTGCCTTGTGGTTTGAATTTGAGTGTGCAGCCTTTCCTTTCTTTTAGACAGAGAAGAGAGAAAAACCCAAAGTGAGAGAAATGCCCCATAACCGCCATTTCTAGACCCCAGAGAAACAACAGGACAACAACAAACTCTTAAGGTAAGTTTATTTTCTTTATCTGAGAATTTTGTGAAATAATAGTCACACAGTGCAAATACAGAGCTTGGGCTGCCTGTGCTGGAACAAGAAGCTTTTGAACTTCTTTTCAGGGGCACGACAGAAGACAAATACTACAGAATAATAATAATTTAATTACTTATAGAGCGCTATTTACATATGCTGATCAACAGCACTTCACAATAAATATTCTTAACCTAATAATAAATTGGAACCTATCAAATAATAAGCTAGAACTAAGCTAAAAATATAAATCTAACATTCTAATACAAAACCATATCTAAAAATTGCTAAAAACTGCCCGAAAAAGGTGAGTCTTCAATTTTCGTTTGAAGAGAGAACGAAAGCGACTTGATTACACGTAATTGGGCAGGCATAATGCCGGTGCAGCTGCATGAAAAGATCTGGCTCCAAGCGAGGGAAGCATTCTCCCTTTAGGCGGCTCTAATAAAAGACAACAATTAGATCTAAGATTGTCTAACGATTTTGGCTTTAAATACACTGATTAAGTCGCTAAGATAGGATGGAGCCCATGTATCGCTTTAAAAGTTAAAAGTAAAATCTTAAAATGAATGTGCGAGCATATTGGCAGCCAATGAAGTTCATAGAAGGCCGGTGTTATGTGAGAGTACTTTCCAATGTCCATAGCAAGTCTCGTTGCAGCATTCTGCACACGTTGCAGTTTAGCGGTCTGTGCCTTCGGTAGGCCATACAACAGTCCGTTACAATAGTCCGTTACAATAGTCCGTTACAATAGTCCGTTACAATAGTCCGTTACAACAGTCCGTTACAATAGTCCGTTACAACAGTCCGTTACAATAGTCCGTTACAATAGTCCGTTACAATAGTCCGTTACAATAGTCCGTTACAATAGTCCGTTACAATAGTCCGTTACAATAGTCCGTTACAATAGTCCGTTACAATAGTCCGTTACAATAGTCCGTTACAATAGTCTAAGCGACTGGTTATGAAGGCATGAATGAGTGTCAATAAAGAGTCCCTGCATAAGTATTTCTTAATGCGCCTAATATTATGTATATGATAAAAAGCTGCATTGCAAGTTTTGGTAATGTGCGTGGTCATACACAACTTATTGTCAAACCACGAGCCAAGATTTCTGGCACATGAAACTGGATTAATATTGAAATTGCCTACCGTGATTCTGCATTCATTAATCTGACTAAGTTGCTGTCTTGTTCCAATCAATAAACGTTCAGTCTTATCATCATTAATCATTAATCTATCTTTGATCATCCCGCAATTCCTTATGTCGTCAATGCAGATTATGTCGCTATTCATAGCGCAGGTAGCTTCATCCTCACTAGTAGTATTGTCTGGTTTAAAACTAAGGTAAAGTTGGGTGTTGTCAGCAAAGCAGTGCGCATTAGGGAGGTGATGTTCCACAACTTTGAAGAGTTTCGATGCATAGATAATAAATAGGAGGGCCCAAACATGAGCAATGTGGAACACCACAGTCCAGATCGAAATGGCGTGATAGTGTTCCCTGTATAGAAATGCACTGACTTCTGTTACATAGGTAAGACTTGTACCAATCAAGAGCTTTCCCGCAAATGCCAACTTCTATAATAATAATAATTATTCCTAACGATAAACATAGAAATAATACAATCATTAAATAATTAATTAATTAATTAATGTTCGGTATCTAGCGCCTGGTTGATGGCATAAAAATCAGCCTATCTTATGTATTTTCCCCCAACTAGATGATTTTTTTGCGTTATTACTCGCGCAAATGAAGTTCAGGGGGGGTTAAGGCGGTTTTTCTCGCTTTTTTCTTGGCCGAGCGGAGCCTGGGCAACTGGTTAACGTTAATTCTGTGTTTCGGTGTTAATTCTGTGTTTCTTCAAGGTAAAAAGGATAGGGGTGACCGTCGGAAAACCTCGAAAAATACCCTAAAAAATACCAAACCGTGAAACATTTTCCACCCTAAGATGTACCTCATGGTCTAAAAATCACCCTGAAAAATGGATTTCGCTTGGACAACCTCTAAAAAATACTAAATCGCCGATTTCAAACAGTAAAAAATACGACGATCATCCCTACCCGTCGAATATAGGACCCCCACCCCCCCTGGGGTTCATTGTTAACCTTGGCCATTGAGAACTACTTTTTCTAAGTCGTCTGACAGCCAGAAGGATTAATTCGAGGCAGGAATTTGCTAAGCGGATGCAGTTCCTGTTTACAGATCCTCTTAAAAAATGTTTATCACACTCCTCTAATGTGGTATGAATGCAAATCGGATAAGACCCCTATCAAGGAAGCACTGAATAATAGTGAGGTCAGCATCAGACGATCCATAAACGGGTAGTCCATAAGTTATCTTAGGCATTACGATACTATTAAAAAGATGACCTATTTCAGATTGATCGTGTCCCTCTTTCTTTCCTACAACTTCGTAGGATGTACAAACACTTACTTGCTCCGTGGAGCTTATTTCTAACATGATTGGAAAACTTACAGTTTGGCTGAAATGTAATACCAAGAATAGGAAGCTCGGCATTTACTAGTGTAAATATCCGATTGCCTTCTCTTATGAAAAACTATTTCCTTACACTTTGAGGGATTGCATAACATATAGTTCTATTTCATCCAGTTCATGAAATATTTAACAGTTTCTGCAGCGTAATCACAGGCGTCTTTCCATATTATAGGTACAATAATTGTGGAATCACTCAAAAGATCCATTACAAATTTGTAAAATAACACTTTGAATATATATGTTGAACCACTGTAAACTGTTTTGCTTTTTTTGATCAGAAGTACACACGAGTTCGACAACTGTAACAAGCGAGCGATGCCTGTTGCTAAGCAACTCGTCGACCAATTAAAAGGGAAGTATAATCATGAGGTGGCACATGAGGGGTTGGATGGAACTTCTCGAAATGAGCGACAGTATTGGCCTACCCAACAATAGAAAACACCCCAACTTTTAGAACGTGCAGTACAAAAACATTAGAAGTATAGTATGATGGGTGCAATCAGAATACAGGTCTCGAGAGGTTCCGTGCTACTCCACACGAGTGCAGCGCGCGGCACCTGAAACGGGCCTGAGATATCAAAATCTAATTAACACGTGAAAATATTTCATCGTAGAATAGACCAATAGGAAGTTTGCGTCCAAAATTTGGACATGGATATTCAAATTTGTATTGCGTTAGTGCTGCAGGCTGTCCTTCCCCCTTCTTCTCTCCATGAGACTCGTCGCAGGCTACTTCATGATCAACCGACAATCAGCCAGTAACTTTGCTCTCTATCGGTTATAGTGGTTTTCGATTAACTATCGGTTGAGACCAGACCCAGGCCCAATGTACCAGCTGAGTAACAGAAAAGTAGCAAAGAAAGTGATACAAATAAGTAGCAAAGAAAGTGACAAAAAAGTAACAAAAATGTAGCAAAACGAGTAGATATGATTACGTGTATGCATGACCCTTACCGCGGGCTAGAAAGCAGTAGACAAAATTTCAGAAAGACCGACTGTAAAGAAAGTGTCAAGTTTCACGGCGTGCACTCGGAATGTGATGCTTATATTTGTTTAATGGAAAGAATGCTGTTAGGAGTTGCAGAGTTGATTATTTTGTGCCAAAACAGATGATACTGTGTCTCAAACATGTAATCTCAGACATAATGTGGGAACACTGTAGGGCTATGTTTACAACGAATATTGTATGTGGTCAGTATATCATCAGTTCGGGTACGTATACAAGCTATAATTTCCACTGCACAAGAAACAAGAGACAGAGGTTTGCTTGTACACGTAGATGCAAGTTGAATTTATTTCGTGTTTTCTTAAAGGCTAATAATACTGCAATACTATAAACATTGTATTTAAGCTTCTATCTGACCGACACAGATATTAGTCTGCCTGTACTTTAATTGAATGATAATGGATTCCCTTCCCCTTCCCCTTTCCGTCGCGATCGAACAAGCGCATACGTTTCTAAAGGTACAGTTCTTGTGTGAACATTTTAAACTACGGGGCTCAAAAACCGTACTACGAGTTAACCGGAATGATTTGAAAAGGACAACATCTTTTTCAGAAGACAAGATTTTTTTAAACCTGATACTCTGTTGACTGTTTAGTTAAAACAATCTTCCAGTAATGAAATATTTATGGTAAACGGAACGGCTTGTTGTGCTTTTATCATGAAAATGATATAAGCGAACAGTCAAAATACGAGTTCGGCTACGGATGCGGGCTTTATCTCTGTCCTGTCAAAGTGCATTTGGACGATAGCTTTACCTGTCACAAGAAAAACACTCAAAGTCACTTCTTAACGATCGAGACATGAAATGTGTAATAGTTGATGCTGCGTAGCCGATCAACAAAGACGTTTGAGCCAGGCGAAAGAGAAAGTCCCGAAAGAACGTGGTAAGTCACATTAGACACTACCCGAAATGGAAGAGCTGACATGGACCACAGCATCCTCGACTAGCATTACAGCAACAACAACAGCAAAGCAACTGAATGACACACTCTGCGACAGTCTGCTCACCAGAGGTAGCATCACAGGCCAAGCACTAGCATATGTTTTAATCTTTGTTCTTTCGCTCTTTGGCAACACTTTGGTCATCTTCCTTTTTGCGAAGAAGAAGACGCCACGTCGATCAATCGACTTGCTCATCGTCAACATGGCCGTGTCTGATATGACTGTGCCACTTCTTTCCATACCTAGAGAGCTCTATGAGATTATCGCTACATCTAACGCTTGGCAGGTCCACGGGACATCCGGGTTAGTCCTCTGCAAGTTGGTCTTCTACATATCTGATATCTCCCCCATGGTTTCTATCCTGACACTGTGTTATATCAGTGTGGAGCGTTGTTTGGCGGTTACTTTTCCTTTGAAAATGGCTTCCCGGGCTGGAAAACGAATGAACACGGCGTTCATAGTGGCTACGTGGGTCATTCCATTGGGATTCTGTGCTCACTATTTTTACACCTACCAACTGATACCCTACGAAGGTGAGATGTATTGCTTTCTAAGTTGGAGTCCTGCATTTGATTCAGTCGAGGATACGCATCGCGCTTACTCCGTCGTGGTATGCATCGTCTTCATTATCATTCCCTTTGTCCTGATGGCCATCCTCCACTCGGTGCTGGCGCTAAAACTTAGTAAAAGGCCGATACCTACCTCAAGTCCTTCACAGCTACACCTACAGCATCGTAGCATCTACAGGCTAGCTGCTACGGTGGTGATCACCTTTGGGGTCTGTTGGATGCCATTGAACGCTGCTTTATTATTCGCAACGTTCGGTGGCTCAAATGCCGTCAACACGTGTCAGTTCCAAACTTTTTGGTGTATTGCCTTCACGATGGCCTACGCCAATGCTGCAGTGAATCCGTGGATTTACCTTTCGCTCGTGGGCAGTACCAGGCAGCGCCTTAGTGCAATGTTCACAGGAACATTCCCTGGGAACATTGTTGTTACTTTTGCCACCAGAAACAGGGTTGCAGCTGCAACTATTATGACCTGAGTATCAGGCCCTTGGGGGGGGGGGGGGGGGGGGGGGGGAGGAGAAGGGAAAGAAAGAAAGAGGGCCGGCACAAATCCATTCACTGGCTCGTGTTCAACATCCAGAATCTGGATGTTGCGCTGATTGGATAAAAGACAAAAGGTGAACGCGAGTTTCACGGCCGTGAACACTGCACTAGCGAACTGAAATCTCTCTTTTACTGACGATTTAAATGGATTTCATAAAAGCATTGGAAGCCGCTTAACAGTTCTTACCAAATATTATTCTTAAGCCTGCACAAAAACTGTCTCGAAGGCATGTTTCTCGAAAGAAACTCGGCGGGAATTTTATTCCGATCTTCTCACAGTTCTGGAAACCGAACAACAGGAGAAACAAAGATCGTCACCGTACGTCATTGTAGCCGTCAGTCAGGTCAGTCCACTGAAGCTGATAAAAACATAGCAAGTTGAAGAGGGTTCGGCTTACAGCGAGGGAACTTTTTCACATTCAAAAGAAAACAATTCCCACGGCAACATAAACTTAACCTTCGAGAGAATTATAGGATTATTATCCTTGAAGGAACAACAGAACTCTGTGTTAGGCGTAGCACAAAACAGATGAAATATAAATACCATATTAAAGTCCAAAATTTTCTCGACAGAGATCGAAAAATCCGGCCAACACTTCAAAGGCATGTTAATCTCCGAAAACCGGAAATAAATTTCATTGGTTAAAAAGTGATGGCTCGATGACGTATGCTTGGGAGGCGGAAGGCCTTTCTGAATGGTTCTGTGTCAGGCCCTATTTCCTTTTCTCTACCCCGTCTTCTCTTCTTGAGAGCCTGATACTCTCTCTTCTCTTCTTGAGAGCCTCATACTCAGGTTACTATTAACAAGTAAGCCGGTATCTGAACATTTGTTAGTCCAAGACAAAACTGTGAGATATCCAGTTGAACGTTTAAGTTTTAAAGTGGGACTTTACACTAAGGATAAAACAGTGTCGTAGGGTAAACCTAATTCTTTTAAATTTAATGCTCCTTTTGCAGGAATGCGGCAATCACGTGGATTATTGTTTTCTAAAAGGCACTTCTACGAGATTGGTAGTGTTATTAGCAAAACATGTTTATATATGCTATCATCCACCTCGAAACGATTGGCGATGTTTCTGAAAGAGTGTTTGGGAGTTTGTTTAATTGCCATCCAGTAAAACCTTTCCCATGGGATCACGAGCGATTATTGAAGTGATATATCAGTACGTGACTGTTTCCTACAAATGGAGATTAATAATAATGTAAGTAAGTAAGTTTTGTTACAGCAATTTGATAGTGTCGTGACTTTAAATCGGTTCACTGTATAAACCGTAAGTTTCTAGAATGATCGGTTTTGTAACTAGAGGAGAGTGGCCGATCTTTATCTTACTTATCAAACGTCTAGATGTAGAGAGTCATGTTTTCAGTTATTTTGGCGATACGACTTATTTTGGCCGAGAAAATCGAAGCCAAAGTTTATGCACTCATGACGAAATCTGTATCAGATTCAAGATCACTTATCGGTCGGTGATTTCCTTTGTTTTTGCTTCATGAGTTTGATAATACACTTTAATATTTGCCATCCGCGATCCTCTATGGTAAACGTTTGATAAGCATATCAGGACATTCACATGATATTTCTCTTAGTTTTGCTTAAGAAACTTGAAGGTTCAATGGTTCAATTCGACCCGGGGGGGGGGGGGGGGGGGGGGGGGGGGGGGGGGAGACTCCCATATAAAAGGGGTAGGGATGCTCGTCGGACATTTTCGATTTGACCCCTAAGAGGTACTAAAATGGGCGTGGCTCAAGCTTATTTTGATCTCCAAAAGGTAATAAAAATGTAAATTGATAACAGCTTTTTTGTTCAATTGACACCCGACCCCTAAAAGGTACCGCTTTACATAGAAATGCCTGTGTTTGATGGTGGAAACCCTAAGTGGTACCAGACGAGCATCCATGTACCCCTCATATAAGGGAGTCCCCCCCCGGGCAATTCGATTGACAGTGCCCCTTTAACCGCAGCTCAATCCCGGCCCAGCCACCCCTTCCTTGGATATGCATCGTTATATTAATGATTAACTATTAAAGGTTAGGGTAAAGTGTGGGGACGGGTGGGGTGGGGGTTTCCCAGAAACCGGATTGATCCTTAACCGCTCTTGAATAGCTATGTGTTTGCAAGCATCAAAAATGTATCTATATATAAACCACCATCGAACACCGGGCCAGCAAGAGGAGTTGGGTATAGCTCCCGGTGACTATAAATGGATTCTACGTTTCTTATTTAAGCAGTACTGATTTTTCATCCACTCGAATATTTGCCATCCTTCATCAACAGTTTCTCAAATTTTCTCCAGTATACCTGGAAAGCATATTCTGCTAATCTGAGTGAGTTATTTTTGTCTTTCGTCATGAGAAAGTTTATCATTTTGCGGTTGATAATGCTCCTTTAAAGTAAAAAACTCTAGAACCATATGGTATGAATATACGTGATGAAACATAGTGCTTATCTCATACTATTTTGCTACTTCAAGTTTTGGTCTACGTCACTTCCCGTTTTTGCAATTTCTATTGCGACATTTACCACATTTATAGATCTTCTTACCTTAGAGCTCTTCACTTGTAACATCTAGTACCTGAAGAAGGCTGGTTTGGCCAGCCTAAATATTTTAATATTCAATATAAAATCCTACGTTGTGTCAGCTTTTCCGTAGTCCTTGGACTTCGTATTCATTTTAATTTTGGCTGATTAGATCTGACTTAGATCCAACGTAGCAACCAGCAGGATGTTCGTCCACGGTTCTTTGCAATTTCTCAATTTTATCCTTTAAAGTGCCCCTACTATAGGGCTGTCCACAAGTTGCTGAGCAACGTTTTGGCAACTTTAAGGATTTCGAGCAACTTTTTTTATTCGGTGAGCAACTTTTTTCACTCCGAGCAACCTTTTTTCATTCTGAGCACTTTTTGCTCATTGCAGTAACTTCAAAACATGCTTTGTTGTTTATAGGCAGTAAAAGAAGCTTCCATTCATCATTTCAAGGTGTTTTTTCAGTGTTTCGAAGACAATTTTGAACTAGGAATCGATAGGAGCCCCAACAAAATCAATTTGCATGGGTTTGTGGTGTTTCACGGTCATCCTGTAGTTCCCAGTGCCAGCGTTACTTTGGGGTCAGCGGTTTAAAAAAAATCAAAATGGAGGACGAGGCAAAGTTGGAATGGTCGAGTTGAGGGTACTTCAGATCCTTTAAAGGCAACTTTTTGAGAAATTTGAAGCAACTTTTGAAAGGAATTTCGAGCAACTTTCAGCAACTTTCTAAATAAAAAGCAACTTTTTTCATTTTTTGAGCAACTTTTGAGCAACTTTTTGAGAAATCTCGAGCAACTTTTTAAGAAATTTCGAGTCCCTACGATCAAATTTTGACATATAATTTTTTTCTCATATTCATAAAGTAGAGTTGCTATATTATTACCAGTTCAAACCGTTTTTCGATACGACGACGGGAAGTCTTATTTTTTGGACCCCGAATCTTGAATTTTACGTCCGCCATTACGCGAACCCGTTCCTGTGGGCGAGGAATGCCTAGTAATTTTTTAGCGTACGTGACGTCATACACTTAACACAACAACACGTGTGGCTGCTTTTCCCATACAAACCTTCACGCGAACTAACATATGTAGCAAGATAGTGTACCATTTTCCCGCTTTGAAAAGCAAACAAAACGTTTTGAATAGAAATAATCACTGCCTTCAAGTTTGTGCATTGTACAGGACTGTAGCAATTTAACGAACCACAAAGCTGGCATTTCGCTACATCAACAAGGGCACCCAACGAGTACTTTTTGAAATTCGTTTGAAACCAGTTGTATGCAGCTCCCCTAGCCATTTTAAGGCGCCTACTATGTCTTTTGGCGTATTCTAGAAAGCTATTAGCTGTTCGGATTTTCTAGGTGGAAATCGCGTCAACCGAAAATACTATGGCAAAATATTCCCGGCCTACGAATTTGTTAGTAGTCTAGAACATGAACAAGAATTTCTAGCCCAAGTAACTTCATGTTGCAAAGTTTTGTGGAGGTACGAATTTTCTAGGGCTTCTTTTTTCCTTTAGGCAATTCTTTTAGGTGACCTCCATTTGCTAAAGGTTTATTCTTTCGGAGTTTAGATGTCAGAATTTCTTAGAGAATGAAAATGTTTTCTCGAAAACTTTAGGTGGCCGCTTTCACTAAATGATTTGTGATAATATGTTTGTTTTTTTCCATTCCAACCAATGTTTTTTCCAGAATCGTTCTGACTCTATTGATCAGACGAAAACGTACGATATTTTAAGGGAAGCTCTTACTCTATTGATCAGACGAATACGCACGAATATTTTAGGGGAAACCTTTTAGTCTCCCTTTTCTTCTATAATTTTCTAGGGATTGAAGACAAATTTTCTAGCCAGTATTTCAGAAAACAATTTTCTAGGGACAATGTTTTCAAATTCGAAAGTTTTAAGCTAACTTACTCTCCCGAACAGCTTTTTAACCGAAAACTTCGTTGGGTGCCCTTGATTCAAGCCTTCTAGTTGAGTACCAAGAATACGGTTTGTAATTATCTTCAAGCCTCATGCAAGGATGGTTTGTATACGTTTTGAGGACAGAAGCTTCTCCATAATTGTTTGTATCACATGGAATAGCCGGTAAGATCGTACCAGACTGACCAGAGTCCAATATAACAGTTCAGAAGAAGGCCAAAACAGCCGAACCAACTGACAGAATGTACTACACAGTGGAACCTCTCTGTGAGACCACCTCTCGTAGGCGACCACCTCTCTTAAGCGACCACTTACCAAAAGCCCGCCTTTGTCTCGCAGCCGTCAAATCACTGCATTTAATACCTCTCATAAGCGCCCACCTCTCGTAAGCGACCACTTTTCCAGGTCCCGAGGGTGGTCGCTTACGGGAGGTTCAACTGTACTAGTAAAGCGGCTAAGTTGCGGAGAACATAGTTTGTCATAAATAACCCATATTGCTGTTTCCTACAAACAGATAAACCTATCGATGTAGTATGCCTTTTAATTTATGTATCAGTCAATTCCAAACCCGTGCATCCCCCCCCCCCTGCCGGGCCACCCTCGGGCATTTGATCAGAGGCTTGCTCCCGAGGATGGGGAATTTGACGAGTATCTAAACCCTCAGGGGCGGGCATTTGACAAACAGTGGGGGTGGGGGTGGGGCATTTGATCGGTGTTAAAAAAATACGTTCTTTCTGTCTACAAATTCGCATCGCTCGCGTCGAAATGGCGAACGTACGTGTCTTCGAGGAATTCCAGGATAATGATTGCGCATTTGTAGAGGCTTGATAGAGTAAACCTGCCAAATTTTAAGACCACTTTCAGTGGCTAAACCTATAAACGTTTTGACCGACTGCGTGATATAAGTGCGTGACAAGATTTGTGATAAGTTGAATTTGCTGCGACCCTCGACAGCGCGCGAGTTAAAAACTTAATTATTATATCGGTAAAAGACGGGCCGATTGGTGCCTGTTGCATACTTTATATACCAAGAACATAAGCTAACATATCCAATTTCAAACCATTAATACGTTTATTATAAAGTATATAACTGAAACCAAGAACGATCGAGCCGGTAGAAATGATTGTTCTCATCCCTGACCGGTTGAAGGTGGTTGTCACCGTCGGTGTTTCCTGTGAATTGCTTGAGTCAGAGATTCTGAATAAAACAATGATTTCATTTATCTGTCAATAGTCTTTGCCTTGTAAAATTTTCTGAGCCGGTCCCCGATGGTGGGGCCGGGCATTTGAACACGGCCTGGATGAAAAACTGGTGGGGCATTTGAACCGTTTTTCTGCCTTGTGGGGGATTTGATCGAATTTTTTTTCAAAATGTTCAAATGCCCGGGGGTGGCATGCACGGGTTTGGAATTGACTGATACATTACTGCTAATTTTATTTTCAAGACAATAAACCACAGAAGAAACCACCAATATTATTTCATGAAGTACCTGTGTGTCAAACGGAAACGGGGGCGCGGGAAGTTTGGTTCTGTGATCGCCACTGTAAAAGCTGCAGATCAGTCAGTTTCAATACGTTTTTTAGTCTTTAGTAAATTCTTATCACTCACGATTTCATGTTAGACAAGAGAGCGATTTAATTTTATAGCAATTACATTGTATTTTAGAATGTAGATTCGCCAGAATCGATCTCTCTCAGTTACGAACTAGCAATCCGGGTTTCACTATAAACAATGAACAAACTTAGGACTTATAAACAGCTGATCATTACTTTAGTCATTTCGCCGCTGAATTCTCCCTGTAGCCCGGATCCAGTAACAGCACAACCTGAAAGCCGAACCAGCATTATTTGTGACATATCGCACTTTTAAAATTAGCTACATACTCGAACCTTATCTTTTGAATGTTCACAATATTGAACACAGAACTGCACTTACGCGCCTTAGAATAAGCAATCACTGCCTTGAAATCGAGAAAGGGAGGCATGAAAAGCCATATCGGAAAGTCGAGGACAGTCCTAAATGTAAAAGGGAGACTGAGGATGAAAGACACTTTTTAACTAAATGTCCAACGTACGACTCTCTCAGATGCAGTATAATCAGTATCATTAATGTTCAACGAAAGTACAACTCGACAACACTAACTTTAACATTACAATGAATCCACCGCTTGCACTCCAAAAGCAAGTCGCAAAATATGTACACATGTGAGTACGCAACGAATCATAGTGTTGGTCCCTCAAATGACTCTTCCTACTTCCGGTAATTAGACTCTTTTATATTTTAGGTTGTTATTAGCGTACTTGTAGCCTATACAGTTATATCCTTATAGACCTGCAAGACCAATGTACAAAATTGTATACGGTGCTAATAAATATGTCTATGTCTATGTCTATTATGTATGTGCCGCCGGGGTGGGTCAGGGTTTTGAGCTCAGTTTGGGATTTTGACCTGATTTGGGCAGATCAGCGTCAGGATTTGAGATTAATTTTGGTGCAGTCAAGGTCGGGGTTCAGTATTTTTTAGGCAGTTAGGGTTCATTTTTTTAGCTACTATGGTAAAAAAATACATTCTGTTGCGGCATTTTGATCGCCTGGACATGCAAGCACTGATTCTCTGCTCTCCTAGTATATATATGTAATTTAATATTTTTGTTTTTTCTCGTATGTAAAAGTTGACCTTTTACCGTAGACACTACTTATTCATGTAACACACGTTTGCAATTTAGTCTGCTGTTCTGTTATACTGCAGGTTCCGAGTACTAATAGATGATTGTCTCAAATGTATGTTTATATTTGTCCCAAATTATAAGTTGTATCCTGTCCATCCTGTGATGGAGCTATCACTATATTTCTCTACTGTTCTTTCTACCCTGTGGCTTTTTATCAAGTTCGCCGATCGCCGCTTCGCGGCTACCCTCGTGAAGAATCTAAAGAATTCCGTCTCTTCCGGTTTGAATTTGACTCATGTGTATGTACTGTGTATGTGTTGCTTTTGGAGTTTCAAGGATATGTTGATCCAAAACGACAGGCTCTTGGGGGTTTTCATTGACTTGTGAACTTGCAGGCTCTGTAACTTGTTTTGTTTTCTTAGTATAACATAAAGTGTTGAACATGTTCTCAAGCATGTCGCGCGTGACCTCTGTTTCTTCATCCAACGACTCCGAAGTATCTTTAAGATTCATTAAGTTCTCTACTTTAATCTGTAATCTGGGAAACTCAATCTTTGCCCATGCCTCGTATGCAGTGCCTTGGCACATAACTACTCATGTTGTTATAAAGTAGACGTGGATGGTTATAAGTAACATGATGAGTCTATTACGAGTCCATATATTTGAAATGCCTGTTAATTATCTCTCATTAAAAGCGTTACCCTCATTCACAAAACTTCAGTCTGCTCATTGTATTACAGAACTATAAAGGGAACTGTTGGAGGGCCTTTCTCGAACCAAAACCTCGCCCGTGAGAGGATTCTAGTTTAACAACTCGAACGAAAGTAACAATAATCTGATAGGGAATTGTGCTGTCACCGAAGCCCTAACTCCGTACGTACGATTAAAGTAAACATCCTGTGTTAATTATATCCGCAGTCTGTGCGGCTTCCGGTTGACCTTTCACGATTAGCATCATCGACATTACATTATACGGCGCCAGGCGGCTCCGTGTTCAAGTATGTGCACTTGAACAGTGTGAGCTGATTGGTCAACGGGACCGGAAGTCGACAATTTTGCTGCACTGAACAAACAAGAAGCTGCAAGCAGCTTGAACTCCGGCATATCTTTTGTAACGCGGATGATCTCATACACCTGCATGTTTGCCAATTACAACGCACAATCGATGCGAAAGTACGCACACACAGTTGATCTCATCTAAAACTCCACACGAGTCAGAACACGAGTGAACACAAATAGAATACGAGCGACTTAAAGTAAGCCAGGGTATCCTAGGATAACAAATAGAATGCAAGCAACCGTGGACGACGATCCTGCTGGTGTACGTTGGATCAGTGATTGATCTAATCGGCTGAACAACGTAAATTTTAGAGGTTTATAACGATATTTTGGCTGGCCAAACCAGCGGCCTTCTTCAGGTAATATGAAGAAATGTTATTACATTGGCGAACGTGACTATAAACTAGAAATATGGGTTACGAAATATAGGAAATAGATGACAAATGATTGACACTATAAATATAGAAATAATAAGATAATGAGGTTATATATATACCAGCTAGGATAACATAGGTAGCCAAAAAATACTAGGATCCAAATATTAAGACGATCTGTTCTAAAACTCCACATGAGTCAGGACATGAGTGAACACGAGTGCACAGCGGTTCATGATTTAATTAACAAAAATTGTAATAAACAAATATCATTATAATTGTTTTATCGTCTTAGTTGTCTCGGGTTACCTGTGTTATAAGTGCGGTACCCTATTTTTGTATTTCTGGGCTACCTGTGTTATTCTAGCTTGACTTAGTTGTGTCGGGTTACCTGTGTTTTAAGTACTTGTGTTCACATCGTTATAAGCATGGACACAGCCAGATCACTGTTAGTAGACACGCACTATCTGTTAAATTGGATTGGACAATATCAGATGCGAAAGTATGGACGCACAGTCGCATCACGTAGCAGCGCCAGAGTAACAAGGAGCTGGATGCACCTTTAAAGGGGAACCAAAGCCTAAAATCAATATCTATGCAAAGATGTATTCGAAATAAATAAATTGTGCTATTTATTTTTTCTATATTACGCGTCTATGAAGAGAAAAGCTGAAACCTTCCTCGCAGCCTCCGCTCAGACGGCTCAAGTCTGTTTTGTTTTTGCTGGACTAATGGCTCCTAATTGCGAACCATTGTGTTTTATTCGATATGGGGAAATTTACTTTGAATTGAATCACACCCAATCTGAATTGATCAGCGGAGAATCGAACTTGAAAACTAATTTTCTCTGCAAAGACGCGCAACACAGAAAAATATAAATGTGAACACAAGTAGAACACGAGTGAACACGAGGGCACGCAAGTAGAACACGAATAAACACGAGCAACTTCACGTAAGCTAGGGTACCTAGGATATTGACCGGTAGCCCAAAAATACTAGTATCCAAATACTAAAATGTAATGTACTGGATGCAAGGACCAATTCGGACGAAGTGCAGGAACCGGATCACCTTGGATGGGATCTAATCAGCAAATATATACGAATATCAAGACAAGATGAAAAGCTGATTGTACGGTTACTGGGAAATATATATAATTACCAGCGATATTTCGGTTGGCACGACCAACCTTCCTCAGGGTACACAAGTATATGGCAAGAAACCGTTAGTTACAAATTTTAAATTTTGAAAACATGAATGTGAGACTAGGAGATAAAATTACAAGTGATAAGTGGGCGTGATAGAAAACTAAGATAAATACAATTCCATAGTAGAGACTGAGAAGTATAAAATTACATTTCTTCCTTTCAATTCATGCCTTTAGGTTCTAATGTCTGTCCTTTATCAATAAGAAATGCCTCGCCAGCCTTGCGTACGCCATCTCTATTAGAGTGGATGAGTTCTAAGGGAATTAATTGCATGTCATTAGGGCAATGGTTGTTAGTAAGAAAATGATCCGAGACAGCAATAGCTTTAGATTTGTTAGTAGGTTTGTCAACAGGGCGGCGGTGTTCATTAAAGCGATCTTTAAGGCGACGCTTAGTTTCTCCTATGTATTGAGCATTACAGTGTTTACAATGAACCATGTATATGAGATTTTTAGAATTACAGTCAATGTGATGTTTGATGAGCCTGATCTCGCCAGGAAAACGAATTTTCTCTTCAAAGACGCGCAACACGGAAAGAAAAAATAAATAGCAGAACTTAATTACGTCCTTTGTATACATCTTTGTATCGACGTTCGGTTGATTTTAGTGTTCAGTTCTCGTTTAACTCGGACCGGATTTTTTTCAAATCAACTTTGACATTGTTCGAAAGCTGAATCATTGTTTTTTTAAAATCTATTTCCCCCGACGAACGTACCCTGGTTACAAGACGAACGTGAACTAACGAGAAAATGTGTGAATGCAAGCCAAGACTGACTTCCGACTTCCAGTTACCTTGCGTGACCTGGTAAATTAAGAAGTTTTCTACAGTATTAGGCTTTCACCTATGCGAGCGGATGACCTTTCACCACAGTCTCGTTCCAGTCTATGGCGGTGCGATTTACTAAATAGCTTTTAGACCAAGTTACTAAATGCTCTTGATTGTATTTGTAAAAAGCTTAATTACCGACATAATTGTTCTTGTTACATGGCTATCAAGCTCAATGAGGGTTTCTTCAGTTTTCCACATATTAACACACATGGATAAGGTCTCTCAATACCTATATACGAGCGAATGGTTACAGTGACAAACTACATTTAACTGCGATAGGCAAAATATGTAAACATAGTACGAACTACAAATAAATACAAACGCCAACCCACTGAAGCACGGGTACGCAAACATGAGTATGTATATATGTGTGTATATCAAACAGTGGTGCTTGTGATGGTGTGAATACAGTTATATTATCTCTAATCTAGGATACTACAAATACTAATTGACTGCAAATACAAACGCAAACATCGACCCAGACAGCTACAGCTACAGACACAGAAACACACACATGTACCCTCGAATGCTCGAAGCTGTACATGTGTGTGTCCCGTACGTCCGGAGCAATGTGCGGGTCTGTATTTATGTAAGCTCAAGCAGACACGACAAGCTAATAAAATATTTCTTAAAATGAGGAGTGCATTGAACAGATAATGCATCGAAGTCCATATCATGGAGAGTGTTCACCCCGGGAGGGAGGGGGGGCACTCTACCTAAAGTTGGGTAGGGGTGTGCCGCTGGGGCTCTGAAACCCTTACCCTGTTTAAGACAAAAAAAACTCATATTTTCATACCCTGTTCAAGACAAAGTGTTAAAATTTTCCCTCTATAAGACAAATAACAAATTATCTATACTTGGATGTCAGTGTTTATTGTGATCTTGTATAATGAGTGTCATAACTAAATAAGTCTTCAGCAAGCACTAGACTAAATAACGGCACTAGATAAATACCATACCCTGTTCAAGATCTGTCGATGTGAAAATGGATACCCTGTCTAAGATCAGAAACTCGAAAAACCATACCCTGTCCAGCGGATCATCCCCGTATAGTCCATATATGGGAGTACCCCCCCCCCCCCCCCGGGGTGTTCACCTTCTTGGCCATTTTACACTGAGTATGATGTAACGCGCTTTGTATTTTATCAACATTATAGTGCACTGATAATGCATTCCAAGCTATTGCGGCAGTCTATGGGCAATGGAATGTTTCATAAAATAAATATTAAATCGTGGAACATTAAGTGTATTTGTTTTTCTACAATTATATTTGTTAAGAGGCTTATAGTTATTATCTGATCCATAGTAATGGCCCTAATTCGTTGTATATCTTATATATTAATTTAACTAGGCTTAATTTATACATGAAAAATAATTTATCCCATTTAGCGACTCTAAGAATATCTTGAGAAGGCATATGTCTTGGGAGATTAAAAATAATTCTGGGTGCTCTGCAATGTAAAACCTCTAAAATTATCTTAATAGTTTACAATTAAAACACAATATTCTCCATGTCCGCTCTACGCTCAGTACTACTATCGTATGTTTTGCAATTTCTCTTCCAACTTAATTCGCTCACAATTTCCACTAGAACACCTAAACTAAACTGACTAAATATACGATATAGTTAGATGACAAGTCTCAAACTACATGTTGGACCGAAGTAGTTTTACTGGCAAGTTTAGCTCGACGGAACTGTGTGCAGTTTTCGAACACTAGACAGTACACGGCACAAACTTCTCCATGTCCGCTCGCTTAACGCCGAGTAATATTTATCGTATGTTTTGCAATTTGTTTTCCAACTTAATTCGCTCACAATTTCCACTAGAACACCTAAACTAAACTAAATATACGATATAGTCAGATGACAAGACTCAAACTACATCTCAGACTCGGATAAGGGAAAACTTAGCTGATGTCCTGTTTGTTCGACGCAGTTCCGTTCAATACAATGTAAATTAATTATTACGAGTCGATCAACGTCTTTAAAGAGGTCCCCTTTAGTTTATTTATTTCTTCAGCCAGAAAACGAGCACAGCATTCGGGTATACACTAAAACATCTTACCGGCAGAATTGTTCTTGGTTATCAAGCTCAATGAAGGATTCTTCAGTTTTCCCCATATTAACAGACATGTAACAGTATCTTAATCCAGTAGAGAGACTCTAGCTAGGTTATTCTGTCGTAAAACATGCCTTAGCTGTGTAGTTGACCTGATCCAAACTGTCAACAGTTTTACCATTGACAGATTGCCTAATTTTACGGCCGGGAATAGATTTCTGACAATGACTCATCGATCGATATATCTTTGTCTCGTCTTGTCTGAGAGCTTTGGCCTTTGTTATCTGAGCGCGCCTGACGAAATCTAACCTGAGATTATAATTCGATACCTTTTATATCTAAATGAGATTGTGTTTCGCTTACGTCTAATTGTGCATTAGACCTGTTCAGACAGCACAGATCGAATGTATTACGTTTTCGTGTATTTTTAGGTCTATAACATTTCTTTTACAAGAATCGTAAGATTAAAAAGTAGTTAAAAAGAACTGATAGCGCCTCGACTTCTCACGCGTTGCTCATTTCACATTCCCACAGTAGTATTTACACGCCTCCTGCTTTATCGCTCGATCACAGCGTCTCCGACCCACATTGTTAGCGGCAAAGGTCAGAACTGATCAAATTTTTTACAGGACTTAACATTAATAATAAAAAAAACAAGAAGCTGCACGCAGCTTGAACTCCGGCGTATATTTTTTTAACGAGGACGCTCTCGTATAACTGCGTGTTTGGCACATTACAAACGCACCATCAGATGCGAAAGTACGCACATACAGTCGATTCCATCTAAAATTTCACACGAGTGAACAAAAGTAGAATACGAGTAAACACGAGTGACTTCAAGTAAGCCAGGATACACTAGGATAACACAAGTAGTTCAAAAATGTTCGGATTCAAATACTATGATGATCTGATCTAAACCTCCATACGAGTCAGAACACGAGTGCATAACGCTTCATAATTCAAATAACAAAAACTAAAATAAAATAATAATAATAATTGTTTATCGTCTTAGGTGTTTCGAGTTATCAGTGCGGTAATCTCTTTTTGCATTTCAGGGCTACCTATCTTATCCTATGGTACCCTGGGTAAGTTATTTCGGGTTACCTGTGTTATCAGTGCGGTTTCTTCTATTTATTTTCTGGTTACCTGTGTTATCCTAGCTTGGCCCAGTTGTATCGAGTTACCTGTGTTTTCAGTAAGGTACCCTTTGTTTGTATTTTCGGGCTACCTGTGTTTACATCGCTATTAGTATGCACACAGCCAGATCACTGTTAGTATACACGCACAATCACTGGATTTGGACAACAGAATATTAGCAATTCAACTGTAATTCACTGCAATAAATTCATATCAAGGACTTATTCAGAATTCTATTGATCTTTGGAAAATGTCTAGCTAAAACTATGTCAATAAATGATGAGTGTGAATGAAAAACATCAATTTCTTAGTCATACAAAACGTGTAATTCCTAATGAGAAATCCCTTTTAAGCCGGCTTCTCAAACTCACAGACTGTTAGACGAAACCACGTTAGCTTATAAACACAAACGGTTTGGAATTCAATGTCAGTTAGTTAATTGACCTATAAAATAATTTATCCAGGTTCTCTAAATCACAGAGATCTTAAAATTAAATATAGCGATAATTAGAACAAAAAGTACAGTAACAGACAAATTGAGAGGAATTGAAATCAAAAAGAGTTTACTTACGATTTCGAATGTCGTCACTGTTCGAATGTTGTGCCTTTAACCCTTTATGTCCCAAGAGTGCCATATGGCACTATTACTGGTTACTGCGGTTTTTACCGCAGAAGTTGGACGAGTCGGACGTGTTTTCGGACCGCTCTGTAATTTGTCGGTTTCTACCGCTTCGTCTTGTCCTTTATTTTCGGATTTATATCTAATCATGAGTGAATTAAATTTGGAAGCCATTGTAAAGCTTCAAGTTCATGAGCTGCGATGTGAATTATCTAACTTGGGACTCGACAGCAAAGGAGCGAAGGCTGATTTGTTGGTGCGATTGTTGTCCGCCATGATCGATGGAAACGTCAATGATAGAAGCCAAGTTCAAGATATAAATCCTAACTCTTCTCCTGAAAATCTGGATGCCTCTGTGTCTGTTTTGGCAGTTGCTGCGGATACGGGTAAGGCTACAACTAGCGATCTTACTTCCAGCGGACGAGAGAATCCAGAGACAGGACTAGAGAGCGCCACAGAAGACAACGGAGTTGTTAGCCTTGATTCTTCTCTAGCGGACGAGAGTAGACAAGATCTAGGGGCTCTTAATCAGGAATTTTCTCCTGGGGTTGTTGCTGATTCTTTTGAGCTGGAAGTCGTTGCCAAAATTCGTGAAATTGAAGAAAAACTATCAAGCGAATTGGCCAGTCTCAGATCTGAAATCCGACTTGGAACTTCAAATTTCCCGCCTAAACTAACAATGGCCACTGAAGCTGAACGACTTCGAATGGAAAATTCTGATCTGGAACGTAAGCTTCGGTTTATGGAATCCAAATACAAAGATCTTAAACAAGAATTACAAATCCAGAGCGAGGAAAAGAAGAGCCCTTTGACTGCCCTGAGACTTATTTCCAACGATGCTTCAAAGGTAACTGGTAATTCCAACGACATTCGTTGTGACACCTCTAAGAATAATCTTGATAGATCGAATTCAAGTGAAATACCGACTGACCAAGTGCCTTCCGCCGAACAGCGCGGAATCTCAAATTCGAAGAAAATAAAGCCGGGAAAATCACGTAAGAAAAAGGTGCAGGAATCAGAAAAGGAACCAGAAAACAGAGAACAGAAGCCAGCCAATGCTAAGGAGAGAACTGTCGTCATTATAGGCGACTCCATCGTAAAGAATGTCCACGGTTGGAAATTATCCAACAGTTCACAGAAAACAGTGGTGAAGGCTTTCCCGGGTGCTAGAGTGGACGATATGTTTCATTACGTAAAGCCCACAGTGAATCATCGACCTGATGACATTATCATTCACGTCGGTACAAATGACGTAAGGCACTCAAGCCCACGAATGGTCGCGGAGCGTATTGTGGATCTTGGTAATAACATTGTTGCTGATTCTCCTGGTACTAAGGTAACCATTTCCAGTTTACTCTGTCGGTCTGATGACTGTTCTCTAGACGCGAAAGTAACTGCAGTAAACAAGATACTGAACACATTCGCGAATCAGAATGAGTGGAAATTTATCACTCATTCAAATATTACTAGTGCCCACTTAAACCCTAGCGGTTTGCATCTTAATTATCATGGCTCTAAGGTTTTATTCTCTAATTTTTCTAAGTACATGTTAATGTTTTGTTAATGGTTGTTTCTCACAAAACCGTTCATTATCCTGCGGTATTCCACAAGGAACAATTTTGGGGCCGCTATTGTTCCTGCTTTACATTAATGACTTACCAAACTGCCTCTCTCATTCCCAGCCTCGAATGTATGCTGACGACACTCACTTAACTTTCGCAAGTAATAATATTGATGCCATAGATCGTAATCTGAATCAGGACCTTGTTAACGTTAATGAATGGCTTATCGCGAATAAGCTCACTCTCAATAAATCGAAGACAGAATTCATGTTAATTGGATCAAGACAAAAATTAAGTACCTTTAATAACCCTCCGTCACTAACAATTGATGGGGCTCCCATAAAACAGGTATCGAATACAAAATCTCTCGGTGTTCATATCGATGAGAATCTGTCCTGGAACATACACATTGACAAGTTGTGTAAGAAAATTGCCTCTGGCATCGGTGCCCTCAAGCGCATTGCACCATTTGTCCCCCGCAAGACACTGCAGTCTATTTTCAATTCACTGGTGCAACCACATTTTGATTACTGTAGTGTTGTGTGGGGAAGTTGCAATAAAACCCTTGCTGACAAACTCCAAAAATTACAAAACCGTGCGGCTCGGGTTTTAACCTTTTCCAGCTATGATGCTAATGCTGATTATCTCTTTGAAATACTTGGCTGGAAAAAACTTGAAACTCAACGCCAAATTCATAAAGCTGTTATGGTCTATAAATCGCTTAATGGACTCGCCCCTGACTATCTTCGTTCGAAATTTGTTGACCGCAGCAGCGTTACGAATTATTCTCTAAGAGACACTGAGAGCAAACTTGCTATCCCTCTGCCCCGCACCAACTTTCTCAAAAATAGCTTTGGCTATAGTGGTGCGGTCCTATGGAATAGCCTTCCGATTGAGTTGCGGCAAGCCAGAACTCTAAGTAGATTTCGCTCTGGTTGCAGCAGCTTCTTTTCTTATCTTAGCTTAACTTAATTTTAAATTAGCACACGGCACTCATGGAAAGCAGGTTTTTATTTGAGCTAATTTTAAATGTAATTTTATATTGTAAACTTTTTACAAAACCCTGATGAGCGTACCGTGTATAAATAAAGATTACTTACTTACTTACTTACTTAGGGTTTAAATCTGACTAAGTTTTCAAAGTGCAATGCCCTGAGATTCCCGCACACCTTAATGTATAGACCAATGATCCTATTGAACTGCATTAGGCATATTAAAAATGAATAATTTCATCTAAATCCTCCTTTCTTTACACAAGTTAACTATAGTCTACATTATTTCACTGCAGAAAAAGGGACTAAAATGACAGTTACAGAAAAAAATATTTCTCCTCAGATTCTAAATTTTCTCACAAAAATACATATTTTACATAACATTTAGAGTTTCATGTTTGCACTAACCTCACTTTCTGTCTCCCAACACCTAAACTTGCCCAGCACCAAGCCATTCTGTCCACAAGCACTTCACAACAAGCTAAATTCATCCACAATGACCGCAAAGCATGCCGGGAAATCCTACCAAACAGCGGCATGGCCCTTCCCCCATCTTCATTCTTCAAAATATAGAAGAAGTCTAAAGCCATTTCGACCTAATAGCTTCATATTGGAATCAATGGCAAGTAAATGTTGTCCAATATTCCAAAAAAGCTATGATAGGTGGCTCCAGACCTCCAGTTATAAAGCTCACGCTAAAGTGACAGAAGACGTCCTGGCCCATTCACGAGTGGAAAATGAGGCTCTTTCTCTATCACAATAGCAGGCACAGACTCAGTTCTTCGAGAAAGTACTGATTCAAGCTCTCATCAGACTTAATGATGTTCTCCAGCACTCTAAAAATGAAAAAAAAATACGTTAAAAAGCCTTAAATTCTGTTTCCCCCCAAACAAACTTCCCTCCAGCTCCGTAGCAATGCGACGTCAACGTATCCAAAATGGCCGACAAAAAACTTTGAGCCCCCAGTATTGTTGGTCAGATGAAAATTCCATGGTAACAGTGACTACAGTTTTCTTAGGGGGGGGAGGGTTTGTTGCAGTCTAGAATGAGCCAAAAATCAGTTAAAAGCCCTTGGGGCATAAAGGGTTAAACGCTGTACGAACGTTGTGCGTATCGTTGTGTTACGCATATGCATGCCTCCTACTTTAACAGTCGATCAATAAATTTTATTTAAAAAAATTATAATATAATTTATTTTATTTTATCGGTCTTAGCAGTTTCGGGTTGCCTGTCATCACTATGTATTTTGGTTCTACCTGTGTTGCACTTAGTTATTTCGGATTACCTGTGTTACCAGTGCGGTACCCTCTCTTTATATATCCGGGCTACCTGTGTTATCCTAGCTTGGCTCAGTTATGTTGGGTCACCTGTGTTTTCAGTAAGGTAGCCTCTCTGTGCAAACAGTCAGATCACTGTTAGAACACACGCACAATCAGTCATAATTTAGGACGATATCTAGTTGCTGAGAGAAATGCTTGAAAATCATAACCCGAAGACGCGTGATTTTCAAGCATTTCGAGTGTTCTAGCTCCCAACATCCCAAGTCGTGCTTTAATTCGCCAGTGAGAACGGCATAAAAACGTCTGGTCTATTAATTGCTTTTATGACATGACTATGATAACGCAGGATTTGAACAACAGAATACTGGCAATTCAAGTGTATAAATGCAATACAATGACATATTCAGACTTTGAATTTGCAATTGATTGAAAATAGATAAAAAACTCGGGGAAATGTCCGGCTAAAACTGTATGAATAAATGTGAAATGAAACATAAATTTCATAGCAAGAAAAAAATGTAATTCCTAATGAGAAAGCTCTTCTAAGTCCGCTTCTCAAACTCACAGACTGTTTTACAAAAACATTTGCGCTTATCAACACAAGAGTTCAGTTGACCTTTAAAATAATTTATTCTGAGGTACGCATACTCTAAATCACAGAGATGTTAAAATAAAGCGATAATTTGAAGAAAAAGTACATTAACAGACAAACTGAGAGGAAATTTATTCAAATCAAAAAGAGTTTACTTACAGTACTTACGTAACTGAATCTTTCGTTTTGGATCTTTTGGTAGTGTTGTTGACAGCATCCCACCTTCGTGCACATATGCACTGAATCGGAATGAAACTCGAAGCCTACCTCGAACTTAACTTTCAGCTAACCTGTTTCCTTTCATTCCACAATGAATAATAAACTCATAAAGTAAGCCCGTAGCTTTCAATAAATTTGCCAGTGTCTGAATGAAACAGCTAGATCTTTTCCAATTTCTCTCACGAGTCACGGCAGAAGACTTTCTTAAGCTACAAAACTCGAATTTTGATCCTCTTCACAGTAACGTAACGTCTCAGATATTATATATATTCCCTACTTCAGCTAGCGCTGTGCATTTCAAGTACTTTTTCCTCTCTCTTTAATTTGCCGGCTTCATGCTTCTTGTTCGTGTAGTTGCCCCACTGAGCCGTATCTCGATCGATCGATTACACGTAATAAAGCTCAGTTCCAATCCCTTTCTTTTTTCAGACACGTCTTGGCCCGCAGATAATTCCCACGTAAGTCAACAATTCGCTACAAAAGATACAAAGCGTGGCAGAGTCCGCTGCAAGTGGACAATCTTTAGAGAATAGATTTTTCGTGAAGCATGAATCCTAACCCAGTGTCTTCGTTGAACGCTTGTATGAGATTAAAGCTTGGTCATATCAGACGAAATTGATCTCTTTGTCATTTACGTTAATTGTTTTTTTCTAATTGCTTGACCTCTTATCTTCCGACTGCCTAGAAGATCTGATCCCGAATTGTATTTTGATAGCTATGTTTTCAGTTCGATGCTTTATCAATGACTCATACGGTCCTAGACTAGAGGCGCGGGTAGTTTCGCCTAAGTCAACAATCCTTCCTCCAGTTAAATAATTCGGTTAGTTTTAGAGAGACGATTGAGGCAAATTAAGTACTTCATGACGTGCGGTAGCCTTAAACCCTCTAAAACTCTCTAGCGAACATTTATTTTTCAACTAATGCGCATGCCTCCTCTTTATCGCTCGATCACAGCGTCTCCGACCCACATTGTTAGCGGCAAAGGTCAGAACTGATCAAAAAATTTACAGGTTTGAACATTAATAATAATAATAATAATAATAATAATTTTAATAATAATAATAATTTTAATAATAATAATAATTTTAATAATAATAATAATTTTAATAATAATAATAATTTTAATAATAATAATAATTTTAATAATAATAATAATTTTAATAATAATAATAATTTAAAAAAAAGAATAAAAAAAGAATAAAAAAAAAAGAAAAAGAAAAAGGAAGACTGCCTTTTAAGACTCCGGCCGCTGCCATAGCAGCGCCGGAGTAAAAAACGAGATCTACAGTCCTCTTTATACTGATTGACCACTTTGTCTTCATATACATTTATGTTTACCATTTCTTCAGCCTCCGATCTGACATGTTTTCTCCTTTTACATTTCTCAGTACAACTAGTACTAACAATGAATTTCGCGTAACGAGATCTACAGTCTTCTTTAAGCTGATTATCCACTTTGTGTTCATATAAATTTATGTTTACCATTTCTTCAGCCTCCGATCTGACATGTTTTCTCCTTTTACATTTCTCAGTACAACTAGTACTAACAACGAACTTTATGCTGATTATCCACTTTGTGTTCATATAAATTTATGTTTACCATTTCTTCAGCCTCCGATCTGGATGTTTTGTTGGCATATAAGATATATACAAGTTGCATTTTCCATAAGCTAAGGTTAAGATTATTCCCAGGCAAAGCTTCGTCAAATTCAAACAGATAATCGTTGTTAAAGTGCCACTAACCCCTTTTGCAATTTTTATACATACAAATATTTGAAAGGTTTTGAGTACTTCTGCGAAGAAATTTTTGGCTTACAGAGAATACTCTATGTTCTATGCGTGTTTGAAATGGTGAAAATTTGACCTTTCCTGACCCATAACCGCGTAAGAAAAAGACCGGGTCGATTCTTGATCTTACGTCATCTAATTCATTCTACTTTGTAATAATTTGAATAAGTATTTAGCATTTTGTCTAAAATAACTGTTTTCTTTACTAACAACTCACAGACTGTGTATATTCTCTATATATCGATGTTGCTGTGATAGAAAGGCGCCATGGAGAATAATGCATTAATGAGGTGACGTAAGATCAAGAATCGACCCAGTCTTTTTCTTACGCGGTCATGGGTCAGGAAAGGTCAAATTTTCACCATTTCAAACACACCTAGAACATAGAGTATTCTCTGTGAGCCAAAAATTACTTCGCAGAAGTACTCAAAACCTTTCAAAGATTTGTATGTATAAAAATTGCAAAAGGGGTTAGGTGCACTTTAATAAACACAACGTACAAAATACTAGAATATCTTTGAGCATGTACATCCTGTACAGATTACTCACATCACAGGCTTCCCAGACTCGACGTATATTTCCCGCTTATTAATCTATTGGGTTACCTGTGGTTTATCGATTAGTTTCATAACGATCTCAGAAGAGTTTATATAATTGCTCGGTGTGAATTCTTTTTTGCCGATTCCTACGAAACAAATCTTCAATAATAAAAGATTAATACTTAATGAAGTTGTGTGAGTGTTTTTTTTGGCGATTTGGGGCCTTCTAAAGCAGTTTATTAGAATTCGAAAATTTGACCGTTGGCCGCGGCTCTAAAAAAATATACAAGGTAGGCAACTCGACCTCGCCAAAGCACATACTTACCTCAAAGATCACCCAAAAATCGGCACTTTTCTTCCTCGCTCGCTATTCAGCTTTCGACACAGGAGGGAATAGTTATCAAGCAACATCTGACCAGAGATCCATCAAATTTATCATCGCCAAACGGCCTCCTCGAGACCCAAAAAGCGCGACCTTCCAATGATCTGTAAGAACCAGAATATGACCAAAGCGGTCCAAAAATGTTCCCGACCCTACCCAAAACGATGCAAATCGCCTTTCTTCATGGGGGGACCCCCAAGCGTGAAATTATACGAAACTGGCGGTTACAGACTAATTTTGAATTTGGAACTCGCCAATCAGAGGACCAAGACAGTGGACTGGGGTCTTCACCGAGTGTTATGACAGTTCCACGTGAGAAATTTTCGCGAGTTCCAAATTCAAAATTAGTCTGTAAACCGCCAGTTTCGTTAAAAGCCTAGTAATGGTCTCTCTGATTGGCGATATATTTGTTTCCGTTCCTCGAGCGGAAGTTTAATTTCACGCTTGAGGATCCCCCATGAAATAAGGCGATTTGCATCGTTTTGGGTAGGGTCGGGAAAATTTTGGACCGCTTTGGTCATTCTGGTTCTTACAGATCTTTGGAAGGTCGCGCTTTTTGGGTCTCGAGGAGGCCGTTTGGCGATGATAAATTTGATAGATTTTCCAGTAAATCTCTGGTCAGATGTTGCTTGATAACTATAATAAATAATTCCCTCCTGTGCCGAAAGCTGAATAGCGAGCGAGGAAGAAAAGTGCCGATTTTTGGGTGATCTTTGAGGTAAGTCTGTGCTTTGGCGAGGTCGAGTTGCCTACCTTGTTATTTTTTTAGAGCCGCGGCCAACGGTCAAAATTTCGAATTCTAATAAACTGCTTTAGAAGGCCCCAAATCACCAAAAAACCGCTCACACAACTTCATTAAGTATTAATCTTTTATTATTGAAGATTTGTTTCGTAGGAATCGGAAAAAAAGAATTCACACCGAGCAATTATATAAACTCTTCTGAGATCGTCATGAAACTAATCGATAAACCACAGGTAACCCAATAGACTAATAAGCGGAAAATATACGTCTAGACTGGGAAGCCTGTGCTCACATTACAATCATACACAATAATCCACAATAAAAAAACGAAGTAGATCTTTAATTTCAATTTAAGTTTACCTTGGGAGTTGAATAGTGCTTGTCTCATCATAATTCTGTGCGGATGTGTATATTTCTGGCTTCGTGTTGGCAAGTAACAGTGTTACCGTTGCTCTCACAGTTCAGGAGTTCAGATGTTTTCAGACTTCGATAGAGTAGATTAAGCTATAACTGCTCAACCACAGTATATATATTTGCTAGTAAATCGCTATATTTCGCTATAAATCAGCTATTCAGTATACTTGTATAGTATATTAAACGTACACAAGTCTTGATACGAGATCGGTAAACCGGCCAAAAACACGGTCAAAATTATTTTAGTGTTGGCCTACCACAGGCAGCCCAAGCTCTGTATTTGCACTGTGTGACTATTATTTCACAAAATTCTCAGATAAAGAAAATAAACTTACCTTAAGAGTTTGTTGTTGTCCTGTTGTTTCTCTGGGGTCTAGAAATGGCGGTTATGGGGCATTTCTCTCACTTTGGGTTTTTCTCTCTTCTCAGTCTTAAATAAAGGAAAGGCTGCACACTCCAATTCAAACCACGAGGCACTTGAGGACGATTTTTCCCACGAAAACCCATCCGATAGGCGTAATTTCCTCCGTCAGGTGAAAGGTAGATAGTTTTTCTTACCCCAGAAGTTTACAGACTTGAGAAATCATTATCCTAACTCTTCCAAATGAACTCATTTCTTTGAAAAAGCCCTCTCATTCTTCGTAAGAAACTACGTGTTTGCTGCTGTTCGGTCATGACGTAATAAACTCGGCTTTGTAGCCTAGTCTGCTGACAAAATTCCTCTTTCCGGCAGAGGGACAGTCAATAAATTGCAAGGTACTGTACTCTCTCCCCACGGGGTCTAACGTGCCGCCTATTGTACTGAGTAGCCAGGCGAAGAACACAGGTCGCCAAAGGGGGTTTGGCACGGATTTTCCTTGGGAGCAGTTACGAAATAGTGCCGAAGAAATCCGACACCTCGTTTATTTCGCGGGGAGTTGGAGAAGAAAGTCATTAGAGAGCTTAAGCAACCACGACGGCAACGTCTAGGACGACGGCATGAAACAATAGCCTTAATTGCAAAATACAATAACTGCACGTGGGAATGCACGCAGTCACCTACATTTCAACCGTTGTCTGGAAAAACAGAACGTGAAAACCCCACATTTTACGTTTACAAGAGAACGCCAACGTTAAAGTAAGTCACTCCGTTTTTCTTTCGGCGTGAACGGAACTCTATGCTTGTCATATTTTTCGAAGATATACATGTGAAAAGTAATTAAAGGCGAACGAAGGAAATAGTAAGCATCACATTTCGGTAGAAAACATTTTTCTAGGTCCCGTCCTCGCTGCCGTCGCCGTCGTTGATGCTTAAGCTCTCTAATATTCACGGCTTTTTGACCAATCGCTGAACGGTGGAATCTGCAGAGAAAACCCACGAAGTAAATTAACACACATGTGTAAATAAATATGTGGTCCATTCGTTAGACCCCGTGGGGAGAGAGTACAGTACCTTGCAATTTATTGACTGTCCCTCTGCCGGAAAGAGGAATTTTGTCAGCAGACCAGGCTACAAAGCCGAGTTTATTACGTCATGACCGAACAGCAGCAAACACGTAGTTTCTTACGAAGAATGAGAGGGCTTTTTCAAAGAAATGAGTTCATTTGGAAGAGTTAGGATAATGATTTCTCAAGTCTGTAAACTTCTGGGGTAAGAAAAACTATCTACCTTTCACCTGACGGAGGAAATTACGCCTATCGGATGGGTTTTCGTGGGAAAAATCGTCCTCAAGTGCCTCGTGGTTTGAATTGGAGTGTGCAGCCTTTCCTTTATTTAAGACAGAGAAGAGAGAAAAACCCAAAGTGAGAGAAATGCCCCATAACCGCCATTTCTAGACCCCAGAGAAACAACAGGACAACAACAAACTCTTAAGGTAAGTTTATTTTCTTTATCTGAGAATTTTGTGAAATAATAGTCACACAGTGCAAATACAGAGCTTGGGCTGCCTGTGGGCCTACCGATCACGGTCTCCGTTTGGGCTAAACTGCACAATACCCCGCAACTTTTTATGTCCTACGCGTAGCCGGCTACTCGAAATTCGACTCGGCCTCAGTCCACCTCTTCCATTCGACGCGAAGCACGCATAGCATCGCGTAGCATAGCTTCGTTCAAGGTAAAAAGGGTAGGGGTGACCATCGGCAAACCTTGAAAAATACCCTAAAAAATACCAAACCGTGAAATTTCCCACCCCAAAATGGATTTCGCTTGGACAACCCCTAAAAAATACTATTAAAATTGCCAATTTCAAACCCTAAAAAATATGACGATCGCCCCTACCAGCCGAATGTAGGAAGAATCCCAGGCCTTTAGCCATCTGAATAATGTCAATAATGTTCTTCAAGGTAAAAAGGGTAGGGGTGACCATCGGCAAACTTTGAAAAAAAAACTAAAAAATACCAAACCGTGAAATTTCCCACCCCAAAATGGATTTCGCTTGGACAACCCCTAAAAAATACTATTAAAATTGCCAATTTCAAACCCTAAAAAATATGACGATCGCCCCTACCAGCCGAATATAGGAAGAACCCCAGGCCTTTAGCCATCTGAATAATGTCAACAAGATGAGAACCAATGTTATCATCCATAGATCTGAGCCAATTTTGATTACTTTGACATACCATTTCGAACACTCATTTCAGTGTTTGATCAGGGGTTCCAAATAGTTACCAAGAAACAATCCCAAGGGCCCTAGGCCTGATGGATTTATTGTTTCTGAGGTTTGGAATCCCTGATCAAACAATGATGCAAATGAGTGTTTGAAATCACTTTTCATACGTCGAATGACAATACCTCTATTCTTGGGTCATTAGGAAGTATTGTTTACCAGTATTTTGTTGTTTAACTGTTATTGATCCCAAGGATTAAAATTTCATAATTTCTCCTTTGTTAAACACATTTTTTTGCTGTGGCCACATCAGAATTACAGACTTGGAACAATGTAGGCATTGTATGCGAGTGGTTTAAAGCACTTAATTATTTTCTATAACAGTAATTTTATCTTCAAGGTGAAAGGAGCCTGGGGCCAAGTGTTTCCATGGCAACATCATAAGTTCCACAGTGATGTGTATTTTCTTTAGTACTACATATGTGCAAAGTTTCAATTGTTTTTACCCACTATTTGCAGAGATTTTCTTCATTTTGTGATTTGTCTCCAGGCTGTATTCATAAATCATTAGAAAGTATTGTTTGCTTGTTGCATACAATATTATTGACAATTGAAGGGGTCCATGCAAGAACAGCATATAAGTGACTTCTGATAAAATTCCAAATTCTTCTTGATGTTCTTTGTTTTCTGAAAATGTAGAACGTACGTACTTGATCAAAAGTCACTTATGTTGTTCTTGCATGGACCCCTTCAATTATTTTCTCATGACAAATATTGTTCATTTCAACAAAATAATGGTCTGATATGCAGTAAGATAAGACAGAAGCTAGCAGTCGGGAGTAATCACAAGGACGATGGTTTGAGCCACACTCTAGATGCTGATTTTTATTTCCATCTTGTCCTTTACTTCCCTTCATGTAAAGCCAAACTTACATTGTAATATTGTAGCTTACCGGAAGTCAAAATTCAAGTGAACCGTTTCGGAGCAGTCTTGATCTGGCGTTTCATTGGATATCAAGAATTACTAGTGATATTAATCAGACTCATTTTGGATTGGATATCAAGATTCAACAATTGATGTATCTCACAAGTCAGTGCCATACAGCCTTTAATTACCAGGTATGAAACCTCATGCACATGAAATGCATCGCTTGTATTGGCTGCTGCCCTCATTAATTATTCATGAGTCTGAGAAATATATTTACAGGACATTCGGTCTCATTCTCTGCAAAATAAGATTTAAAATGTATTAGAATATTACATATCTAAGTCAGCTTATTATAACAGTTAACTACATGACCAACTTTGTGCTGTCACCATCAGTTTTAAAGTACAAAATAATTATTGGGAACAGATGGTTGGTAGAAAAATAACCACAGCATAATTATTTAATTTCAAAGCTAGATCAGAAAAAGCACATGGCATTGACATGATCTGCCCTTTACAGGGCTATCAACTAATTGAATAGAAACACCCCTCATTCCCTCGTTCAATGTCCAAACCATGTGATTACAACTGCATACTGATTAACATTGACAGGTCAATCATTTCTTAATGTTAATTTGTAGGTTCCAGGTGTATTAATCCTTTCAGATTTAAATAATCAAATTCTCAAAGAAAACAGCAGAAAAAAGATAAACATTATATATTACATTCACTGTACTTCACAATCTTAATAAATATAGTGATACTTACTGCCACGTCATCCATTGTCATTAATGTGCCAACAAGAGATCCATTGGTTCCTGACACAAAGTGGCCTTTTGAACGAGTTCCTAAGGAGAGGAATTGCTCACTTAATTAATTCATGAAATGACAATATAAATTAACCACAAATCCTACCCTGAAAAATAAAAAAAACCTAACCGGTCAGTAAACAAGAAAATTGCCTACCTAGAGCTAGGGTTCTCAAGAAAAACTTCTCAAGAAAATGGTGAGGTAAAAATAATTTGAGAGATTTTCTGGAACTCGAACCCCGATCCCACCTACTCGTAAAGCAAACGTCGCAACCACTACACTAAACAACCATCGTCGCTCAATTGCTGTCAAATTTGTACATTTTAAAACCACTGCTAATTTATGTTAGTTTATTTGTTCATTAATTTCATGAATTAATTAAGTGAGCGATTCCTCTCCTTAGGAACTCTAGCCTTTTGAAACCATGGTTGGTACATTAGCATAACAATTGTAATGTTTATCAACATGAAGTATCACTATAGTGTTGTTTCAATAATTTGATCGGTACATTATTATTATTAGCCAGACAGGTAGTTGTTCAGAAACTTGTATAATTTAGAAACACGTTTTCTTTTCAATCTTGGGAGAGTCAGCTAGGTTTGTAGTGGTTATTCCTAAATAAATTTAACTTATCCACTTTCCACTTTCCCAAAAATGACTTGTGTTAATTGCCAGTGCAGTGTTCATTAAGGGGAATTTCATATGTCAATACATGTTTTTGGTGGCTGCATATTTATTTATAGAAATCCTACAGAAATATACATGTGTTTGCGCAGTGCATGCAATGCAGCCATATAGACACTTCTACTTGTGGGTGTTGTTTTTAGCATGATTTTCCGGCTCGAGGACAATCGAGCTTGTTCATAGTTATGTAAGCTTAAATAATATGCAGCTTGCCCAAGAAGTTCCAGCTTATTTTTCTAAGTTTGCTTTCCCCCCCCCCCAAAAAGAAACATTTATAGTGAAAATCAGTTCAGCTAATTACCTTTTCAGTATTTCAGCCTTCTGGTCCCGACTGCATCGTCGGCTATTTTATGGCTTTGTGCCGGAATTCCCGTTTTTCCCTTGTACTGAGTAGACTGGTGGAAGGAGAACTTGGGTTTCGACTGTTCCACACGCTCCTCATATCTTTTGCCATCTTGGAACTATCGATTTTGTATGGCTTCCTTTTTGTACGAGTGGATTTATTTTGACCGGAAGTCGACTTTTCAGTTCCTCGTTTTCGAGAAATGTTTCCTACGCATGCGTTTTCTTTTAGCCAATCAGCAAGGACCAAAAAATGGCTGTTACCAGAGATCTCTGGGTACGAGACTGCGTAAACCAACTTTTCAACATTTTCGCTTTTTCTCCTGCGAGAAACACTTCCAAGCTGACTGGAACATTGATTCCTCCACCAAATTTACATCGTCCATTTGGATCGTCAAAGGGTTCTCCTACGACAGTGCTGCAAAGGCCCTGCAAAGGTAAGTCAATATGATACACTGATGGGGGTTAAGTTATAAGCCGGCCCCGGAAGCCGGCGCTGTCCGGACGTGCTGTAAAACCTAGAAAAGTACGGCAACTTAAATAAACCTGGCTAAATTTTCAGAGATTTTGATTATACCAACAATTCCAGCGAAAGGAAACCTACCATTTTGTGCTATTCTTAAGAGTCCACAGGCACAGTAGCCTGATTATCAGACGGTACGAGGTCGTCCGCTCACTTCCTCCCCCTCCCCGTCTGATGGACTTCATAGACTTTCATGTTCCTGACGTCATCAACCTTTGTTTTTACAATAAGCCAATACGAACACGCGTAAGAATTGAAGCGTAAAGTGTAGAACAGTCGTGCAGTAGCGGCTTTTACTAGTTGGATCTATCAGCTTTCATGCACTGGAAAAAACATTCTACAGCTTCCAACTTCTGTCGATTTCTCAGAATGGTATCCTGTTTGAGCTGCTGTGGTTCTTTGGAGAGCAGGAACTTTTTAAACGGAAGTTTGCGTGCAGTATTTGCAGGACAGGACAGAAAGTGTACATACAAGAAATATCAGACTCGATTCACTGCCGTAAATAAAGTTTGTTACTGTAAACTTAGAACTTTTACGCTTTTACTTTTATTTTTAAAACGTTTTGAAGCTTGATATGTATGCCGATTAGTCACACAAGACCCTAAAGTTGTCCTAGTGTAGGTTTTTTGGTATCAGAGATTGTTTTAACCGGACTTTTTGTGCAAAGTTTAGATGCCCGCCGTACATGAACTTACGGAAGTGTGTTCATAATTCTGAAAACAAACATATGGTATCCGGTCGTTTCGCCGACGAGTCGATTCGCCGACGTCCCGTTCGCCGACGTATTGAGTCGATTCGCCGACGTATTGAGTCGATTCGCCGACGTATTGAGTCGATTCGCCGACGTGTCATACCAATGTAAATATATATAATATGTAATAGTGTGTCATAAATAAAGCAACGATATATTCTATATATGCTGTTGTGCACTTTTACTTCAAGTGTGTTCATGTTTATAATAATATTGCGCGTCCCGTCAAAGCGTTTCTTAAAAGGTATATATACTTTCACTTTAACAAACTTTAACAATATAAATGAATCTATGATGCGCTGGAAAGATATGAAGAGAAATACAAGGAGAAATATATTTCGACTTGGCGGTTTGTTGTGACTGAGCTAGCTGTTATCGTTGTTAAGGCACCGAAGCCGCCGAGTCAGTTGAGAAGCATTTATTTCGGATATTAACTCCCATCAAAACTTGTACGATTTGAAAGCTATACTTTAATTGTAGCATTTCCTTTAAGTAGAAAGTAATTGCGAGCTATTTCACAGCATTCATTTCGGATTCTTCATTTCACCTACAGTCAGTCAGTTGTAATTTTTGTTGGCGAGTCGATTCGCCGACGTCCCGTCAAAGCGTTTCATTCGCAGTTTATCTGGGTTCAAAACGCACAAACCCCATCAAAACTTATACCATTTGAAAGCTTAAAAGGTATACTTTAACAATATAAATGAATCTATGATGCGCTGGAAAGATATGAAGAGAAATACAAGGAGAAATATATGGCGGTTTGTTGTGATTGAGCTGTTATCGTTGTTAAGGCACCGAAGCCGCCGAGTCAGTTGAGAAAGCGTTTCTTTCGGACATTAACTCCCATCGAAACTTGTACGATTTGAAAGCTATACTTTAATTGTAGCATTTCCTTTAAGTAGAAAGTAATTGCGAGCTATTTCACAGCATTCATTTCGGATTCTTCATTTCACCTACAGTCAGTCAGTTGTAATTTTTGTTGGCGAGTCGATTCGCCGACGTCCCGTCAAAGCGTTTCATTCGCAGTTTATCTGGGTTCAAAACGCACAAACCCCATCAAAATTTATACCATTTGAAAGCTTAAAAGGTATACTTTAACAATATAAATGAATCTATGATGCGCTGGAAAGATATGAAGAGAAATACAAGGAGAAATATATGGCGGTTTGTTGCGATTGAACTGTTATCGTTGTTAAGGCAACGCTGGTTTCTATGGTACACAAACTCGAATACACCAGAGTGGCTTCAATGGAATTAACATTTGAATGGGAGTGAGTTTCAATGGGAGTGGTTTCAATGGAATTAACATTTGAATGGGAGTGAATTTCAATGGAAGTGGTTTCAATGGGAGTGGTTTCAATGGAATTAACATTTCAATGGAAGTGGTTTCAATGGGAGTGGTTTCAATGGAATTAACATTTCAATGGGAGTGCATTTCAATGAAAGTGGTTTCAATAGAATCAACATTTAGTGGATTGAATGATGTCATTGAATGGTTCTCAAGCGGATCGAAATTCTCCTGTTCCCTCGGCCGTTCGGAGGCCTTTTGTTCGATGAAAGTATAAAAGCAATCCTCGCAATCGAATTGTCATTTGCGCGATCGAGGGCTTCCGAATAAAGAGGTATACACTCCGTCAGTGCAACTTGATATAAAAGTAAAGTTTGGGAAACATGTTTTATCAGTAATAGTTTTGTACATGGTTCATTGTTGGGCATTGCAATTGCAGTGATATGACACGTCGGCGAATCGACTCAATACGTCGGCGAATCGACTCAATACGTCGGCGAACGGGACGTCGGCGAATCGACTCGTCGGCGAAACGACCGCAATTCAAACATATTCTCCCAAGTGCCATGAAACTTTTTCCATAACATACTCAGTATGTGTGTTCACTCCTGCAGAAAAATCATAATATTCCATGAAAGATTTGGTCTTCTAAAAGCCAAAAACCTAGGAGAATGTTTGAGATCTATTAAATGCATGAGATCTATAAGCGGTGGAAGATTAGTAATTTACCAAAGTCCGTACGTAGATTCACAAACACATCGTTTCGATAAATGAACGATTCCAATGCTTTCTTCTGCATGCTCTGGATATAGCTTCGAAATCCTGAAAACTTTACAACTTCGGTCGACACAATGATCAAGTTCTTCTTCAACGCCATTCAGAAAAATATGCGAGCACATTCCTTAAATTCCAGACTTTGCCAAAAGTGTAAAGTTCGCTCTGATTGGTTGACATTATGACGTCAGGAACACGAAAGTCTATGAAGTCCATCAGACGGGGAGGGGGAGGAAGTGAGCGGACGACCTCGTATCGTCTGATAATCAGGCTACAGGCACAGAGGAGCCACGAGTTCTCACTGAAGGTGTCCGAGTTGTCCTCGATTGTTGAAAACTTTGAAAGATCTGCTTTTGTTTCCAACTTTCTTCGTTACCGAAAATATCTCCCCGACGTCCACAACAAATGAGCATTCCCTGGTACCCCTTCACTACACAGCGAACAGTATAAAGCTTAAAGGAGCAGTGTCACGGTACTGCGCATGTCACAGTCTCCAGACATTGAATTGACAGCTGCATTGTGTAACATCCAATGAGAATCAATCAAAATAATTTGCAGGAAACGCCAGACTGTTCGGGTGTTAGCCGTATTCACAGATTGTAGTTATGCACAGTATATGGCGAGATTTACAAGGATTTTATTCTTCCTACATCCAAGGTAAACAGCATTGAGTAAAGAATGGTATCTATATTTCATTACTTGCTTGTATTTTTTGCTGTTTCTAGTCGGAAACAGTCCGAATTTGACCAAAGTGAAACAAGCTGCTCGCGTCCGTAGATATATATTTCTTCGTTGTGCACTTTTGACATGAAATAATTCTCCAAATGGCACCATTGTTTTATTTCTACATAACTAATAACACAGTTCTCCGCTGTAAAAAATATAGAACATTCTATGGACGATTTCTTGTCTTAAAGGTTGGAAACGTAACACATACATTTGCGCTAAAAAGTTCAGTACTTTCGGACTACGAGTGGCTGTTTACTAGTTTGCACTTATTTATTAATCGGCTGTTATGGACTGGAAACTTACTTTCACAGCTTAATATTTATGTCGATTGGTCAGAAAGATATCTTGTTTAAGATTCTATGGTTCTTTCGGCATCAGGAAATTTTTAAATGGGAGTTTTCGTACAGTATTTCAAGCTATGCTGTAGCGCGAGTTTAGTACGTAGTCACAAATGTCCGTGAAACTAATAACACGTTAGATCATTATTATCAGTTTGCTCTATGGGTTCTCATGTATTCAATAATCACTTCTGGAGCTTCATATGTATGTTGTTTGGTCACAAGGATTTCCTCTTTCAGTTTTCCCCGTTAGTTTGGACATTAGGGATTTATTCTTGGAGATTTCGTACAGTTTAGCGACCGTGTGTCGAAAGTTGAAAAGTTCGCTTGTCATCAAAGTGCGTAAAACTGTCACAAGCGGTTTCATAGCAGTTCGATGTTTGACTCTCATGTAGTCGATGATAACTTATATAGCTTCATATGTATGTCGATTGCTCACAAGGATTTCCTCTTTCAGTTTTCCCCGTTAGTTTGGACATTAGGAATTTATTCTTGGAGATTTCGTACAATTTAGCGACCGTGTTCGAAAGTAGAAAAGTTCGCTTGTCACGAAGTGCGAATACTGACAAGCGGTTTCATAGCAGATCAGTCGATGTTTGCAGACTCTCACGTAGTCGATCATAACTTCTATAGCTTCATATGTATGTCGATTGCTCACAAGGCTATCGTGTTTGAGTTCATGAGGTTTTTTTGCCAGCAAATAAAGGTTTTATCTAACTTTTCGTACAGTCTTTGCACTACGGTCATTTCATATAATTTCAGCCTAGTTTCTAAGCCGTAGATATATATTTCTTCGTATCGCTGTTGAAAACCGCCATATCATTATAATACGACTTGAAAAGTTGCCATGTGTTTCGTGAACTCTACTGGACATCCAAACCCTCTTCGCTTCTGGTTGGAATGCCAAAAAGTTTCCAATTTCTTGCGTTTTTCGGCTGCTGTATTCAGAGTACTGAGTGGCCGTTTTCCCCGCCGGTAAGCATCACTTATGCTTTTTTGTTTTAGTTGTGTTGCAGTCTCAACGACTAATTTTGAATAAACAAATAACTAAAACTTATTTAAGCACATCTTACATTTCCATAAATGACCAAAGGAGGCAAGGATGAGTTCAAAAAGAACACTGCTGAAGTCGATTTAAAAATCGATATTTCACCCCTCTGAGAACTTCGTTCCGGGCCGGAACGTAATTCTAAAATCATCAGATTGTCACACATGCGCAGTACCGTGACACTGCGACTTTAACTGTACCGTCTTCTGGTTTTTCTTGCACTTTTTCTTAGAATTCGACAGGCGAGCGAGACGTCGGTGATATTATCATGGGGCGTGCAGATCGGCAAAGAGCTAGCCTTTCAAGTTCTTTCCGCTCAACCTCGTATAAACAGAGATCTGTCAAGATTAACAACAAACAGATACCCTTATCGTGTACCTCTCCCATATTTAACACCACTGGATTAACATATTAAAAGTGATGTCAACACCTAGCAAATGACCACGTCCTGCAAAAGATCATGTAATAGCCATGTGTCGGCATCAGTTGGCTCTAGTGGCCATAAGGACCCTAAAATACTGTTAAGCGCGCTTGGTCTGTAAATACGGGGAACCCATATAAAAGGGAAGGGGTAGGGATGTTCGTCGGACATTTTCGATTTGACCCCTAAGAGGTACTAAAATGGGCATGGCTCAAGCTTATTTTGACCCCTAAAAGGTACCGATAAAAACATGCCAACATTTTAAACTTTCGATGCCTTTTATTGCTATTATTTGATGTTGTACCATCAAGCACTTTATTCCTTGTTGTTTTCAAAAGCGCTGTCATTCTCTAGCATTCGGTGGCACCCGACCCCTAATAGGTACCGCTTTACATAGAAATGTCTGTGTTTGATCGTGGATACCCTAAGTGGTACTAAGCTCCTGATTTTGACCCCTAAAAGGTACGACGAGCATCCATGTACCCCTCACATAAGGGAGTCCCCCTCCCCACCCCCCCGGGTTACGCACGTACATATTAATGATTAAGAAATGAAGCGTACCTTATTACACATAATTTTCGCGACACTTTAGTTTCGCGTTTTTCGCGATTTAAAAAAAGGTGAAAATTAGAACATTTCTGCGTGCAATAATTAAGAGACAACTATTACTTGCCATTCTTAGTGCTGGACACTTCCCGTTTGGCTAGCACATATTAAAGTACTATACTTACAGAGTTTATAGTTATAGTACGAAGCATTAAAAGGAAAGTCATCACAATCAAGTGAACGTATCTGGCTTTGGCTTTTGATGTCTGATAGTGAATGCCTGAGACAAAATCGCGAAATTAACATGTCGCGCGGAAATTACAAATGTAATATATTTTGTTCGTTTTGTCTTGGAGTTCATATAACAGATGTAATAATGCCCACTTTAGGATAGAACATATACTAGAAGTAATCATTGATTATCAAAGTGCGTTCGATTCATTTTTTGTAAGAGAAAGGACTGTGATACAAGGAGATGTATCTGGGTATAAAACAGTAATTATATTTGTGTAACATGCAATGATTATGTGGCTATACGTCCCGGGGGGTTACTTACATGAAAAATGGGTATGTATGTGAGGCCAAGAGGCTCAAACCCTGACCCTGTTTGACCCAATCCGAGCTCCAAAACCCTGATTGCCCCCTTTTTGGGAAAAAAAACCCTGATTGCCCCTTCTTTAAATTGTTTTCAAAACACGGTCGGATATATATCCTGGCCGGTACACCGCGTACCGGGATTTCATGCAAAATACGGAACATTTCAAGTCGGGACTGGGCATTGGGTAAACAAATCAGCAGATGAAGTATGACATAGATAAAATTAGCGGCGTCACGATGTATGGGAACCTCAGTGCTTGCATGTGGGCAGGCGATAAAAATGCGGCAACAGAAGGTCTTTTTTGACATAGTAGCTAAAAAAAAATTAACTGCCTAAAAAATACTGAACACCGACCCTGACTGCACCCAAATTATACTCAAATCCTGACCCTGATCTGCCCAAATCAGGTCAAAACCCTGACCCTACCTGCCCAAACTGCATGAGCTCAAAACCCTGACCCACCCGGGCGGCACATACATAATACGTCACAAACAGGAGTACCCCCCCCCCCCCCCCCCCGGGCTATACGTATACATGTGTGTTTTATATGGTTATGGCATTCATTTGAGCATTTGTAGCACATTTTGCTGTGTGGTATACAGTGCCGGTAAAGCAATAATTGGCGTTAGTGTAGAACACAAATGAACCCTATATATGCCATTCAGGGTTGCTTCTTGGTGTAGCAGATTCATTGTTTGATTAATTGTTTCTGGGGTTAGGGTTCTTTGTATAATTTCAGGGTATTGTTTTGCTTTAGAAGACAATAGTTTTCTTTGTTTTACGTCATGTGGTCATGTGGCCTTACTAAAGTCCATCACCAAGACGTCAGTCTGGGTTCCAGCATGCATCTGATGCATACCATTTACCAAGTGGTTGACGAATCCCAGAAACTGAGTTTCGCCAACTTCGCACGATCTCTTGTCTCTAAATCCATGTTGTAGATCAGAGGGTAGAGTATGTTTTGGGTATTGGCATGGCGCATGATTGAGCTGGTTATTATATGCTCCATCAGTTTACATTATGATTTATGCTCCTGCGGAATTTAGCGGACCACTTGGGTATTAAACAGAGAATTTTTTTATTTGGAGTCTTATACAATAAAGTACATAGACTAAAGGTGATGTTACACGAGACAATTTTTAACGACGATTTTTGAAAAGTCAACATAGTGTAACATGGCGCTCTGGACGATTTTTAACGCAATCTTCGTTGCGGCAACATGTTGCAAATTTTGAATTACCTCCCAAAAACCTGCTACATTGTTGCCCGAATTTAGTTGGAGTTGCTTCGTGTATAAACACCCTTGCCGTTGACTTTTCATGTAACGTCGTCCCAGAAACCTGTTCGCTACGCCCACGGAAACGAGGCTACGTCAACAAACAAAGACTCCACTCGTCCGCCATGTTTTTAAACGAGGATTTCGGAGTAGGAGCCTAGGTGCTAGCTAGATGTTGCGCTAAAAATCGTCCCGTGTAATTACCCGTTGCCGCATCAATGTTGCGCTAAAAGTTGTCTCGTCAGTGTAACATGCATTAAAAATCGTCGCGAAAAATCGTCGTTAAAAGTTGTCTCGTATAACATCACCTTAAAGTTCAAATAACTATACTATTTTTAATTGGTGGTTTTCAGTCCGCATCCGCGTCATGACACGCGATCGCACTAGATTGGTTTGCATCAGGAGCCCATATTCTAAAATCAAATAAAACATCTTGGTCCTTGTAGAACTACCAAAAATACACTTATAAACCAAATATAGGAACATTAGATTATTTCCCAACGGACCTGTCAGGGGTCAATGAAAGTACAACAATTTTACAGTACTTAATGTTGCAGGCGCCATCTTGGTGATCCTCTCTGGCAGCCATAAAACGAAAATACATGTACATATAAAGCTCAATTTCCCATCAAAATCATTGGGTTTCACTTCAAAACTCTTTGTAGCAACTTTTAAAGATTTATCGAGTTAAAAAAAAGAAATTGACACAATTACAAGGATTTTTATGCCTTCCCGAAAACACGCTTTCAAAATTTATTCCGGAACAATACACCCTATCGACGTGAAGTCTTTTATTATCGATGTCTAGAATATATACTACTCTTCCCAGTAAACTGCGACTATGGAGCGGCATCAGGGTCAAATCGAGGTCATTCAGCTGAAGTGATGAGAGCCGGTGTTGAAGTGAGGCTTTGTACCTTTGAAGTGACGAACCCACTCTGAAGTAGCCTCCTCCGCGGGCATCTCTAATTTTCGAAGAAATCAGATTTAAAAAATCGTGAATTGGGTTACCTGTGACTCCTCCAATCTCCCTCTCTTTCCTTCACCTGCCACAGGGAGCCCATAATCTGATTTCTTCAAAAGTAGAGATGCCTGCGGAGGAGGCTACTCTGAAGCGAATACAGAATGATCAGTTCATCTGAAGCTATAATCCAATGAAGACAAGTATCTTTGAAGTGATAAACCTCCTTTGAAGCGAGGATTGGCCTGCGGTATGGCACTTTTGCTTTTAACTGAAGACAAAGTACCTTTGAAGTGATCATCCTCCTCTAAAGCGAGGATAGGCCTGCGGTACTTAGAAATGTTGGTCAGCGTCCTTTACCTACAGCTACGCGCGGAAATCGAGCATGCACGAGGGCAAAATGGAGGACAACGCAAAACGAGTGTTGAGAGAATGCGCTCACAGCATTTTGCGATGCATTGATAGCTGCGAAGATACAAATGGTAAGTTAATTTAAAAATAAATTGGCCGATTTTATTTCTTAGAGAGAGGCCGTTTCACCCAGGCTCGCGCCAAAGGTGCGTCACGACCACCACGCCTTCCTACTCGGACCCCAGGTCACGTTGGTCACTGTGGCCTCTGGGACCAGGGTAACCGCAGGCCAACCCTCGCTTCAAAGGAGGATTATCACTTCAAAGATACTTGTCTTCATTGGATTATAGCTTCAGATGAACTGATAATTCTGTATTCGCTTCAGAGTGGGTTCGTCACTTCAAAGGTACAAAGCCTCACTTAGCTTCAACAACGGCTCTCATCACTTCAGCTGAATGACCTCGATTTGACCTTGATGCCGCTCCATATGCGACACTAATTATGATCGGTTTTTACAGGGAGGTTTTAACTTTTCAGGTGTTTCGTTTCAGTTGCACAAAGCCATGCAGTCAGTACAGATTGAACCGGATAGCTCGCAAATTATATAGCTCCAATAATACATAAGTTTTGAAGCCAATATCAATATTGTCATAATCTACCTTAGTCTTGCGTTTAAGGCTGACAAGTTCCATACAAAAACACAGCGAATCTTTACATCATAGTACAACACCAGTTTTGCACCAGCTCGGTAGTCGCCTTTTGTTGTGCGTCTGATATTCTCGCCTTCCACACGCTTTTCCTCATCCTCCGAGTCTTCTGAACTTCTCTCACAATATCGTCTTCATCATATTTTTGTTCTAGTACGAAATTGCTCTGCCATATCGATGAAAATCTACTCTAATTCCTAGCGTGTCAAAATTCTACAAAGAACACAAGTCGCTACAAGTCAGACGTAAGACTCCGGTGGGACACGTCACAGGAATTAATGTAAACAAAGTCTTCGCGGGGCCAACTTTGAGGGGCTCGTTCTCAACTCTGAAAACGTTTTATCAAATTTTAATACATTTTCTGAACGAAGTACATCTGAAAGATGCTTTTGAGCCCAAATGTGTTTTTCACCCGGTTTCTATTTTGGTTGAAAATCGAAAGCATACGGAAAATAGCACAAGATTTCCCGACAATGCAATGTTGATTTCCGACCAAAGCTACACGCCGCATCGAGAACATTTTATAGCCGGTTCTAGTTTTGCTTTAGCCTGCTTGCAGGCGGTGGAGGGTGTTTTTTCGCGCAGCAAACGGATCATCGAAGCGGCCGCCATATTGGCCGAGCGTGATTGAGACCTGGGATCGAATGACAAATGGAGGGGGGTGGGGAAGAACAAGCAGATCTGAAAGACCGCCTGCACGAAAACCCCTGCAGGGCGCTTTCCATTAAACCAAAAAAAACGAAAATTCCGGTCAGAAATCAAATGTAACAGTTTCGGAAATTGAGGTGGTCCTCTTTTTCCGAAAATTCCGGTTCGACCGAAATTTTCTGTTCCATTCAAAATTCCCGGTTTAGATTTGCTGTGATTTGCCAGTTTTGAGAATTGAAATCGAGGCTACTAATAACGGGGTAGTTTCTGCGAATGGAACGCGTATTTTTTCCGACCAGTTTGTCTAATTCGAAAAATCCCGTTCCATTCGACATTTGACTGAATTACCGGTCGTTTTGGTTGAATGGATATGATTGGCTGAAACGGTGTCAATCAAAGCTTATCGCGGCAAGTGCTGAAAGGAATAAGTGTAGCCTGCGAAGCGGCGTAACTAGCCGATAAGAGTTCTGTATAAGTGAGCTTGCAGTTGATAAAATATGGCGAGTAATACAAAAGGCTTTATCTTTTTTGAAGACTAAGGTGAAGTACCCTAGTTGCAGAGGTTTTCTAGAGAGAACAGCCACGGAGAAAGAGCCGCGAAGGCGGCGATCGGCGAACTGCAAGAGGTTTGTTGTCGAGTTCTCTTTTCGCAAGTTCGTAAACCGTAAATATCAGACTCTGTATATATATAGCTTCCTCCTGCTCCGTTTTCAAAGTTATCTCCTTCAGATTGCACTGTGCTGGTCACGCAACAATCGCCAGGTTAATTTATTTACATAATTTAATACAGTCAATCAAGATGGCGGAGGGCCCGCGAGGAACTTTCTCTCTCATTTGGAGTCCCATCTCTCAAATGTAAGCAGTTTAATGTTTTATTTAACTTCACTCGTGCGAAAGCCTTCCAACAGGCTCAGGATATTTCAACTGGCGCTATTGTCGGAGCCGAAGGACCGCGTTTTTTACCCAGATGGCCAGTGATTTTATATACGACGTACGACGACCTGAAGCCAGTGAAGGGGCCAGGATCCGGAAAGCTAAAATTCGAAGAAATAGATATTGAAATCTATAAGCCATCGCCTCGCTGTGCTGCATTTGAAGGCACTTCAAGACCAATATAATGAGTCTCTTAAAAACTGTCAGAGATTTAAATTTACCGTAAGTTGGATCGACCACTTAAATGAGGCAGAGACACAGTCAGAGAGTATTGAGATCAAGTTACAATGTATTTCGTTCCAGCGAGGATATTGACCTAGCGGAAACGGTACAAGCTGTCGAAGGATTTTACTTATAACCATCCACGTCTACTTAACAACAGGAATAGTTATGTGCCAAGGCATGGGCAAAGATTACAGATGAAAGTAGAGAACTTAATGAATGAAGAAAGAGAGGTCACGCGCGACATGCTTGAGAACATGTTCAACACTTTATGTTATACTAAGAAAACAAAACAAGTTACGGAGCCTGCAAGTTCACAAGTCAATGAGAAACCCCAAGGCCTGTAGTTTTGGATCAACATATCCTTGAAACTCCAAAAGCAACATACACATGAGTCAAATTCAAACCGGAAGAGACGGAATTCTTTAGATTCTTCACGAGGATTGTTAGCCCGCAATAAGAACTCTCTCGCTGATTTAATGACCTTGATTTGTAACATGGAGGCTGACCTAACTGATATGCGTAATGAATTCTTACTCTCGTCACATCAAAACACGAATCAAGAAACGAAACTCAGTCATTTGGAAGACAAATTAGTGCAGCAAGATAATATATACAAGACCGAAATCAAGATGCTGTCATATATGGACAGCGTAATGGACTCGTCAAGAACAGCAGCTAAAGTCACAAAGAGGCCCACAAATTGACCACGAATACAATTAACACTAGAAGTAATCATAGATTATCAAAGTGCGTTCGACTTATATTTTGTAAGAGAAAGGACTGTGGTATTAAACACAAAAGGCTGAAAGATTGCTGCAATGATGTGGATAGCAGTGTAAATATTTTTGTATAAGAAAGGATTGGGCTTCCTGTGGTAACAGAAATCTACACCCAACAGACACTGGAAGAACGCTGCAGTAATGTGGACTACATTGTACATTGTCAATATTAACAGTGACTTAGCCTACTGTGGGTATAAAATATCATATGCAACAATGTTTGTTTTTAAATAATGTGAATAGTTTTGAATGTTTTGACTAAAAGTTACACAAGAGAATGCATCAGTTTGGTTAAATTAAATACATGTAGGTCATCAAATAATTGACAGAGATAGAGAAAAATTGAGATTGTAACACTGATCATGTATTTAGATGTAGTTATCAGTTGAATTGCTAAAAATTGTGATTGGAGTCAGTGCAGAAGAAAATCAACCCAATATGGATGTGTATAAACTGCATTCCAGATTTTCAAGTCTGTAACTTCAAGTGAGACCATTAGGCTGGCCTCAGGAGGTAATTTAATGATTTCTAATCAATGTTATCAACTGTTCTCCAGCTTAGAACATACATGTACATGTAGCTATATAACAGACAAACTGTACTCTAGTTCCTGGCTGCCACCAGAGTATAATGTACTTCGTGAACAATGATTTGCTGTCTGGAGTACAGTGTAAAATACTGTGATTGGAATTATTGTAGAACACAATCAACCCAATACAAATGTGCCTGTCAGTTCCTAGGATTGAGGTTATTCTTCAAGCCTGTTCAAGTGAAACCAAGGCTGGCTCCATGATACACAATAATAAATTATGTGTTCACTGCTGGGAGGTCATTTGATAATTTGTTGTTTATGCTGATGATTGCATTCCAGTGTAGAACATAAACCATATATAATTTATGTGTATAAACTGCACTCCAGTTACTGTAAACCATTCAGATTATTCCTCAAGTGAGATGATGCAAGGCTGGCTGCTCATTTAATAATCTCTAATTGATGTTGATGACTGCACTCCAGTGTAAAACATAAACCATTAAATACATGTAATACACATGTATAAATGTACAGTACACTATTCTCCAGTTACTTAGTGCCACAACAGCATTGTTCAGATGAGATCAAGGTTAGCTGCTGAATATTGACTAAGTGTTCACTGTCATTTCAAAATAATTTCTGATCAATGTTGGTGTAACAAGTTGCGTGACTTGTTTTACCTACCATTTTGATTATACTAATGTACCACAGCCAATCAGAGCACGTCACGCTTGAGTGTCTACACGTGGCAGTAAAACTACTGAGACGGTCGGCTAGAACTCGTACGAGATCCTCAGTTGTATATGGCTTATTGTTTAGGAATAAACCACTAGTAAAAACCCAAGACCACGTCTTACATGGCGGCAGCGGTAAACTACTAACACAGAGTAAATCAGCAACGGTGCTTTGGTCATTTCGAATGAAAATATGGCCTCAGGATTTGCGTTACCGCCTCCGGCGCCTCTAGAAATACACAGCTCGAACGCTTCAGAGAAATGGAAGAAATTTCGTCTGGCATGGAGAAATTATCTTCTCGCTACAGAATTGAACAAGAAGTCTGAACAGGTTCAAGTTGCAACCCTTCTCACAGTAATTGGAGAGGAAGCTCGTGAGGTTTTCTCTACGTTCACAGGCTGGGCAAATGAAGGAGATGAAGCAAAGATTATCCCGGTGACCGAGAAATTTGAAGCGTATTGTATGCCACGCAGGAATGTCCCGTTTGAACGATACCGGTTCAATCGACGTATGCAGGAACCTGGAGAATCGTACGACCAGTACAAGACCGCCCTACGAAAGCTAGCAGAAGGATGCGATTTTGGCACAATTACACCGGAAGAAATCCTCAGGGACCGGGTAATATTTGGCATAAGTGACACCAAAGTGCGAGAGAGACTGCTAAGAGAAACAAATCTTAGCCTAGCTAAAACAGATGAGATTTGTCATGCGTCTGAGAGTATGCTGGCCCAAATGAGAATCGTGGGTGACACCACAGGATCTGAAGTAAATCGAACAACAGACCAAGAACGCCCGAAGTCGGTCTCTAGAAGAAATAAAAACACACGAAGATCGACACACAAAGGTCAAGGACAAGGCAAATGTGGCAACTGCGGGTATCAACATCCGGCAAATCCGGAATCGTGTCCCGCAAAGGGAAAGGACTGCCTGAACTGTGAAATGAAAAATCACTTCGCTGCAGTGTGTAGACAAAAAGAAGTCAAAGTGACCGAAGATCCAGAAGACGATGAATCGGAAGTCTACCAAACAGAAGAGATTTCAGCAATTAAACTGGACGATTCGCAGCTAGTGTCATTGAAGCTGGAATCTGGCAGTTTCATTCGCTTTCAACCAGACACGGGGGCCCAGTGTAACGTGATACCGCTACACATATACAAAATGGCATCGAAGGATAGTCAGCTTGAGAAGGTGAAACCACTCAAAGCCGCCCTTGTCGCTTATGGGGGCTCGAAGATAAAGGTAATCGGGCAAGTACGTATACGCGTTTGGAGGGGCGAGGCTACGTGTCTACTAGACTGCCGACTAGTGGACAGCAACGAGATTCGCCCAATCTTAGGTCGGAAGGCATGTTTAGGAATGAACATTATTGTTTACAAAGACAATGACCTGTTGAATAAACCACAGACAGACAAAGCCCAAGTATGCGCCATAGAGGACCAGCACACCGTGTTGACCAAACAAGAGCTGCTGACAAAGTTCCCGAAGGTCTTCGGCGAGGGAATCGGGCAGTTAGATGGCACATATAAGATACGACTCGATGAGACAGTCTCGCCAGTTAAGCATGCACCCCGACGCATTGCAGTTGCGCTCAAGCCCAAGCTTAGGGATGCTCTGGATGATCTTGTGGCCCAAGAAGTCATAGCGCCCGTGACAACGCCCACAGAGTGGATCAGCTCCATCGTGGCCGTTCCTAAAAAGAACGGAAAACTTCGTATCTGTTTAGACCCGAAGGACCTAAACCGCGCCATTCAAAGAGAGAATTATCAGCTCCCAACAATTGAAGACATTGCAACACGGCTACATGGGGCAAAGGTCTTCACAATGATGGATGTGCGAAATGGCTTTTGGCACGTGAGCCTAGAGGAAGAATCAACCTACCTGACGACCTTCCAGACACCATTTGGCCGCTATCGGTGGAAACGCATGCCCTTTGGAATTTCCTCAGCACCAGAGGTTTTCCAGAGGAGAATGCATGAATTCATTGAAGGCCTCGACGGCATTGAGGTAGTAGCAGATGATTTTCTCGCGGTTGGGTTTGGCGACTCGTTTGAAGAAGCAACCCGGGACCACGACAGGCACCTGTTGGCATTTCTGAAGCGATGTGAAGAACGAAATGTCAGACTGAACGACGAGAAGTTCAAGCTGAGGCAGCCAGAAGTGCTATTCATTGGACACACGGCGACGGACAAGGGACTCCGAGTGGACCCTGCTAAAGTTCGAGCCGTTGTTGAGATGCCAACTCCAACAGATAAAGCGGGTGTGCAGAGACTCCTTGGAGTGGCACAGTACCTCGCTAAGTTCCTCCCTCACCTGTCAGACATCACGAAACCACTAAGGGAGTTGACACAGAGTGATGTTCTGTGGTTCTGGGGTGATGCACAACAAACTGCACTTGACAGACTAAAGGATGCAGTCACGAGCACCCCTGTACTGCGTTACTACAACATAGACGAAGAAGTGACCCTACAGTGTGACGCATCGCAATCAGGACTAGGTGCTGCTATGATGCAAAACGGTCAGCCAGTCGCTTATGCGTCGCGAGCATTGACGCCAGCGGAAACACGATATGCGCAGATCGAAAAAGAGTTGCTTGCGATAGTCTTCGCTTGTGATCGTTTTGAAGCCTATGTGTATGGCCGCGAACTGGTCAACATTGAAAGCGATCACAAGCCACTGGAGCCTATTTTCCTAAAGCCGCTGTCTTCAGCTCCATCGCGTCTGCAGCGCATGCTCTTGCGACTGCAGAAATACAGTCTGCACGTCAGATACAAGAAAGGGAAAGACATGCACCTTGCAGACACGCTGAGTCGAGCGTATCTTCCGGAAGTCAACACATGCGCCTTCACCAGAGAGTTGGAGGATATCGATCATCGTACTTGGCTTCCAGTGACCGAAGACCGATGGCAGCAGCTAAAGAACGCTGCGGCTGATGATCCTGTACAGCAAAGGCTCCGCGCGGTCATAATGCAAGGCTGGCCAGACAACAGAGCTGAGGTACCAGAGTACGCACAGGCTTACTTTGACGTGCGCGACTCACTAACCATACAGGATGAGCTGATATTTAAAGGACAACTACTGGTGGTCCCAACAGTCATGCGCAAGCAACTGATCGAAGAAATTCATTCAACGCACATAGGCATCGAAGCATGCATACGAAGGGCAAGAGATATCTTCTACTGGCCACGCATGGCAACAGAGCTCAAAGATTACATTGCCAAGTGCGACATATGTCTCGCGCATCGCAGTGGTCAAGGGAAAGAGCCCCTCATGCAACATGAGCTTGTCGCCCGCCCATGGGCTAAAGTCTGCGCTGATCTCTGCGACTTTGATAACCGAACACTGTTAGTTATGTGCGACTATTACAGTAACTACATTGAAGTAGCCCGTCTAACTACAACAACGTCCCGCAGTGTGATCAAGGAAATGAAGGCAGTGTTTGCTAGGTTCGGGGTTCCAGACACCCTTATCACAGATAATGGGCCTCAGTTTTCATCTGCGGAGTTTGCTGTGTTCGCAAAAACATGGAGGTTTGAACACAAGACCTCTTCACCACACTACCCCCAGTCAAATGGAAAGGCTGAGAATGCTGTCAAGACAGTGAAGAGACTGTTCTCCAAGTGCAAGGAAGCCGGAAAGTCAGAGTTTCAGGCACTACTAGACTGGCGCAACACGCCCTCTGCAGGAATCGGTACCAGCCCAGCCCAGCGTCTCATGGGACGGAGGTGCAAGACACTTCTTCCAGTTGCCGGCTCTCTGCTGCAGCCACAATTTGCAACGGAAGAAGATACCCGTGCTCTGATTGGAGTCAAGCAACGCCAACAACACTATTACGACAAGCATAGCAAACCCTTGGATCCAATCAGCATTGGAGAAACAGTCCGCATGAAACTCCCCGGGCAGAACAGATGGGATGCAGGCACATGCACAGGTCAAGTTGGACCCAGGAGTTACGAAGTCAAGGTCGGTCCCGGAATCTACAGACGTAACCGGAGACAGCTTGTCAGTACGGGTGAGCAGCATCTAGGTCTACAACAGCAGGACCCAGTACCCGATGACCGCTCACAGGATATCACAGCTGAACCGATGGAAGGACCACCAGACGAACCGGCTAGTGCGAGCCGTGAACCAACCACCCTGAGACGATCAGCACGGAAGGGCAAAGCCCCAGAGTGGCATAAGGATTATCACATCCCTTGACTATGTCATCAGTTTAGAGACTGTAGACATTATTTTATGTTACATGTATGTTTGTTCGGTTAGAAAAAGGAAGATGTAACAAGTTGCGTGACTTGTTTTACCTACCATTTTGATTATACTAATGTACCACAGCCAATCAGAGCACGTCACGCTTGAGTGTCTACACGTGGCAGTAAAACTACTGAGACGGTCGGCTAGAACTCGTACGAGATCCTCAGTTGTATATGGCTTATTGTTTAGGAATAAACCACTAGTAAAAACCCAAGACCACGTCTTACAGTTGGTAGCTATACAAATGTAGATTACACAGTTGCAATGAAGAGTATACTTTGTAGTTCTTTCATTTTGTGTTGATATCCAAGTTCATTAACTGAGTACAACTTGATATATCCATGTGTTGTTATACTGTCGAATAATTCCTCTTACTGGGAGGTACATGTATTGTGTACCCTGGATACAATGTTAATATCATGCTCCATTAGTGGTTTGTATAACCAAGATGCAAAGATGCACTGTATGTGGTGTTAAGCAGCCTCATAGATAGTGCTCTCCAGGTACAGCATGTCTAGTTCTTGATATCTGTAGTTTTGGTATCTGAATAAAGAAATTTAAGCACAATTTAATACAGTGAGTAATATATGTTGACAGAATTTGTGTTTGCATGTTTCATATCCACTTTGTTCTATAAAGTTAAAAATACATTATTTGTCTGTTTAGCCCCTAATTCCGTAAAGAATAAACAAAAAAACTTACCATTTATTCAAACCGAAGAACAATCAATCTGTTATGTAAAGGTGCATAATAAATACAGTACTCTCATGAGCCTGTGCCTAAATTTGACTAAAATATATGTACAGTATACATGGTTAAGAGGGGATTGTACATGTCATACCTTTGTAGCTACATTGTGTAAATGTGGAAAAATGTCAAAAGTCCTAACAATGCAGGACTTGCGATGTTTTGAAGTGCAATATATAACTGATCACTTTAGCATTTTTATGTCATGTTGCATATTGGACTTATAAAAATAATAACTATTAGCAGTTGATATTATGAAATATTTTTTGCAAGTCCATCAAGTCGAATTTCTTATTCAAGTCTGAATTTTAAATTGATAGACTTTTTAAGACTTGTGAGCCGTTCAAAGGTCATGGGTTCAACAATGCAAGATGAAAGTGTTCTGACTCTGCTTATGCTGCTTATGGCTACATATGAAATTCCTGCAGTTCTTTCAGTCTGACCTATGTCAATCCATGCCTTTGGAAGGGTTAATCCTTGGCTCTTGTGTATAGTTATTGCCCAAGCAAGTTTCAAAGGCAGCTGTTTTCTCTCATGCAAACCATCTAATGTTTGAGAGGTTAAAACTGTTATTGGGCATATTGGCACACATGCTGGAATACTATCACTGATAGATGGACCTTTGTAGTCATCAAATTTCACAATAACAGCCACAGGTAAGTCAGGAGGCTGCTGATTGTTTGCATAAATAAAGTCTATAAGAGTTCCAGTTGCACCATTGCAAAGTCCAACATATATCTGTCCACAAATTCATGGTAAGCATAATTTGTGCCCCCTTTGCAAGGAAAATGCAAGGCTCTAATCCAGACATCTCATCAGGGCTAGCTTTCTTAGCTAAATCACTTGAATGGCGTGCATTGACACGTGCTATATATTGGCTGGTGAAGGGCTGATAACTGTTCAAAGTTGAAATTGGCAACTTCTTCATTGCTAAAGTAGAGCCTTGTGGCATCTTGAAATTCGGTCAGATTTTGTACCTAATTTTGTGGAAGGCTGTCGAGTCAAGAGAAGTTTCCAGTCTGTCTCGATCATTACAATCGCCTGTGCGTAGCCGCATAAGTAAATCTCTAAACTGAGTTTGCTGTGGGTTTAAGCCTTGAACTCTCTGGTTTACTGATAGTTAACCACACTACTAAACATGTAATATGCTAAATGACCTTGTTCGCCTACAGAACTGGAGGGTTTAGAATGGTACAATGGCTTATCAGCTACTGGAGGTAATTGACCAGGGTCACCAACTAATATGATGGATATACCACCAAACACTTCATCACTTATGCCTGTCGCTTGGCTGCAGCGTCTATCAATCCAGCCAAACATTTTTTGTCCCAGCATAGAGTATTTGTCAACAAGGATATACTTGTTCTCTTTCAGGTTGTTTTGTAGTCTGATAAGACCTTGCCCAGTTAAGTCTTTGTTACCTCTTGAGCCAACAGGAAGTTTTAACAGTGAATGGATAGTAGAACCGTTTATGTTATACGAGGCCTTGCCAGTTGTGGCAGTGACTGCACAAGAGCGCTGAAGTAGGTTTCGAATGGCATTAATTAGGTAACTTTTACCTGTACCAGCAACACCAACTACAATAAGTAACAATTAATGGATCATTAGGACAAGTTTGTTCTGAATGTGTTTTTATGATATTGTATGCATACCTTTGCATGTCACTGAAGGTATTAACATTAATATTTTGTTGTTGCAACACAACTGCAGGACCTAATGTATCCTTCTTAGTTTTTATCCAGGAGGGCATTTCTCCTACTTGCAATTGGTGATCTGCATACTTGAGCTTGTCACTTTGCCAGTCATAATCGGGGTGAAGTATTTCTTGTGTATTGCTTGTGTTAATAAAAGATCCAGGTACAAGATCTGCTAAATGCATCCACTCTTCACGTTGTGGAAGCTCTTGTGAAGTGTGCTCAATATCTGGCTCCTTTTCCAACTGATTTTGTACACTTTGTAGTTTTTCATACCAGTCAGGAACATGCTGTTTGGCATATGGTGATTCTAGGAACTCCTTCCATTTGTTGGTATATATTTCATCAGTGCCTGGTTGCATGATCACCCCAAACATTGTCTTCTGTTGTGTGCCAGGGATTGTACCTTAGTAGCTGATATTTGCAATAAAGTCCAAAATTTGGGCCTTTTGCATTAGCAGAATATACTGGAAAAACTCTGGGAACCATATTTTTGGGCTGACGACAATTTGTTATTGACAAGTTTGTAGTTTGTGACAAACTCAATGAAATTTTGAGTCATTATATCTGGAATGGTTTGAAAATAACTTTCACGCTTGGCATAAACATCAAGCAGAGAGTCATTTGTTACAGGATTTCCATCTCTTGAATTAGTTTTAATTCTACGTAAACCATTTAGACTAATAGGCACCACATTAAATGATGAGCTGACCAGTTTCAGTGACATAAGATGATGCATTTATTAGTCTCCTGTGCGGAAAAGTCACGTTGCCCAAGTGACTTCATGATGACTTTTTTAATGACTTTTGTAGGGTTACTGTTGTTGTTGCAATTACGAACAATAGAATTGAATGCATGCTTCAAAACCGGTGACCTTGGTTCACCTTTGGATGCATATTTTGCAAGGTACTCAACACATGCATGATAGTCAATTACTACCTGAATATCACAGTTTGCCCTCCAGCCTTGTAGTTGGAGGCGTTGATGATTATTGAGCCTGGGATCATTCCTCTTTGTTATTATCTTTGCCTTGTATTGTGTATTCCTATCATTTGTATGAATGGGCTCAAATTCTAGTTTCGTACTGATACAGGGTTCATATGGAAACTTGAATCTACACTTAAGATCTGTTTCATTCTGCTTCTTTCTAAGACAGTAGTTTGTACTGCAACGAGTGTGTCTTTGCACAGTATTCAACAAATCTACATAATCATTTTGATAGTCTTCAGCACTGACAATGTCCTTGTGTTGTTTTTGACAAGGATGAATGGAGGGCTCACCCAAGTACCATCCTCTGGTGAGTCTGGATTATACGTAGATAATAACCAGTCTACATAATGACATATTGTTTGAGAAGCCTTTTTTCCTTCAGCTACCTGTGCATTCATATTCATTTCTGGAATGTCTGCTTGGTCAGCTGTATCCATAGATATTAGAGCTAAATGACCTTTTAGAGCTGTTTCTGATAGTTTGCATAGTCCTGGGTCATTCTTGAGTTTTGCGACACCATGACAATGTATACTTCCTCTGGCTTGATATTCAAATCTGTACCAATGCCACTCGGCATCTAGTGAAGCATACAACCAGTGCTTAATAAAGCTTTCTAAGCTCTGTGTAAAGAACCAGTCAGTAATATGAGGATTATTAATAACATTCTGCCGTTTGTTTTCAACTGAGCTATCACTGAGTGGATTGCTTGAGAGAGCATGTAGTTCTGGCCAGTGCATGTCAGCAGAAGAAAATGTAAAAAAGAATGTTGGAGCTCCAACATGTGTTATTATTGCTTTTAAATCTTCTTTAGCTTTGTGCCAATAAGCATTTGAGCCAGTAATGTTACTTAGGTAACGTGATATCTTAACATAAATACACCTGTGTCATTGTTAGCTACCATTTCTCGCAGTTCTTCAGCAGTCAAATGTGCTTCTCCTGGATTCTGTTTTAGAAACATGCCTGTTTGTTGCAGAATACGTTTTCTTTGGATCATATTCAAAGCCCAATAAGCAAATCTAGGGTGAGTGGCAAATCGGTGTTCCCATTTACCATGCATCTTTGTTTTCTCCAAACTTTAAAAGGTGCTTGACTCTATCTCCAAGCGGTATAACTCGCCGTAGCGATGGATTGGTAGGATCACCCTTACCATCTGGGAATAATGTAGGAAAAGCCAATGTTGCTAAGAAGGGAGTTAGATACTCATTTAATGGTTCATTTTCTACTGTTGGCCACGACATACATGTATGAGTAGTCTGCTGAGATACCTGTTGCTGAACAGCTTCTATTTCTTGCTGTTGACACTCAGGAATGGGTAGAAAACTACTCATTTCTGTGCCCTCATTATAAACAATGTCATCTTCATTTTGAGGACGTATTAGTCAGGCTCACAAGCATCACTTTCAACAAGACTTTCTGTTTCAACTGAGAGAAGATCATGCGGTACACCATGTTCAGGCAAAGAATTCAAAGAATCTTGATTGATAGTTATGTCCTTGTAATGTGAATTATTATTTATAAGCCACTGCAGTGCCTCTGCAACATTTTGCCTACGAACTGTCACATCTTTAAAGCTGTTATCTTTACCTTTCATCTTGACAACTATAACAGATACATCCTTTGGGTATCTTGGTAAAGAATATGCGAGCTCTGTTACATTCTGAGGTAGATTGATACAGTGGCCTGAGTAACCCCTTTGTCCTCCAGGCTTTAAATAAACACGCATAATAGGAAGTGCACGTGCGATTAGCATTTCTTCTACTTGGGTTAACCCCTGAAGCTGAAAAGATATTAACGATGGAATCATGTCATTTTCCTTTGAAAACTTCTTTGGTTGTTCTTTATCTCTGGTACACCTTAAACACTGATATTGATTAGCCCTATGTGGGCTTGATTTCAAAGGCCATGCTTCAAGACACACAGTGCACTGGTAAACTGAATATTTGTTAGACTTATGAAACATATCAGTAGTATAGGTGGAGTCAAAATTATACCACTTTTTCTTGCACAAGAAAACTCAAAAAGTGAATTCGGAAATTCACTTTTGAGTTTTCTTGCACAACAAAATGTTGTATAATTTTGACTCCACCTATACTACTAGGGGTAACTAAGGGTCAGCCAAATCGTCACTAGACATTCTTACACATAAAAATCCAAAAGTGAGAATCCTATTAGAGATATGATTACATATAGTTATATCGATCTCTTCCACTATGGATAGTATATCGTGCCTACCTCTAGAAATCTTGACTAAGATCGTAGAGTATGCAGGTCCTACGTCATTCGCAAGCATCGCAAGGACATCGAAACACCTAAACGGTGCCGCATCTCTTGCGCGCTACGAAAACGTAGACCAAGAGTTCCGCACGCGAGTTCTCACTTTCGGTCTTAGGTCTACTCACGACGGTGGTGAGCGAGACGGCTTGGTCAAGAAGTTCGACATCCCCAAGGAGGAAGATGGTTACGGCCCGCTAGTTTACGCTAGTGGACGTGGCCACCTCGATGTAGTTAAGTGGCTCGGTAATTACTTTCGATTCACCGTAGAGGACGACCACATTGATCGCGCTCTACAAGAGGCCTCTGCGAATAACCATCTCGATGTAGTTGAGTGGCTCGTTAACCACTTTCAGCTCACCATAGAGAACGATTGTGTTTATGATGCTCTACAAAATGCCTCTGAGTATGGTCATCTCGATGTAGTTGAGTGGCTCGTTAACCACTTTCAGTTCACCATAGAGGACGATGATGTTTATGGTGCGCTAGTCTATGCCTCTGATAATGGTCATTTCGATGTCGTTGAGTTGTTCGTTACGCACTTTCGATTCACCGCAGAAGGTGTAGGAGTTAGTTGTTTTCTAACGGATTCCTCTGCGAATAACCATCTCGATGTAGTTAAGTGGTTCGTTAAGCACTTTCAGCTCACCATAGAGAACGATTGCGTTTTGGGTGCTCTACGAGATGCCTCTAAGAATCGTCATTTCGATGTAGTTGAGTGGCTCGTTAAGCACTTAAGATCTAGATAGACCGGTGTATATCCACCAATATGTACTCATTCAAGACCCAAAATTGTCACTAGACATTCTTACACCAAAAATCCAAACTTGAGTATCTGTTAAAGGAATGATTATTATACTGTATATTACCACCAAATGGTATTAGTATATATTCTTTATTCCACGATATTAGCTTACGTTGCCATCTTAGTACGCATTAACACCATACAGATCGAACATGTCGAAGAAGAACTCGAATGTAGACGCCGCAATAACTTGTGATTGGTTGATGCGAGGGAAGGACTCGAAATGCCCAAAGCAGATTTCGAAGACATCGAAGTTCTGTGCCCAGCACAACTTCCAGATCTCAAAAGGCTGTGCCCTATTTGTGCCATGCTCGAAGTGCGGCAAAGGATGTCGTACGAGTTCCGAGCTTTGCTCAGTATGCGGCCGCCGCTCGTATCCAAGAAAGGTGGGACCGAAGAAAGATTTAGGCAAGCAGATCGCTGATTCGAATACGAAGGCCGAGGAACCATCCACACCAGACGTAGAGGAGACAGACCTCTTACCTAAAGATCTGGATGATGAGGATGAGGATCTCGAGGATGAGGATCTAGAACCCACGTTCGTAGGCCCTACGATCGCACTGGACATCGAGGATCCCGAAGAACCCAACGCCATGACGCTTCAAGGTCCCGGGATCGCCGAGCTCAAGGAGATTCTTGCGTTCGTTGAGGTGGCCTCCACCAACCTCAAGAACGACCCCGTCGTCGAGTTGGGAGCAGCGAAACTTGCAGATCCAAACGTGGTGGAACCAGAGGAAGGTCTCGGAGAGTCTCTCAACCGTGCGCTCAACAAGGTGTTGGCTGCCTTGAGGAGCGAGAAGGGCGATTAGGAATCACCACGAAAAAAAAAAGAATGAAGAGAGTCGTTGCGTGACCCTCTTCATTCTTTTTTTTTTTTTCTTTTTTTTTTTTTCTATTAAACGTATAAACATCTATAGTTGTATCATGGACGAGCTAGTCAGATTGTTTGGTCCTGGAATTCGTAGAAGCCTGAATATCAAACCACAATTACATATTAACAACAGTGAAACATGTTCTGATTGTCTCTACCCCTTTGAAATACAAGGAACGGAATTCGTGTGTCCCACATGTGGTCTTGTTTCCGAGACCGAACCCTGTGAAGAAACGAAGGTCGACATCATTACTACTCGACTGCGTATAGTAGGTCCGGACGGATTTCAGTATCAAAGTGATCTAGACCGCGCAAAACCAAAGCAAAGCGATAACACGGAACTGCAACGACGAACGCTCCTACAAGAACTACGAGCATACAACACTATTTACAAACAAAGTTATGACCTATCGTTCCCTATGAACACGTTAGGAATCGTAGCCGACGCATTCACCCAAGTAATGAAAGTTTGTCTCAAGCGTAGCGATGCTAAGAAAAATATTTTAGCTGCTCTACTCTACCATGCATGCATACAATGTGGGTTCGTCCGATCTAGAGGTGAGGTTGCTCGCTTCATGCAACTAAACGACGGAAGCATCTGTAGCGGAGAGGTCTTTATACGTTCTCTGTGTGACGACGATAAGATCGATGTAGACTTGGATGCCGAGCGCATAGTTCCTCACATTGCAACGACTTTCCTACAACTCGATCCTCAAGGAGTACCTAGGGACGTTCAACAAATAGTCCACGAGGTTGTTACTACGGCAATGGAAAACAATATAGGCCCCAAATCAATACTTAAGACGAAAGTTGTTGGAGCAAGTTACGAGGTGCTACGTCGTTTAGGATCGTCTATGTCTCTTAACGAGGTCGTTAAACGATGTGACATATTTGGAAATGCGGTCAAGCGTTTTGTCAAGGAGTTGTCTTCTTACCATTCCCACTTTGAACCAATCTACACTAGGCATGGGCTAACTAGCAGTAGGACTTGGCAAAGTGAAAGTGAGAACCATGTTCGTTCCTTTCATAGGAAACGTCGATTCTTACCCCACTAAGCTGCCAAGCTTTTCTCGCATTTCCTTTTGCACTTCTTGCTTGAGTTCGGCTCGAACCCGATCCGTGCTTTTTTCACCTATGGAAGCCTTGCGACGAATTTCAGACCTCATGATCTCATACTTATTCGCTTCGTTCAGGATGAGACTGTATTCGGAGTCGGATATGTTTTCATCACGTAGGGCCTTCGATACTAGATCTCGAATAGTATTGATTTTCGCCTTTGCCAACATAGTTGTCCTTTCATGCTTAGAAACCTTCGTTCCTAACTTCTTAGCTCCAAGGGTCGTAGATGCTGAAATTAATCCACATAGCCCACCAATAACTCCAAGTGGTAGACCAATCACTATTCCAACCCCAGTCAACGCTGCGCCCAATCCAGATCCAGATAAGATCACAGATAGACCTCCAGTTACCACTGCGATGCCATGAACTATTCCTTGAGAACGTGCATATTTCTTGCGCACACCTTCGTAGTGCCTTTCTTGAACTTCTATGTCCGAAAGCGTGTCTCGGATCGTTTGCAGTCTGAAGTTCTTTCCAGTGTCACTAGCAATCTGTGGATAGATACTTGGTGCTGATGGAAACGGTTGAATCGAATCGCCTTCCATTGTACGTTATACATATAACTTACTCAAGCTTCAACACGTACAGTATGGGTCGACCACGGAAGTCTATGGTGTTGCCTTTCTCATCGAGAATTGTCAGACGAAGACTGCTTCGTATCGTACCTAGAGCTTTGACGGCTAGGGGTTGTAGCGAGGCATACGTCGTTTTCACAAATCTATCGCCTCGGATATGTATTCTACTTAGGCCTTTAGATTGCTTTCCATCTTGGATCGAGAATCTGGAATCCACCACATCGCAACAGATATACACTATGTCGATTTCATCTTGGATGGACACTTCGTGCATACCTACTTTTAGTCGCGTACTGATCCCATCTTTATTAATACCCATTAGTTTGCAGAGATTTCCACTAAGTAGAATCGAGTGCTTGACTTCTAGGTTCCAAGCCCTCCTATGATGGGGTTTCTCGATTTTTATGATGTCAGCACTAACTGCAGGCGCAAGGAATTGTCGAAGGCTCGCCATAGTGTGGTTTCCCTTAGGAACGTCGTACGGAAACCCTATACCTTCGGTAGACCACCAGAAGGTAGCATTCTCTGCTAGGTTCCACCAACTATTCTCAATAGTAACCTCAACTAGTGAAATATTATTGATAAGAATTGGATCGTCGAAGTAGACAGTATGGTCGGCCAATGTTGTGGTGTAACTATATGTATGTATAGCTTCAACATGACAGACGCATGGCGGCAGTTCAAGTACCTATTTCCTAATGCCGTACTTAGTTGGTTCGAATCTACTTCCGATAATGTTAATTTCATCGATCGGGGATTGTCTCATCGTGTGTTCACGGAGGAAGGTCCTCCTACTAAGACGGAAGGTGGTAAATTGATGGGGTGGCTTGGTCGCACTGGTAAGGCTCTTGATATAGCACTTGGTGGTAAGTCAGTTTACAAGAGCGTACTATTCGCGCGGGAACACGAAGGTCTTTCCAAACGCGATTGGATAGAAGAAAACGATAAGATCGCAACGTTGAATGCCGATCTGTTGGCGAAGTTCAAGAAACGATACCCACATGCAGATCTTCACAAGTTCTATCCCTCTACGGAAGTGAACGGTCCAGGCAAATATTCGACGAGTATTTGGTTTCGAGATGGAGATTCTAGCTATGTCGTTTACGGCGACGATATCTCTAAGCTACCTGCAGTCACTCAAAGACGCATCGATAATGCGTTGTGGGATGTGCATAGAGGTTTCCCATCTACGTTGACACTAGACAGGAGTGCGAAGTATCCTATTACAGCAGTTCCTTCTACTGGACCGGCACAAGATATCGATCTCACTAATCTATGGATATATGCCACCCCAAAGAATAAGTTCAAAGCAGGCGTTCAAAATATATTCAAGGAGACCGTCGTAAAGCATATGACAGCAAATGAGTCCTACCATTGGTTACATGGTCCGGATTTCCATTATTGGTCTCAACAATTGAATTTCGCAACGTGGTGTGCGACTTCTGGCTGTGGAGTGTCATTGTTTGATCCTATTTTCGAAACGTATCCACCAGTCGTGCAGGGGTTCCTACGATTTCACGTTTATTTCACAATACGAAGAATTCTGCATGAACTTGGTGGTGCTCAGGGAGTTCCTTTACCTGGTAACTCTCATTTCAAGCAAATGGATAACCTCTATAACAAAGCAGCTCTTGAGAAATTGTGCATTGAATTCGGTATATCTCGAACACCAGACTTTCGGTGGCACGGAGGTAGGAATAATGGACTAGGAGATATATTCCTTTTGTACCCGGGTCCGACAGGATACGTAAACGTCCATGGAGTCCGAAGCTATGACAAAGGTGCAACCACATGGCCTCAGAAATATAATTTATTTGCAGACCAAGGAGGTAAGGAGGATCAGGGCGATCTTGTGGCCTTCATTAGGAACGATGAACATGAAGGAAAGCAATACAATTGGTTTACGCCACCAATCGGAAAAGGTTTGACAGATGCTGGATTGGGTAGGTTGAATAGATCTGTCGAGGCTTTTGGATATTGCATGCTTGGTGCTCAAGCCGACTTGAACGGATCCATCATAGATAGCCATAACGTCAAAGAAAAGTTTAAGAGCTTAGTCGAAGATGCTATTCTCGAAAACGACTTAAGGGTGAGCTACAAAAACTATCTTACCGCTATAACGTCAACGCATAAGAGGCTCGAACTAGCAATAGCTGTAGGCGTGCGATTATTGCCAAGCGATCTATTGTACTATATTGGTAAGAAAGATGGCTATAGGAATCCAATCCCGAAAGCCACGAAAGATATGATGCTAGGCGTTAACGACATCAATGCAGAAGGCAAAGGACACCCACCTCTTCCTATGGAAGGACCATCAGATAAGAAATTGGGGTCGCATCTCAAGACGGCACCAGATAAGAAATCGATGCCGCCTCTCGAGACGCACAAGAAACAAGATCCTGGCCCACAACATGAGATTAATCTCGCAGTGACATCCATTGCTGCAGCTGGAATTGCATGGATGTTGTTTCGTTAACGTCGTTTGTATTGCTCTATAGTGATCACCACTATTGCTACGATGAATAACCAAACGTTCTGTGCTAGTACTCCCAGAGCTTTACCAGCCATGGTAAATATGAAACTCGCAATCGATCCAATCATTCCAGGTAGGATCTGTCCAAGTTTCTTTCCCATTTCTTTTAACAACCCCCCAGTCGTTTTCAAGCCCTTCTTTACTGCATCTGCTGCTTTATCGATACCAGCCTTTACTGGTTTTGGTACGGATCTCGACAACAGGGAAACTATCGTACTAACGATAGCGCCAATAGAAGTTACCACTGCAAGAACAGTCATTCCATGCTTTCTAAAAATGTATTTGATCCTTTCACGTAGCGATGTACGTTCTAGTATGGCTTCTTCTTGACGTTCGAGTAATTCTATTTCGTTATGGATGCGTACTTTCTCTTCCTTAGCCGCTTCCTTCTGGTCCTCAGTTGACGTTGAGCTTAGAAGTATGCTATCTTCTACTTTGAGATGTTCGGCGGCCTTTTCTTGACCTTGGATGACTTGTTCTGCTCTTTCTGCATCCGTAGGGCCTAGGGCAAATTTGAGATCCTTACCCATACTTTGATATCTTTCACCCTTCACTGTGGTCAAAGGTATGGGCTTCTCTTTACTTCCAAGTACGTGAAGATAGATTCTACCCAGTTCCTTATTGGCCTCCCATATTCCAGTTATCTCAAGGACTCCTCCACGAGTCCCTACATCCGCATAGTGTTTCCATACAGTATCGAATAGCATTTGTTTCATTTCATCCGATGTGCCTGTTTTGAAGACTACGCGGCGATCGCTAAATTTCGGATGTTTGATTCTATCCTCATCCATCAATTGCTCTCTAGAAAGGTTCGAGTCGATGAGTTCGTCGAAGTAATCGTCATCTTCTTTAGAAAACGAGGTTTCCTGATCCTTGGGTCTAGCACCTTCCTTGGAGAAGTCGCGTCTAGTTTTCAGGTTTAATGATTCACTCGGATCCACATTCGTAGAGTCTGGAAACGCCAATTTCCGCGCTTCTTCGTTGACAGTATCATCGTCATCTTTTCCTCTTTCAGCTTCATCAGTTCTTTCCTCATACCTCCCCTCAGTGTCCATGTTAAACATAACTATATATATAGTTATATTCAACATGATCTCATCAATATTGGATCCCACACAATCACGAAGAGAGCCTCGTGCACTCAAGGCTCCACGAGACTTGTATAGGAAAACTTTCACTCGATCATCTGCCAATCCAGGTGAGACTCTATACGTAGAAGTCCCAAAGCTAGCAGAAGATGTAGTACTAGTACCTGGTAGCTTAGCGCTATTGGGCGACATCGTACTATCTGGTGGACATGCGAATAACAGAGTCGTTTCGAACATTGGACGCTGCTTGGTCATACGTAGAATCTGTAGGATGGGCGCCGAAACAGTAGAAGACCTTGGTAGGCCAGACCTCCTACAAACGTACTCCGATGTATACCTATCTACGCAGGAGAGAGAGTCTAGAGTACAACAAGGCATTCAATCAGAGAACGTAAACAAGCTACGATCGAAAGCTGGTGACGCAAGTACTTCGTCTGCTGCAGACAACGCGCTCCTAGCTGCATGTGGTTCAAAGTATAGGATTCCATTAGATGTTGACATTCTGACACAACATGGAGTTCTATATCCACATGCCTTAGAAAGTAGAATTACATTCGAGTTGACTCTAGCGCCTGCCAACGAGGTCGTAATTGGATCGGATACGACGAAGATAGGTACGTACCAACTTACCAACATCCAACTAGAATACGAAGCAATCAGGGATGGAACGCTGGCTAGTAGTGCACTTCACAAATACGAAATAGGTGCTGCATTCCTATACAACTACGCTGTTCACTTCAAGACAGTAGATATCGCTAAAACATCCGATACTTTGATATCTCAAAACATTAATGTTCCACGACGATCCTTTGCTGGACTACTTCTACTATTCATAGATCCACCTACCATTGGCACGCGAGATAGTGAAGCATTCTCGAATCCCGATATTTCGAAGGTAGAAGTAGATGTCAACGGGATTCCCAACAGACTCTTTCCAAGCGGCATGCTTCCCCTAGATTTCTGGGAGGCTGCAAAAGGCTGGTTTGGTACACCCAATACTTCCATGACTCCAAAGAAGTTCTTTGAAAATAGATTCGCTATCCTAATCGATTGTCGCACAGCAAAAGATTCCACCGTTCATGGTGATGGCTTGGCACAAACCGGCAGTGGAAAGGACATCGACATTCGCATACATAGAACTGCAAAGGGAAGTGGAAATGTGAAAATGCACATCTATGTCCTTGCGGATGCTCAGGTCACGATATTGAACAGATCTCTGCAGAGTATATTATACTGATGGATTCTCTCGTAGAGCACATACCATTCAACGCACTCATAGTCGGTCCAACGAATTGTGGGAAGACTGCATTTCTCATAGAACAACTTCGTGGACCATTTCGTGGTAAGTTCGATTACATAGTACTGATTTGTCCTACGTATGCCCACAACAAAACTTATCGTGGATTTGCAAATCGAGATCCTCATTTCTTCGTCATGTCACCACCGCAGGATGCCATCGATGCTACTTTGAGTATTTGCGCAACATTTTGGTCAGGTACCAATACTCTATTGATTCTCGATGATTGCGCCGCATCGAAGGACGTCAAGAAACGAACTGACAAGCTAGTGGACTTAGCCTTTTCTGCACGACATATAGGGCTTTCCGTTTGGGTGCTGTCCCAACAACTAACGAGCATATGTAAACCCTTCCGTGAGAACGTAGCTATCGTAGTAGCATTCCATACAGCATCGGCCGTAGATGGCAAAAGGATATTTGAGGATTATGGAGGCTCGCAAGAATGCAAAGAGTTACGAACGATACTTGGATCTCATAAGTTCGCTCGCATGTGCTTCTGTCTCCGCCATCCTTTCGAGGTAGTGTTAGAGCTCCCAGCACCTACAACATATTATCATGGATAAGGAAATACTCGAGATATTCGGTGAGGATGTAACGGGCCCACCAAAAATAGAGAATGCGCATTCCTCTGTAACGGAAGATCGGGAAGCTCTCTCGATTCTAGCCGTAACTGGTACGACGAAGGAATACCTAGGGAAGAATCTCTCTCTAGGGGACATTTCTAAACTGTCAGACAAAGACGTAGAACGCTTACATACTAGATACCAGTCCGTCTTAGCAAAACAAATAACAGGGTGTTTAGTAAATAGAGCACTCAGCCTAGTAGTTCGCGTAATCGCATACGTGCTACCTATAGATTCTCACCAAGGACTACTGAAGGATCTACAAGAAGACCAATTAATCCGAAATGAGATATCTGCCCTGGCTGGGTCGTTGTCTTACAGAGCAGGTCCACTTGTAGCGACAACTAGCGCTATGTGTCACATCCTTGCACACTATACGCCAGGGAAAAAGGAGGATGACGAAGTCGACGAATATGAAGTGGATACCCCAGAAAGAACCGTAGTACTTGAGGCATATTCATCATTAAAGAATCTTTAGTGTCACACACCTGTTGAACCTCCACATATACCTACTATATCGAAGCAAGATGGAAGGACAGACGGATCAGATAACTGCGAGTCCACCGACGACTGTACCAACTAAGAAAGGAAAAGATCCAAAGCGCGTTGCAGCAGGAAAATTAGCTTGGGAGAAGCATACTGCCCGTGCAAAAGAAGCTCAAAGTATGGAGATAGAACGTGAAAATGAACCGTCCAAAGAAGTCTACGTAGAGAAAGGTCGGTTCGAAAACCTGACTATCCTCACAGTCATCGGTACTGGCGCTACATTGGTTGGCACGTACTTTGCGTACAAGAAGTATGTAGATGGCAACACGCGAGCTGCCGTCGTTAGCACGACACAACCTGCAGCTCCGGCAAAGTCAACGGCACTAGACATGGAGTAACTCTTAGAGACTAGAGACCATACTTATATATGTCGAGATGGATAAGGAATTGATGAAGACGGCAACCGATGCATCTATAATTGTTGGACTCGCTGCTGGTATTGGGTGGATCGTAAAAAAAACTACCAAGGAATCTATGCTTAGCGATCCTTCTTCTTCCCTAGTGAATTACGCAAAGTGGACTGCCGTGATACTTGGTAGCTTATACGCAAAGAAATATCTTGAGAAAGAAAAAGAAAAGCTCAAACTATAATGGCATTAGCAGCAATTGGTATGTCGATCTTCGGCGCTGTTTTGAATGCGACGGCATTTACTGGTGGTGGCATACTAGCTAGAATGTTTGGAAAGGGTGATGTAGATGTGGAACGAGAGAGACACGATAGGGCCACCGAAAAACTAGCACGTGAGATGAAAGCGTATAGAATCAAACGTCAAGGATTATACGACTATGTACAAGAGCAGGAAGGTCTTGAACGCAAAGCACACAACGATCAAAGAGATACCAACGAAGCCTTAGTGCAATCCGATAAGTTACGTAAAGCGCTAAAATGGCTCAAAGAGACGAAACCACCCCGCTCTGACTACCAACCCTCAAACAATCAGAAGACTGGCGAGTTGCTCTACGTTGGTGGTGGAATGCTAGGTGTTGGATACGCTATTAGCAAATGGCTATAGAAACGTACTAGGTACTACTAAGCTACTACTAAGCTACTACTAAGCTACTACTAAGCTACTACTAAGCTACTACTAAGCTACTACTAAGCTACTACTAAGCTACTACTAAGCTACTACTAAGCTACTACTAAGCTACTACTAAGCTACTACTAAGCTACTACTAAGCTACTACTAAGCTACTACTAAGCTACTACTAAGTTACTACTAAGCTACTACTAAGCTACTACTAAGTTACTACTAAGCTACTACTAAGCTACTACTAAGTTACTACTAAGCTACTACTAAGCTACTACTAAGCTACTACTAAGCTACTACTAAGTTACTACTAAGCTACTACTAAGCTACTACTAAGTTACTACTAAAAAAAAAAAAAAAGAAAAAAAAAAAAAGGAAAAAAGAAAGGAATGAGGCCTGGTTCTCATTCTTTTCTTTTTTTTTTTTCATCTGTTGAAGGTTAGAATGTATAGATGTATGATGGATTCTAAACTTGCGAATATCTTCTATGGTCCTATGGGCTATTGGAAAGGTCACTCTGCAATCGGTAAGCTATCGGTAGCAGCGAAAGCATCAGAAGACGTAGCTAGGAGTTGGTTGGAAAAGCAATCTATATGGCAAGTATATCTACCACCACCAAAACACATTCCACGACCACATTGGACTGTATCGAAACCAAATGAAGTCCACCAAGCTGATTTGATATTCTTACCACACGATCGACCTGGGCGTGGACGAAAGCTATACAAGTACGCATTGGTGGTAATCGATGTAGCTTCTCGATACAAAGAAGCCGAACCTTTAGCATCTAAAGATAGTGGCGAAGTTGCTGCGGCATTCGAACGAATCTACAAGCGTAGTCCACTCGAATGGCCAAAGACGTTGCAAGTAGATCCTGGTAGAGAATTCATGGGACGTATGTCTGAAACGCTAGAACTACATGGTACGAAAGTTCAACGAGGCGAGGCTGGTAATCATAGAGCACAAGGCTTCGTCGAACGAGCAAATAGAACTCTAGCCGAGAGATTGTTTGGGTATCAATATGCACAAGAGATGGTACTTACTTCGGAAGGATCAGATGAGCGTAGTAGAGAATGGGTAGTTCGTTTACCAATGGTTATCAAAGCCATGAACAGTGAGGTGACTCGACTTACAGGAAAGGAGCCTTCGAATTCTGTAGTGACGCAGCAAGTAGATCTGAAGACTCCTACGTATTCGCGCACCGTTGGATTGAGAGAAGAGCGCCTACCATTCGACGTTCTAGTTCGATATCTCTATGCACCAGGAGAATTGGAAGGAGGTGAAAAACGTAGAGCTACTGATCCTGTGTGGAGTTTGCAGATATACACCATTTCGCGAAGTGTAGTATCTTCGGGCCAGCCTGTGCTTTACTACCTTGCGAAGCGAGAAGGGGAGAAGAATGCACCCAAACGTGGATTCGTTCGTGAAGAGCTACAAGTTGTTCCTAGGGATACGGAACTACCACCAAAAGGAATTCTGTTTGTACCCAAGCGCTAGACAGCGTACTCTATTGGCTCGGTGTGGATTCCATCGGGAAGAACGCGTCTTTTATCGTAGTAAGCCGATAGCCCAAGCTTCCATTGTTCGTAGGTTGCTATACCTTCTTGCAATAGGCGGAAGCCTCGGTTCTTCGCTATGTCGATACTACCCTGGAGGGCTGTTTCGAATCGTTCCCACGAAATGTCGTTGTGCCGCCTAGACATACCTTTAGCGGAATACTTCTTGCTGCCACCCGTATCGACGTAGTAGGCTTTCGAGCATAGGGCAATGGCGCGCTGTCCTTCGAATTCGAGTTTGAAGAGTCCTGGGGTACGACTGCTCCATTTGTCCCAAGCTAGCCATTCATTCCTTTCGGCTTCGAACTCCTCACGTAGCTCGAGTCTTACAACCTCATCGAGGCTGTTTCCCGAGATGGCAATGTACGCACTGTCCGTGTCCATCTGTATATATTCGAAATCTTTGCGATCGATGTACTTGTCGAGGAAGTCGTAGTAGAACTCAAGCATACGCAGCTTTGCGAGCTGGTACACAGCGATACCTACTTGGAAAGGGCGTTTGATTCGGATCTGGTCCTTTCGGCTCTCTAGTTCGTATGCCTCGCCAATCTCTTCCAGGTCTTCGAACCAAACGCTTCGCAATGCTTTGTCCACAACCTTCTCGTCTTTTGTATAGGTGACATTTGTTTGGCGTCCCAAGTCTTCGAGCAACTTTCCATAGGCGCTGTTTCCTAGTAGCTTGAACACATCTGCCAGCAAAGCCTCACCTTTGTCTACGTCTCCCATACGTCGCGCCTCAGTGACTTGGTCCACGAACCATCCGAAGATTTCTTTGGGTTCGTAGTCTATCGTGCGGTAGACAGCAGTGATCACTGCGCCATGGTCTAGATACCAAAGTAGAAGAGGAGCATAGAGTAGCAACTTCTTTCCAGAGAGACTCCCAACTAGCTTCGTTTCCTCACTGCGCTTTCTACCAGTCTTTTCAAGGTAGGCCAACATTTGTGGAGGAATTGCTTCCTTGGGAATTTTCTTGTTGTAGAAGAAGGGGGGCATCTCCTCAAATTCCTTCCACAATTTCTTTGGTATCTCGATGTCTACTTCTGCATATCCAAACCACGTTCCCCCGAGTAGACATTCGACGAATCCTTCGGTGGCTGGACCTGGATCATCGTAGTGCACGACCTTTTCCTTTCCACAAGGCATTTCGAATTCCATCGTGGAAAGATATAGGGCGTTGGCATCGTATCCAAGAATCTTACGACAAATCTTAGTTCCTCCCTGATGACTACGAATCTTAGTCACTCCGGCTTCGTGGCGTCTGGTGAACACTATGCTTGGACCTCCTACGACAGCGTCTTTCAGCATGTGGTAGGCTTCCTTACTTGGAGCGTACATCTCAGCTCCCCTTTCTACACTACCTCGAAGCAGGAACTGTAGCGAGACTCCTGGGATGGACACTGCATCTTTCAGCATGTCTACTCCTTTCTCGTGATAGAAATCTCGCATCTTTTCGAGTGCCTCTAGGAATGGAACTACATCTAGGTTGTTGTAGTATCGTAGCCAGTCTGCAAAGGTCTCCATTCCCTTGTCGAGAAAGGTGCGCTTGCAGTCTTCGATCTCTTCCCTAGATAGTATGTGTTCTCTTTTCAACTTCGAACCCCACTCTGGATAGTCTGGTAATCCAATGTGATCCAACTTGTCAGGAGAGTCAAACCACTCATATGGGAAGAAACTCTTTTGCAACTCACATCCATAGGCAGTGATCCAACGTTCGTAGGAAGTTCCAGGTCCAAGGTAGTTCATCACATCGAGGAAACGGAAATCGGGAGTCAAGAGAAACATAGTGGTGTTGTCTTTCTTTGCCACCCGGACCTTTGAACAGGTGTCGGCAATGGTTCCTACGAAGTGCTCCCTGATCAGGTTGAGATCGTACCTGCCAGAGTTGAATCCCAATACGGGAACTTGGCTGATCCATTCTTCGATCTTCGCTTGTTGTGCCTTCGATAGGGTGTCAAAGGAGAATTCAGGTGTCTTGGGACAGAACCGTTCCGCAACGACTTCTCGGATTGCTTTCGCTCTTCGTTGGAGTTCTTCGACAAAGGCAGTTATGAGTTCTTTTGGATCGCGTCGACAGATGTGGGTTGGTGTTCGATCGTACGTGTCGGCAATTGATACTGATATTGGGACATGAACGTTTTCGATGGTCAATCGGTCCGTTGGTTGTCTTCCTTTCGTTGTATCGAGATAGGCTTCGAAATCGTAAACTATGGCATGTGGATAGGCGGTTTGCGTTGGAGTTGGAAGCGGTTTGTTTTTCTTCTTTGTAGAGCAACCCCAAGCCTCCACTACTACATAACCTGCCTCACGTAGACTCTCCGTTCTTTCGCAGGTCTTGAGATAGAGCCTCCTTTCCCTAGGGAAGCATTTCGGGCAGCCATGGAAATAGCATCCATGAAATTGGAAGATGGTTTTCGAAAGAGGTTCGTAGCCGTCGACCGGTGCTCCTTCGATCCAATGCTCTCCACCATGCCCACAAGCTGCGTGATGAATGTGTTGCCCAATCCTTTCGGCTTCGCGTTTCAACCAGCATAGAGCGACTTTGCTAGCGGTGCTCTCTGGCCAGAAGGCTTTTTCGTATGCCGACTGGGGTACTGTAATTACTTTTCCGGGGCAAACAATCTTCGTTTCGCCACGACTGCAACGATCTGCGTGGCGTTGAAGGTTCGAGGCTTTTGTGAACCGTTGCTTACAATCGTTGCATACGTAGATGCTCCCTATCTTGTCGATGTTCTTGATATAGAAGGCATGTCCTTCGTATATCCCAATCGTCATCGTATGCTTGTAGTGAGCTGCATGTCGCGTCAGATGCCAATCGCCATCCTCCGTGGGTTCATACACCCGAATACCGATTCCAAAGTGTAACTCGACTTCCTCCAGCTGGTCTAAGGAAGTTCTGGGAACGTCTTGCGTGGGCGCTGTCAGGCGATAGAAGTTCTGGGCAAGTCTTCGAGCTGTGACGCAACACCTATCTACTCTTGCTCCTTCATGCATGGCAAGGCAGCGCCACAGACATAGGTTGTCACCATATCGATCAAGGGCAAGCATTCCTTTCTTATGGCGAAGCCATTGGGGTAGTGGGCCTGTTCCCAACAGAAGCTGACGATCGATCACGACTTTGACATCCACGTAGATCCAACGAACGAAGGCCCATTGGGTATTTGGTCGATTGATGTTGTCAGGATTCAAACGAGCTGTCTCTTTGCTATTGATCCACTCCTCTGCGTCTCCTAGGATGTTCACCCATGGAGAGCCGGGGACAGTCTTGGAGAATAGCATCACACGCCCGTCATTGACATTGCGAATGCGATAGGTGTAGCTGTAGCGCAGATAGAAGCTGGTGGTTACCTTTGCAACTAACTTTTCCATGATCCTAGGAGTCAAATCTCCTGCCACACCTTGGAAGAAGCGCCATCGAATAGTACGGCGGCCTATCTCCACTCCCTCGAGCATTCCATCTCTCTCCTCTAGAATGGCACCTGCCTCTCGAGCTAGACTACGTGGAAGTGGCTCACTACGCAGTCTCGCCATTCTCCCTTCGATATAACTATGTGTTAGAATAGCTCTAACAGTTACTCGATTTGGATTTTTTGGTGTAAGGATGTTGCGGCGATATAACTATATGTAATCATATCTCTAATAGGATTCTCACTTTGGATTTTTATGTGTAAGAATGTCTAGTGACGATTTGGCTGACCCTTAGTTACCCCTAGTAGTATAGGTGGAGTCAAAATTATACAACTTTTTGTTGTGCAAGAAAACTCAAAAGTGAATTTCCGAATTCACTTTTTGAGTTTTCTTGTGCAAGAAAAAGTGGTATAATTTTGACTCCACCTATACTACTATATCAATGTTCTCTTTTGCCTGTTTCTGTTCATGAATTGGACCATCAGATACTTCTTGCCTTTCTTCAGCAGTTAATTACTTCAGACCTTTGTTTTGTATGACTGTCTCTATTTTGTGCAAGTCTCTCTTGCCTTTTATCAACGCTTTCTTCAGACCTTTGTTTTTTGTAACTGTCTCTCATTTTTTCAAGTCTGTCTTGCCTTTTATCAACACTTTCTTCAGACCTTTGTTTTTTCTGACTCTCTCTTTTGTTTACAAGCCTGTCTTGTCTTTCACTGTATGTCTCTGAATATCTTAGTTTTTTGCTATTATTTCTCTGCTGGTCAGGTCTCTCCTGTTTCTTGTCATTAGTTTCTACTAACTTTCTCTTTAGGCATTTCAGTCTGTTTCTACTTTGACTGTTCTTGTCTGTGACTGTAGAAACATAGTGCATTTCATTAATGTATCCAATAAATATGATGTTGTGTCTTCCCAGGTGAACAGGAGTTATAACTGTACCTTCAGGTGAACTGATATTAGACTCTGATATGAATGACACTGTCAATTGCATTAGCCACAGCCTGTATAATGACATTATCACACCATGTGCCTGGTTTTGTAATTTTTACACATTATTGATAAATGAGGTGCCTGGAAAGCTTTGTCAGTTACAAAAGATCGTATTCTTTTTCTACACTTTTTTTTCTTTAATGCTTTCAGAATTCTTTTGACAGGAATTCGAGATGGTTCCCTGTCCCTTTTCCTTCTACGATTTACTGTTTTTTTAACAGCTGCAGCAAATTCATGGCCTACTGCCTGAACATAATTATCATCATGCATTATCTTACAGTTCACAGAACCATTTGTCAAAGCCTGATCTTGTGTACTACGTGGAACACTGAACAGCCCACTGTTTTGGTTTACTAGTGTAATTGTGTTGTTCATTTGGCTCACTCCGGCGCCACTGAGCACCACGACTCAGTTGCTTTGTATAGTTACCACAATGGGTCATTTGGCACAATGGCTGCTGAGCACGACGACTCAGTTGGTTTGTATAGTGACCACAACGGGAGCAACTGCAGAATACCCCGCAAATGAAAAGATACCCCCAAGGCTCTACGGGCTACGCGTCATTGAGGCCGAGTCTCACACCCGTGAAACTAAGTCTTAATGAATTCTTTATAGAACGAAGCTGTGCTACGCGATGCTACGCGTGCTACGCGATGCTACGCGTGCTACGCGTCGAATGGAAGAGGTGGACTGAGGCCGAGTCACACCCGTGAAGCTATATCTTAATGATTTCTTTATAGAACGAATCTGTGCTACGCGTCGAATGGAAGAGGTGGACTGAGGCCGAGTCACATCCGTTAAGCTATATCTTAATGAATTCTTTATAGAACGAAGCTGTGCTACGCATGCTACGCGTCGAATTTCGACGCGTAGACATAAAAAGTTGCGGGGTATTCTGCAGTTTAGCCGTGACGGCAACGGGTCATTTGGCACAATGGCCACCCAGTACCACGACTCAGTTGGGTTTTTACTGGATTGTTCAGCACAGTCGTCGCCTTCGCCTTCGGGGTCGTCGAGATGCAGGCCGACAAAGCAGGCCCTGTTTCGCTCGAAGTTCGGACATCAAACTTCTTCAGTGTTCCAGTAATCGTATACACTTTCCTCAGGCTTTGACTAATCGTACTTGCAAACTTGGCTTGATTCAAATACTCGGGGCCGGAAGTCACGTGTCGGGTTGTAATAACACAAATACTACAATTATTCAGTACTATTTCACCGTTTACTTGTGAACCCTAGCTCTAAATACTTGAGAACTCGTTTTGTAACGGTTAGGGTTCGTTTTTGGGACAGGGAGACGCAATGTATTCATAGGCAGTCAAACACTATTCACTTCCGGCCCCTAGTACTTGAATTGCACCGCAAACTTTTTAAACATCATCAAACAAGAGCCCATCTGGGCTTTCACTCGGGCCACATGAGATTGAAGATGAAATACACTTTCATTTGAAATCCTCTTAGTAATAACCAAAGGGAGTGGCCGGTAGCGCGGTGACTTTCATTCTCTGCTCCCCTAGTATATATGTAATTTAATATTTTAGTTTTTCTCGTATGTTGACCTTTTAATTTAAACAATACACATACATTAACTTACCATGCTGCTAAAGATTTTAATGATCTAGGTTTCGATCTTAATAATGTAAATTCATTACTGCTTTTTAAACTCAAGTTAAGTCAAGCCCACTAGCTCGTAGATTATCAATATATTTTTATTATTTTAAATTATTAATCTTAGAAATTATCTATTTTTATTCTATACTACTTAGTTATAAATATATATATAATTTTATTGTTGCCATTACAGGGCCACCTTGTAAAACACTTCGGTGAATGGTGCACCCTGTATAAACATTATTATTATTATTATTATTATTATTATTATTCGTTTAACACACTGCATTTGAGCAGGCATATATTCATTGTTTTGAACCCGAGAATTAACCGTACTACCGTACTTCATGTTCCCTTTCTTTTGTAGTGGGTTGTCGGTCAAGTGATTGTAAACTCTCGTCATTTAGCACAGAAAATGTATTCTGATGAATAGGGATCGGGTTGTCGTGTAAGAAAGATGGCTCTTGAACAAACTGATAAGCTTCAGTAGGAACACTGAAGACCTTGGTCTTTCATTGTCTTCTTTTTTGTATTCTTGATATTTTTTTTAAAGTTTGAAAGTCGGATCTCAGCTTTATTAAGGTGAAGTAATACGGGAAACAATTCTTGCAACTTGTCGCGCAACAATGTTGCGTTGCGAGTTGCAGCGCGATGTTGCACGTATTACCACCCACTCGAGCAACTTGCCACGCAACAAATTTCCGTGTTGCAAGTTGCAGCAACATTTGTTGCGTGGCAAGTTGCTCGATTGGTACTAATACGAGCAACATCGCGCTGCAACTTGCAACGCAACATTGTTGCTCGACAAGTTGCAACAAATTGTTTCCCGTATTACTTCACGTTTATATCCGCTTTCAACTCGCCATTTTCAACTTTTAGGTCAATAATATATTCCGTGATGACAGCATCTTGATTTCGGTCTTGTATGTATTATCTTGCTGCACTAATTTGTCTTCCAAATGACTGAGTTTGGTTTCTTGATTCGTGTTTTGATGTGACGAGAGTAAAAATTCATTACGCATATCAGTTAGGTCAGCCTCTTATTGCGGGCTAACAATCCTCGTGAAGAATCTAAATAATTCCGTCTCTTGCGGTTTGAATTTGACTCATGTGTATGTTGCTTTTGGAGTTTCAAGGATATGTTGATCCAAAACTACAGGCTCTTGGGGTTTTTCATTGACTTGTGAACTTGCAGGCTCTGTAATTTGTTTTGTTTTCTTAGTATAACATAAAGTGTTGAACATGTTCATTTTCTCAAGCATGTCGCGCGTGACCTCTGTTTCTTCATTCATTAAGTTCTCTACTTTCATCTGTAATCTGGGAAACTCAATCTTTGCCCATGCCTTGGCACGTAACTATTCCTGTTGTTAAGTAGACGTGGATGATTATAAGTAAAATCCTTCGACAGCTTGTACCGTTTCCGCTAGGTCAATATCCTCGCTGGAACGAAATAACTTGATCTCAATACTCTCTGATCCAACTTACGGTAAATTTAAATCTCTGACAGTTTTTAAGAGACTCATAATATTGGTCTCACCCAAAATAAGATGTTCTTCTCGGATGTTTTAAATGCAGCACAGCGAGCCGATGGCTTATAGATTCCAACTGATCTATTTCTTCGAATTTTAGCTTTCCGGATCCTGGCTTCAGGTCGTCGTACGTGTCGTATATAAAATCACTGGCCATCTGGGTAAAAAACGCGGTCCTTCGGCTCCGACAATAGCGCCAGTTGAAATATCCTGAGCCTGTTGGAAGGCTTTCGCACGAGTGAAGTTAAATAAAACATTAAACTGGCTTACATTTGAGAGATGAGACTCCAAGTTAGAGAGAAAGTTGCTCGCGGGTCCTCCGCCATCTTGCTTTACTGTATTAAATTATGTAAATAAATTAACCTGGCGATTGTTGCGTGACCAGCACAGTGCAATCTGATTGGTGTGAATTTGACCTTTAACGCATGCGCAGAAAGCTTGCTACACGGAATAAAAAAAAAACCGACTTGCATTTTAAGACTCGGTGCTGCCACAGGCAGCCCGAGTAATAACAAGACAACTTACCTAGCAAAAGAAAACCACGAGCGAGCGAAAACCAAATGCCAATGGCGGAACGCAGAGCACATGCCTGTAAAGTCGTGCGCGCGCATCATGTATTTACCAGTTCCCCGGCCGAGATAATTTATTCTAAAAAGTACAAACACACATGAGGACATACACGAATCTCGATTTTTTTCGCCTGGGAAGCACAGGTAGCCCACACATGACCACAGGGAGTCCACTGCAAGATTAGTATGCGTTCTCCTTCGTCGAACGCAATGACTTACAGAAAAAGACGCCGCGGAGAAAGAGCCGCGAGGCGGCGATCAGCGAACTTGATAAAGAGCCACAGGGTAGAAAGAACAGTAGAGAAATATAGCGATAGCTCCATCACAGGATGGACGGGATACAACATATAATTTGGGACAAATATAAACATACATTTGAGACAATCATCTATTAGTACTCGGAACCTGCAGTGTAACAGAACAGCAGACTAAATTGCAAACGTGTGTTACATGAATAAGTAGTGTTTACAGTAAAAGATCAACTACTTTAATTTACATACGAGAAAAAACAAAAATATTAAATTACATATATATACTAGGGGAGCAGAGAATGAAAGTCACCGCGCTACCGGCCACTCTTTAATAAAGACTGCTAATATTTAGCTAATAATTCTTTCCTTTGGTTATTACTAAGAGGATTTCAAATGAAAGTGTATTTCATCTTCAATCTCATGTGGCCCGAGTGAAAGCCCAGATGGCTCTTGTATTTTTTTTGTTCCGTGCAACAAAATGTGACTTTTGACCCGTGCTGGTCACGTAACACTCGCCAGGTTAATTTATTTACATAATTTGATACAGTAAATCAAAATGGTCGACCCGCGAGGAAATTTCTCTCTAATTTGGAGTCCCATCTCTCAAATGTAAGCACTTTAATGTTTTATTTAACTTCACTCGTGCGAAAGTCAGGATATTTCAACTGGCGCTCTTGTTTTCAATTTGGAACTTGCGAAAATTTCTCACGTCATTAAACACTCGGTGAAGACCCCAGCTCACTATCTTGGTCCTCTGATTGGCGATATATACACGAAGCCAGAATACACCCTCAGGCCTCAGCACAGATTAATTTCTGATGAGCCAAGCAAATATGCATATGTTCAACTCTCGACTCACTCAAGGTAAACGTAGGCTTAAATTAAAGATCTACGTTGGTCTTTTATTGTGGATCCAAGGGAATGTTTCAGTGTTTGGTCATTATGCTGACTATAAAGCCCTGTCCAAACGAGTAAAACAGGGTCAGGGGGGAATACTCCTGTTTGTGACGTATTATGTATGTGCCGCCCGGGTGGGTCAGGGTTTTGAGCTCAGTTTGGGCAGGTAGGGTCAGGGTTTTGACCTGATTTGGGCAGATCAGGATAAGGATTTGAGTATAATTTGGGTGCAGTCAGGGTCGGGGTTCAGTATTTTTTAGGCAGTTCATTTGTTTTAGCTACTATGTCAAAAAAAGACATTTTGATCGCCTCCCCACATGCAAGCACTGAGGTTCACATACATCGTGACGCCGCTAATTCGTACTTCAGTACAAGTTTATCTATGTACTTCATCTGCTGATTTGTATACCCAATGCCACGCCCTGACTTGAAATGTTCCGTATTTTGCATGAAATCCCAGTACGCGGAAACAATTTAAAGAAGGGGCAATCAGGTTTTTTTTCCCCAAAAGGGGGCAATCAGGGTTTTGGAGCTCGGATTGGGTCAAACAGGGTCAGGGTTTGAGCCTCTTGGCCTCACATACATACCCATTTTTCATGTAAGTACCCCCCCGGGAGGCACACAAATTGACATAGCTAGCTCCATCACAGGATGGACAGGATACAACTTATAATATGGTACAAATATAAACATACATTTGAGACAATCATCTATTAGTACTCGGAACCTGCAGTATAACAGACCAGCAGACTAAATTGCAAACGTGCGTTACATGAATAAGTAGTGTTTAAATTAAAAGGTCAACATACGAGAAAAACGAAAATATTAAATTACATATATGCTTGGGGAAAGTCACCGCGCTACCGGCCACTCCTAAAGACTACTAAATTCAGCTAATAATTATTCTCTTTGGTTAATATTACTAAGAGGATTTCAAATGAAAGTGTATTTCATCTTCAGTCTCATGTGGCCCGAGTGAAAGCCCAGATGGGCTCTTGTTTGAATTTGAATTGAGCAGTCTTAAAAGTAAGGGGGAGGGGAGGGAGGGTAAAAAATGACAAATTCACAAAAAGTACGTAAAACACGTTTTATTCTTATTTTCACTTCACAAACATTATGTAAACATGTTTTACTATAGTTTTCACTTCATTGTTGTGGTTGGCCTATGATCGGGGGTGGAAAAACGTTTCTCAATAAACATGAAATGAATTTATGCTAGCCTTTCGTTACGGGCGAGTGAGCATATGTCATGTGTTAATTGACCTGCTGTCAATCAAACAGAACCTTTTACTTCCGGTTAAAAACTTCCTTTTGCGTACTGATTTTTTTAACAGTTTTTGGTATGTGAAAAATTGCTGCCAAACTTAGGGCGCTTTCCATTCAACCAAAACGACCGGTTAGAACTAGTTTCGAAAATTTCGTATGTCGAATGGAACGGGATTTTTCACAGCAAATTTTGAATGGAACAGAACATTTCTGTCTAACCGGAATTTTCGGAAAAAGAGGACCACCTCGCGAGGTGGTCCACAATTTCCGAAGCTTCGAACCGGAAATTTTACTGTTCTCTTTGATTTCTGACCGGAATTTTTGGAGGAGACGGCTGAAATTCAGGCTAGCCAAAACTACATTTCTGTGGGGAAATATTTTCCCCCATTTTTATAATTTTAAAGGAAATTTGAGATCTTTGTATCACTGCATCACCGTATCACTGTATCACCGTATCACTGTATCTTGTATCTCCGTATCATTGTATCTTGTATATAACACGTTATATACCAAGCCCCACGTGATCACTGTTTGGCATCGTGAGAAAAGCGACGTGTTGTTCTACATTGTAGACAAAGAATGTCTCGTTGTAGCCAGTAGAATGACACATCGTAGACAAGTTTGGTATGTATGTGAGGCCAAGAGGCTCGAACCCTGACCCTGATTGACCCAAAATCCGAGCTCCCTGATTGCCCCCTTTTGGGGAAAAAGAACCTGATTTTTCTTTAAATTGTTTTCAAAATATACGGTCGGATATATACCCCGGCCGGTATACCACGTACCGGGATTGCATGCAAAATACAGAACATTTCAAGTCGGGACGTGGCATTGGGTAAACAAATCAGCAGATACTATAATAATTTTATTAAACTTTATACCAAAAAGGTACATCAGCTAATATTAGAGAATGAATAAAATATGGTTACATAATAGTAATTACAATAGGATACATAATACACAAGACTGGACCTATTTGTAATCTAATTAACAGTCAATTAACCTGTTTGCTTGCTCTAGGACGTTATAACAATAGTTTGCAAGAATTCTATTTACTGATTTGTCCTTCATAGTCAATAAATACAAGAACAACGATTTATCATTGAAAAAACGGAAATTAGCATTAACAGCAAGAATGGTTCTAAGGAAATTTTCTTTTAACTCAAGAAAATTAGAATGCTTGCAGTCAAACAAAAAGTGAAATTCATCACCGACCTTATTGCATGTACACAGAGGACATACACGAGAAACGTAATCTATTTTTTTGTAACGCCCGGTTTCAACTGGTAACTTGTGTGCTGAAATTCTTAATTTTGTGACAGCACTTCGGTGTAATGCATTAGTAACGTTGTCAAGATAATGCTCATAACCGAAGTTAGATTTAACACACCGAAACGTTCGCATTTTACCTCCAACAACCGCTGATGAATCACTGCACCCATTCAATATCTTGAATTCCCAAAACTTAACAAACGAATCGAACAATTTTAACTTTAAATGTTTCACGAAAGTAGTAGTATAGTCGGCGTCAGTTAAATACCACTTTTTCTTGTACAACAAAACTCAAAAGGTTGTGAATGTTATGGACGCCTTGTTTTCTTGCACAAGGGGCGTCATAAAGTGAATTCAGAAATCCACTTCATAACGCCCCTTGTGCAAGAAAAAAGGCGTCCATAACATTCACAACCTTTTGAGTTTTGTTGTACAAGAAAAAGTTGTATTTAACTGACGCCGACTATACTACTATGGGGTAACTAAGGGTCATTCAAAGTGTCACTAGACATTCTTGTACGTAAAATCCAACTTGATAATCCTATTAGAGATATGATTACATATAGTTATATCGACATCGATTGCTTGTACATAAAATCCAACTTGATAATCCTATTAGAGATATAATTACATATAATTATATCGCTGCAACGTCCTTACACATAAAATCCAAATTCGAGTACCTGTTAAAGCTATCCTAACACATAGTTATATCGAAGGGAGAATGGTGAGACCACGTAGTGAACCACTTCCACGGAGTCTAGCTCGAGAGGCAGGTGCCATTCTAGAGGAGAGAGATGGAATGCTCGAGGGGATGGAGATAGGTCGCCGTACTATCCGATGGCGCTTCTTCCAAGGTGTGGCAGGAGACTTGACTCCTAGGATCATGGAAAAGTTAGTTGCAAAGGTAACCACCAGCTTCTACCTACGCTATAGCTACACCTATCGCATTCGCAATGTCAATGACGGACGCGTGATTCTATTCTCCAAGACTGTCCCAGGCTCTCCATGGGTGAACATCCTAGAAGATGCAGAAGAGTGGATCAATAGCAAGGAGACAGCTCGATTGAATCCCGACAACATCACTCGACCAAATACCCAATGGGCCTTCGTTCGTTGGATCTACGTAGATGTCAAAGTCGTGATCGATCGTCAGCTTTTGTTGGGAACAGGTCCACTGCCCCAATGGCTTCGCCTTAAGAAAGGAATGCTTGCCCTTGATCGATATGGCGACAACCTATGTCTTTGGCGCTGCCTTGCCATGCATGAAGGAGCAAGAGTAGATAGGTGTTGCGTCAAAGCTCGAAAACTTGCCCAGAACTTCTATCGCCTGACAGCACCCACACAAGACGTTCCCAGAACTTCCTTAGACCAGCTGGAGGAAGTCGAGTTACACTTTGGAATCGGTATTCGGGTGTATGAACCCACGGAGGACGGCGCTTGGCATCTGACGCGACATGCAGCTCACTACAAGCATACGATGACGATTGGGATATACGACGGACATGCCTTCTACATCAAGAACATCAACAAGCTAGGGCACATCTACGTATGTAACGATTGTAAGCAACGGTTCACGAAAGCCTCAGACCTTCACCGTCATGCAGATCGTTGCAGGCGTGGCGAAACAAAGATCGTTTGCCCCGGAAAAGTAATCACAGTACCCCAGTCGGCATACGAAAAAGCCTTCTGGCCAGAGAGCACAGCCAGCAAAGTCGCTTTATGCTGGTTGGAACGCGAAACCAAAAGGATTGGACAACACATTCATCATGCAGCTTGTGGGCATGGTGGAGAGCATTGGATCGAAGGAGCGCCGGTCGACGGCTACGAACCTATTTCGAAAACCATCTTTCAATTTCATGGATGCTATTTCCATGGCTGCCCGAAATGCTTCCCTAGGGAAAGGAGGCTCTATCTCAAGACCTGTGAAAGAACGGCAAAGCTACAAGGAGCTGGTTATACAGTAGTGGAAGCTTGGGGTTGCTCTACAAAGAAGAAAAACAAACCGGTCCCCACACCAACACAAACTGTCTACCCACACTTCATAGTTTACGATTTCGAAGCCTATCTCGATACAACGAAAGGAAGACAACCAACAGACCACCTGACCATCGAAAACGTCCATGTCCCAATATCAGTATCAATTGCCGACACATACAATCGAAAGTCAACCCACATCTGTCGACGCAATCCAAAAGAACTCATCGAAGCCTTCGTCGAAGAACTCCAGCGAAGAGCGAAAGCGATCCAAGAAGTCATTGCAGAACAGTTCTGCCCCAAGACACCTGAATTCTCTTTTGACACCCTACCAAAGAAACAACAAGCGAAGATCGACGAATGGATCCGCCAAGTTCCAGTAGTGGGATTCAACTCTGGCAGGTACGATCTTAATCTGATCAGGGAGCACTTCGTAGGAATCATTGCCGACACCTGTTCAAAGATCCTGGTAGCAAAGAAAGCCAATTCCACTATGTTCCTATTGACCCCAGATTTCCGTTTCCTTGATGTGATCAACTACCTTGGACCTGGAACTTCTTATGAACGTTGGATCAAGGCATATGGATGCGAATCGCAAAAGAGTTTCTTCCCATATGAGTGGTTCGATTCTCCAGACAAGTTGGATCACATTGGATTACCAGACTATCCAGAGTGGGGTTCGAAGTTGAAAAGAGAACATCTACTATCTATGTCAGAGTTCGAAGACTGTGAGTGCACCTTTCTCGACAAAGGAATGGAAACCTTTGCAGACTGGCTACGATACTACAACGACCTAGATGTAGTTCCATTCCTAGAGGCACTCGAAAAGATGCGAGATTTCTATCACGAGAAAGGAGTAGACATGCTGAAAGACGCAGTGTCCATTCCAGGAGTCTCACTACAGTTCCTACTTCGAGGTAGTGTAGAAAGGGGAGCTGAGATGTACGCTCCAAGTAAGGAAGCCTACCGCATGCTGAAAGACGCTGTCGTGGGAGGTCCAAGCATAGTGTTCACCAGACTCCACGAAGCAGGAGTGACTAAGATTCGTAGTCATCAGGGAGGAACTAAGACTTGTCGTAAGATTCTTGGATACGATGCCAACGCCCTATATCTTTCTACCATGGAATTCGAAATGCCTTGTGGAAAAGAAAAGGTTGTGCACTATGACGATCCAGGTCCAGCCACCGAAGGATTCGTTGAATGTCTACTTGGTGGAACGTGGTTTGGATATGCAGAAGTAGACATCGAGATACCAAAGAAATTGTGGAAGGAATTTGAGGAGATGCCACCCTTCTTCTACAACAAGAAAATCCCCAAAGAAGCAATCCCTCCAGAAATGTTGGCCTACCTCACAAAGACAGGTAGAAAGCTCAGCGAGGAAAAGAAGTTAGTTGGAAGTCTCTCTGGAAAGAAGTTGCTACTCTATGCTCCTCTTCTACTTTGGTATGTAGATCACGGCGCAGTGATCACTGCTGTCTACCGCACGATAGATTACGAACCCAAAGAAATCTTCGGATGGTTCGTGGACCAAGTCACTGAGGCACGTCGTATGGGAGATGAAGATAAAGGTGAGGCTTTGCTGGCAGATGTGTTCAAGCTGCTAGGAAACAGCGCCTATGGAAAGTTGCTCGAAGACTTGGGACGCCAAACAAAGGTCACCTATACAAAAGATGAGAAGGTTGTGGACAAAGCATTGCGAAGTGTTTGGTTCGAAGCCCTGGAAGAGATTGGTGATGCATATGAACTCGAGAGCCGAAAGGACCAGATCCAAATCAAACGCCCTTTCCAAGTAGGTATCGCTGTGTACCAGCTCGCAAAGCTGCGTATGCTTGAGTTCTACTATGACTTCATCGACAAGTACATTGATCGCAATGATTTCGAATATATACAGATGGACACAGACAGTGCCTACATTGCCATCTCGGGAAATAGCCTCGATGAGGTTGTAAGACCGGAACTGCGAGAAGATTTCGAAGCCGAAAGGAATGAATGGCTAGCTTGGGACGAATGGAGCAGTCGTACACCAGGACTCTTCAAACTCGAATTCGAAGGACAGCGCGCCATTGCCCTATGCTCGAAAGCCTACTACGTCGATACAGGTGGCAGCAAGAAGTATTCCGCTAAAGGTATGTCTAGACGGCACAACGACATTTCGTGGGAACGATTCAAAGCAGCCCTCCAGGGTAGTATCGACATGGCAAATAACCGAGGCTTCCGACTATCGCCAGAAGGCATAGCAACCTACAAACAACGGAAGCTTGGGCTATCGGCTTACTACGACAAAAGACGCGTTCTTCCCGATGGAATCCACACCGAGCCAATAGAGTACGCTGTTTAGCGTCTAGGTACAAACAGAATTCCTTTTGGTGGTAGTTCTGTATCCCTAGGAACGACTTGTAGCTCTTCACGAACGAATCCACGTTTGGGTGCGTCCTTCCCCTTCGCAAGGTAGTAAAGCACAGGCTGTCCCGAAGATACTACACTTCGCGAAATGGTGTATATCTGCAAACTCCACACAGGATCAGTAGCTCTACGTTTTTCACCTCCTTCCAATTCTCCTGGTGCATAAAGATATCGAACTAGAACGTCGAATGGTAGACGCTCTTCTCTCAATCCAACGGTGCGCGAATACGTAGGAGTCTTCAGATCTACTTGTTGCGCCATTACAGAATTAGAAGGCTCTTTACCAGTCAAACGAGTCACCTCACTGTTCATGGCTTTGATAACCATTGGTAAACGAATTACCCATTCTCTACTACGCTCATCTGATCCTTCCGAAGTAAGCACCATCTCTTGTGCATATTGATATCCAAACAATCTCTCAGCTAGAGTCCTATTTGCTCTTTCAACAAAACTTTGCGCTCTATGATTACCAGCCTCACCTCGTTGAACTTTCGTACCATGTAGTTCTAGCGTTTCAGACATACGTCCCATGAATTCTCTACCAGGATCTACTTGCAAAGTCTTTGGCCATTCTAGTGGACTACGTTTATAGATTCGTTCGAATGCCGCAGCAACTTCACCACTATCTTTAGATGCCAAAGGTTCGGCTTCTTTGTATCGAGAAGCTACGTCGATTACTACCAATGCGTACTTGTATAGCTTCCGTCCACGCCTAGGTCGATCGTGTGGTAGAAATATCAAATCAGCTTGGTGGACTTCATTTGGTTTCGATACAGTCCAATGTGGTCGTGGAATGTGTTTTGGTGGTGGTAGATATATTTGCCACATAGATTGCTTTTCCAACCAACTCCTAGCCACGTCTTCTGATGCTTTCGCTGCTACCGATAGCTTGCCAATTGCAGTGTGACCTTTCCAATAGCCCATAGGCCCATAGAAGATATTCGCAAGTTTAGAATCCATCATACATCTATACATTCTAACCTTCAACAGATGAAAAAAAAAGGAAGAATAAAGAAAGTCGTTGCGTGACCCTCTTCATTCTTCCTTTTTTTTTTAGTAGTAGCTTAGTAGTAGCTTAAGTAGCTTACTAGTAGCTTAGGTAACTTACTAGTAGCTTACTAGTAGCTTAGGGCAACTCACCAGTAGCTTAGGGTAACTTACTAGTAGCTTAGGTAACTTACTAGTAGCTTAGTAGTATCTATATCCATTTACTAATAGTGTATCCAACGCCTAGCATTCCACCCCCAACGTAGAGCAACTCACCAGTCTTCTGATTGTTTGAGGGTTTGTAGTAGTCAGATAAGCGGGGTTCTTTCATCTCTTTGAGATGTTTAAGCGCCTTACGTAACTTATCGGATCGCACTAAGGCTTCGTTGGTATCTCTTTGATCGTTGTGTGCTTTGCGTTCAAGACCTTCCTGCTCTTGTGCATAGTCATATAAGCTTTGACGTTTGATTCTATACGCTTTCATTTCACGTTCTAGTTTTTCGGTGGCCCTATCGTGTCTCTCTCGTTCTGCATCTACATCACCATCTTTTCCAAGCATTCTAGCTAGTATGCCACCACCAGTAAATGCCGTTGCATTCAATATAGCCCCGAGGAGGGCCATTCCAATTGCTGCCGCCATTATGGTATGATCTTTTGTTTCTCAAGATTTAGGTTTGGGCTTTTCTTTCTTTCTCAAGTTGTTTCTCAAGATATTCCTTTGCGTATAAGCTACCAAGTATCACGGCAGTCCACTTTGCGTAATTCGCTAGGGAAGAAGAAGGATCGCTAAGCATAGATTCCTTGGTAGTCTTTTTTACGATCCACCCAATACCAGCAGCGAGTCCAACGATTTTGACTGCATCGGTTGCCGTCTTCGTCAATTCCTTCTCCATCTAGATATATACTACTATGATCTCGAGTCTTTAAGTGTTACTCCATGTCTAGTGCCGTTGGCTTTGCCGGAGCTGCAGGTTGTGTCGTGCTAACGGTGGCAACACGCTTATTACCATCTACATACTTCTTGTACGCAAAGTACGTGCCAAACAATGTAGCGCCAGTACCAATGACTGCGAGGATAGTCAGGCTTTCGAACCGACCTTTCTCTACGTCGACTTCTTTACATGATTCGCTTTCGCGCATCAACTCTCTCTTTTGAGCTTCTTTAGCGAGTTTGTTGCTTAACGCTAGTGCTTTTCCAGCTGCGACGCGCTTTGGTTTTTTTATCTTAGTTGGTGCAGTCGTCGGAGGATTCGCAGTTATCTGATCCGTCTGTCCTTCCATCTTGCTTCGATATAGTAGGTATATGTGAAGGTTCAACAGTTGTACCAGGAATGACTACGTGACCAGATATGTGGAATAGGACGCTAGCTAGAGCTACAAGGCGACCGGCTTTGAGCGATAGTAGGCCAGTCGCAGCACTGATTTCGTTGCGGACTAGAGGGTCTTCTTGTAGGTCCTTGATCAGGGCTTCTTGAGAATCTATTGGTACTAGGTAGGCAACTAGGCGGGTAGCTAGACGTGTCACACCGTCGACTAAGCCTTTCGTTACTTGCTTAGCTAGAACGGCCTGATACCTCCTATGCAACTTGTCTACTTCTTTCTCAGGAAGTCTAGAGATGTCTCCTAGAGAAAAGTTCTTACCTAAGTATTCTTTCGTTACGCCTGTTGCGGCTAAGATCGAAAGTGATTCACGATTGTCTGACGTAACGTCTAGATCGGTTGGTGGTGGACCTGTTACGTCCTCACCGAATATCTCGAGTATTTCCTTATCAGTCATAATATGTTATAGATGCTGGGAGCTCTAACACTACCTCGAAAGGATGACGGAGACAGAAGCACATGCGAGCAAACTTATGGGATCCAAGTATCATTCGTAACTCTTTACATTCTTGAGAGCCTCCATAATCCTCAAATATCTTTTTACCATCTACGGCCGATGCTGTATGGAACGCTACTACGATAGCTACGTTCTCACGGAAGGGTTTACATATGCTCGTTAGTTGTTGGGACAGCACCCAAACGGAAATCCCTATATGTCGTGCAGAAAAGGCTAAGTCCACTAGCTTGTCAGTTCGTTTCTTTACGTCCTTCGATGCGGCGCAATCGTCAAGAATCAATAGAGTATTGGTACCTGACCAAAATGTTGCGCAAATACTCAAAGTAGCATCGATGGCATCCTGCGGTGGTGATATGACGAAGAAACGAGGATCTCGATTTGCAAATCCACGATAAGTTTTGTTGTGGGCATACGTAGGACAAATCAGTACTATGTAATCGAACTTACCACGAAATGCTCCACGAAGTTGTTCTATGAGAAACGCAGTCTTCCCACAATTCGTTGGACCGACTATGAGTGCATTGAACGGCACGTGCTCTACGAGAGAATCCATCAGTATAATATACTCTGCAGAGATCTGTTCAATATCGTGACCTGAGCATCCGCAAGGACATAGATGTGCATTTTCACATTTCCACTTCCCTTAGCAGTTCTATGTATGCGAATGTCGATGTCCTTTCCACTGCCGGTTTGTGCCAAGCCATCACCATGAACGGTGGAATCTTTTGCTGTGCGACAATCGATTAGAATAGAGAATCTATTTTCAAAGAACTTCTTTGGAGTCATAGAAGTATTGGGTGTACCAAACCAGCTTCTTGCAGCCTCCCAGAAATCTAGGGGAAGCATGCCGCTTGGAAAGAGTCTGTTGGGAATCCCATTGACATCTACTTCTACCTTCAAGATATCTGGATTCGAGAATGCTTCACTATCTCGCGTGCCAATGGTAGGTGGATCTATGAATAGTAGAAGTAGTCCAGCAAAGGATCGTCGTGGAACATTAACGTTTTGAGATATCAAAGTATCAGAGGTTTTAGCGATATCTACTGTCTTGAAGTGAACAGCGTAGTTGTATAGGAATGCAGCACCTATTTCATATTTGTGAAGTGCATTACTAGCCAGCGTTTCGTTCCTGATTGCTTCGTATTCTAGTTGGATGTTGGTAAGTTGGTACGTACCTATCTTCGTCGTATCTGATCCAATTACAACCTCGTTGGCAGACGCTAGAGTCAACTCGAATGTAATCGTACTTTCTAAGGCATGTGGATATAGAACTCCATGTTGTGTCAGAATGTCAACATCTAATGGAATCCTATACTTTGAACCACATGCAGTTAGGAGTGCGTTGTCTGCAGCAGATGAAGTACTTGCGTCACCAGCTTTCGAGCGTAGCTTATTCAAGTTCTCTGATTGAATGCCTTGTTGTATTCTAGACTCTCTCTCCTGCGTAGATAGGTATATATCGGAGTATGTTTGTAGGAGGTCTGGCCTGACAAGGTCTTCTACTGTTTCAGCTCCCATCCTACAGATTCTACGCATGACCAAACAGCGTCCAACGTTCGAAACGACTCTGTTATTCGCATGTCCACCAGATAGTACGATGTCGCCCAATAGCGCTAAGCTGCCCGGTACTAGTACTACATCTTCTGCTAGCTTTGGAACTTCTACGTATAGAGTCTCACCTGGATTGGCAGATGATCGAGTGAAAGTTTTCCTATACAAGTCTCGTGGAGCCTTGAGTGCATGAGGCTCTCTTCGTACTTGTGTGGGATCCAACTTCGATGAGATCATGTTGAATATAACTATATATATAATTATGTTTAACATGGCCTCTGAGGGTAGGTATGATGAAAGAACTGATGAAGCTGAAAGAGGAAGAGACTACGACAACGATGATACTGTCAATGAAGAAACACGGAAATTGGCGTCAGACTCTACGAATGTGGATCCTAGTGAATCACTCAACCTGAAAACTAGACGCAATTATAATGAAGAAGGTGCTCGACCGAAGTATCAGGAAACGTCATTGACAGATGGAGAGCTTAGTGAATTGCTGGATGAGGATAGAATCGAACGGCCTAAATTTAGCGATCGCCACGTATTCTTCGAAACAGGCATATCGGATAGAACGAAACAAATGTTATTCGATGCTGTATGGGAACACTATGCGGATGTAGGGATTCGTGGAGACCTTGAGATAACTAAAGTATGGGATGCCGATAAGGAACGGGGTAGAATCTACCTTCACGCACTTGGAAGTAAAGAGAAGCCCATACCTTTGACCACAGTGAAGGGTGAAAGATACCAAAGTATGGGTAAGGATCTCAAATTTGCCCTAGGCCCTACGGATGCAGAAAGAGCAGAACAAGTCCTCCAAGGTCAAGAAAAGGCCATTGAACATCTCGAAATGGAAGATAGTATACTTCAAGATCTAACGTCAACTGAGGACCAGAAGGAAGCGGCTAAGGAAGAGAAAATACACATCCATAACGAAATAGAATTACTCGAACGTCAAGAAGAAGCCATACTAAAACGTATGTCGCTACGTGAAAGGATCAAATACATTTTCAGAAAGCATGGAATGACCGTTCTTGCAGTAGTAACTTCTATTGGCGCTATCGTTAGTACGATAGTTTCCCTGTTGTCGAAATCCGTACCGAAACCAATAAAGACTGGTATTGATAAAGCAGCAGATGCAGTAAAGAAGGGATTGCAAACGACTGGGGGGTTGTTGAAAGAAATGGGAAAGAAACTTGGACAGATCCTACCTGGAATGATTGGATCGATTGCGAGTTTCATATTTACTATGGCTGGTAAAGCTCTGGGAGTACTAGCACAGAACGTTTGGTTATTCATCGTAGCAATAGTGGTGATCACGATAGAGCAATACAAACGACGTTAACGAAACAACATCCATGCAATTCCAGCTGCGGCAATGGATGTCACTGCGAGATTAATCTCATGTTGTGAGCCAGCCTTTGCCTTTGCCTTTGCCTTTGCCTTTGGTACAGGAACTTGTTTCTTGTGCGTCTCGAGAGGCTGCACCAATTTCTTATCTGGTGGGCCTTTCATAGGAAGAGGTGAATGTCCTTTGCCTTCTGCATTGATGTCGTTAGTGCCTAGCACCATATCTTTCGTAGCTTTCGGGATTGGATTCTTATAGCCATCTTTCTTACCAAGATAGTACACTAGATCGCTTGGCAATAATCGCACGCCTACAGCTATTGCTAGATCGAGCCTCTTATGCGTTGATTTTATAGCGGTAAGATAGTTTTTGTAGCTCACCACTAAGTCGTTTTCGAGAATAGCGTCTTCGACTAAGCTCTTAAACTTTTCTTTGACGTTATGGCTATCTATGATGGAGCCGTTCAAGTCGGCTTGAGCACCAAGCATGCAATGTCCAAAAGCCTCGACAGATCTATTCAACCTACCCAATCCAGCATCTGTCAAACCCTTTCCGATTGGTGGCGTAAACCAATTGTATTGCTTTCCTTCGTGTTCGTCGTTCCGAATAAAGGATACTAGATCGCCCTTGTCCACACTGCCTTTCTCGTCTGCAAATAAGTTATTGTGGTTGGGCCATGTGTCTGCTTCCTTGTCGTAGCTTCGGATTACGTGGACGTTCTTGTAGCCATCACCATACAAAAGGAATACGTCTCCTAATCCGTGATTCCTACCTCCGTGCCATCGGAAGTCTGGTGGGAAATCTGGTGTTCGAGATATACCAAATTCAATGCACAATTTCTCAAGAGCTGCTTTGTTATAGAGGTTATCCATTTGCTTGAAATGAGAGTTACCAGGTAAAGGAACTCCATTGGCACCACCAAGTTCATGCAGAATTCTTCGTATTGTGAAATAAACGTGAAATCGTAGGAACCCCTGAACGACTGGTGGATACGTTTTGAAAATAGGATCAAACAATGACACTCCACATCCAGAAGTCGCACACCACGTTGCGAAATTCAATTGTTGAGGCCAATATTTGAAATCCGGACCATGTAACCAATGGTAGGACTCATTTGCTGTCATATGCTTTACGACGGTCTCCTTGAATATGTTTCGAACGCCTGCTTTGAACCTATTCTTTGAGGTGGCATATATCCATAGATTAGTGAGATCGATATCTTGTGCCGGTCCAGTAGGAGGAACTGCTGTAATAGGATATTTCGCACTTCTATCTAGGGTCAACGTAGATGGGAAACCTTTATGCACATCCCACAATGCGTCATCGATGCGTCTTTGAGTGACTGCAGGTAACTTTGAGACATCATTGCCGTAAATGACATAGCTAGAATCTCCATCTCGAAACCAAATACTCGTCGAATATTTGCCTGGACCGTTCACTTCCGTAGAGACATAGAACTTGTGAAGATCTGCATGTGGATATCTTTTCTTGAACTTTATCCACAAATCAGTATTCAGTTTGGCAATCCTGTCGTTTTCATTGACAAGGAGCGCTGTCTGCTCAGCTTTCGAAAGCCTTGGACCACCCCTGGCAATCTCCGCCACGTCCTCAGCAGATAGACCCTCATCTTCGTATGGTAAAACTAGAGGCATCGTGTTGAAGCTATACATACATATAGTTATACCTTCAACATATAAGATGGTTCTCTTATATATCACCACAACATTGGCCGACCATACTGTCTACTTCGACGACCCAATTATTATCAATAATATTTCGCTACTCGAAACCACCATTGAGAACAGTTGGTTGAATCTAAAAGAGAAGGCCACGTTTCAGTGGGAAGTCAAGGGTGTGGGGTTCCCATACACAATCAATCTAGGGAATTATAAGATAACTACCTTAATGGATCGCTTAGCACCTGCAGTCGATGCTGACATCGTTAAATTTATAGACATATCCAGTAAAAAGTATTGGACCCTAGATGTGAAGAAACCAATCAAGTTCAGTAAAAATCTCTGTGAAATATTGGGTATCAAAGGAAATGAAGACGAGGATGGAAACGTAACATTAAAAGTGAGAGAATACGACCTGATAATGGAATATATCCAAACAATATATATCCACTGTGATGCGGTGGATCCCAAATTCTCACTCCTTGAGGGAAAGCGCTCGACTGTACTAGCTAGCCTTAACGTAGAAGGCACCTGGTTTAACAGAAGGACCTATCATTTGATGGAATCAACGAAAGTCCAAGCTCTAGGAACAATGCGGAACAGCCTTCGACTGACTGTTCGCGACGACAAAAGCAACATCATGGACTTCCGTGGTCGACCGATACGATACGTGTTGAAGCTTGAGTAAGCTATATGTATAACGCGTTACAATGGAAGGCGATTCGATTCAACCGTTTCCATCAGCACCAAGTATCTATCCACAGATTGCTAGTGACACTGGAAAGAACTTTAGACTGCAAACGATCCGAGACACGCTTTCGGACATAGAAGTTCAAGAAAGGCACTACGAAGGTGTGCGCAAGAAATATGCACGTTCTCAAGGAATAGTTCATGGAATCGCAGTGGCAACTGGAGGTCTATCTGTGATCTTATCTGGATCTGGATTGGGCGCAGCGTTGACTGGGGTTGGAATAGTGATTGGTCTACCACTTGGAGTTATTGGTGGACTATGTGGATTAATTTCAGCATCTACGACCCTTGGAGCTAAGAAGTTAGGAATGAAGGTTTCTAAGCATGAAAAGACAACTATGTTGGCAAAGGCGAAAATCAATACGATTCGTGATCTAGTATCGAAGGCACTACGTGATGAAAACATATCCGACTCTGAATACAGTCTCATCCTGAACGAAGCGAATAAGTATGAGATCATGAGATCTGAAATTCGTCGCAAGGCTTCCATAGGTGAAAAAAGCACGGATCGGGTTCGAGCCGAACTCAAGCAAGAAGTGCAAAAGGAAATGCGAGAAAAACTTGGAATGTAAGAATCAACGTTTCCTATGAAAGGAACGAACATGGTTCTCACTTTCACTTTGCCAAGTCCTACTGCTAGTTAGCCTATGTCTAGTGTAGATTGGTTCGAAGTGGGAATGGTAAGAAGACAACTCCTTGACAAAACGCTTGACCGCATTTCCAAATATGCCACATCGCTTAACGACATCCTTAAAAGACATAGACGATCCGGAGCGACGTAGCACCTCGTAACTTGCTCCAACGACTTTCGTCTTAAGCATTGATTTGGGGCCTATATTGTTTTCCATTGCCTTAGTAACGACCTCGTGGACTATTTGTTGAACGTCCCTAGGTACTCCTACAAGATCTAGTTGTAGGAAAGTCGTCGCAATGTGAGGAACTATGCGCTCAGCATCCAAGTCTACATCAATCTTATCGTCGTCACACAGAGAACGTATGAAGACCTCTCCATTATGGATGCCTTCGTTTCTTAGTTGCATGAAGCGAGCGACCTCACCTTTAGTTCGGACGAATCCACATTGTATGCATGCATGGTAGAGTAGAGCAGCTAAAATATTTTTCTTAGCATCACTACGCTTGAGACAAACTTTCATTACTTGGGTGAATGCGTCGGCTACGATTTCTAACGCGTTCATAGGGAACGATAAATCATAACTTTGTTTGTAAATAGTGTCGTATGCTCGTAGTTCTTGTAGTAGCGTTCGTCGTTTCAGTTCTATGTCATCATCGCTTTGCTTTGGTTTTGCGCGGTCTAGATCACTTTGATACTGAAACCCGTCCGGACCTACTATATGCAGTCGAGTAGTAATAATGTCGATCTTAGTTTCTGTACATGGTTCAACCTCGGAAACAAGACCACATGTGGGACACACGAATTCCGTTCCTTGTACTTCCAAGGGACAGAGACAATCAGAACATGTTTCACTGGTGTTAATACGTTCCACTTGTGGTTTGATATTCAGGCTTCTACAAATTCCAGGACCAAACAATCTGACTAGCTCGTCCATGATACAACTATAGATGTCGTACGTTCAATAGAAAAAAAAAAAGAAGAGGAATGAAGAGGGCCACGCAACGACCTTCTTCATTCTTCCTTTTTTCTTTTTTCGTGGCTATTCCTAAGCGTCCTTCTCGTTCCTCAAGGCAGCCAACACCTCGTTGAGCGCATGGTTGAGAGACTCTCCAAGACCTTCCACTGGTTCCAGCACTCTTGATTCAGCGGGCAATGCTACCTCCGGTTCCACCATGTTTGGCTCCTCCTTTCTTGGATCCTCTAGCTTCTTGCTGGACTTCTTAGCGCGTCTTATATAGACACCGGAAGACTTCACCTTGATGGTGAGACGGTCACATCCTGAGCAAAGCTCGTAATCAGTACGACATCCTTTACCGCACTTCGAGCATGGTACGTATGGGGCACAGCCTTTTGAGATTTGGTAGTTATGCTGGGAACAGAACTTCGTTGTCTTCGAAATCTTCTTTGGACATTTTGAGTCCTTCCCTCTCATCAACCAATCACAAGTTATTGCGGCGTCTACATTTGAGTTCTTCTTCGACATGTTCGATCTGTATGGTGTTAATGCGTACTAAGATAACAACGTAAGCTAGTATTGTGGAATAAAGAATATATACTAATACCATTTAGTGGTAATATACAGTATAATAATCATTCCTTTAACATATACTTCAAGTTTGGATTTCTTAGGTGCGCGAATATCTAGTGACACTTTGGCTTCCTACGTGGCAGAATGAGCATCCATGTAGTTGCGTAGTACAACCCTTTCGTCCTCTGTGAGCTGGGAGTACTGCCACTTAACGAACCATTTAGCGGTATCAAGATGACCATTGTTACAGGCGTATTCTATAGCAAGATCAATGCATTCATACTCTAGGGTTATCTGAAAACGTCGCATGAGCCACTTAACGTTATTAAGATGACCATTCCTACTGGCACCTAATATAGCAAAACTGACGGCCTTATCCTCTTTGGTGAACTGGAAGTGCTTAATGAGCCGCTTAGCGATACCAAGATGACCATGCTCAAGGGCAGCGCGTAGAACGTGATTGGCGTGTCTATCCATCATATCGAAACGTAAGTGCTTGATTGAGCCACTTAACAGCATTAAGATCACCATATTCGCTGGCGTAGAGAAGAGAAAAGCTATCGTCGATGGGGCTTGCGGAAATACCGAAAGTTCGAGCCAATTCGTCTCGATCGTCGTCACTATGAGTAGACCTCAAACCAAAGCATAGTGCTAGTTTACGGAACACTTGGTCTACGTTTTTGTAGCGCGCAAGAGATGCGGCATCGTTTAGGCGTTTCGATGTCCTTGAGAGGCTTGCGAATGACCAAGGATCTGCATGCTCTACGATCTTAGTCAGAATTTCTAGAGGGAGGCACGATATATAATCCATAGTGGAAGAGATCGATATAACTATATGTAATCATATCTCTAATAGGATTATCAAGTTGGATTTTACGTACAAGAATGTCTAGTGACACTTTGAATGACCCTTAGTTACCCCATAGTAGTATAGTCGGCGTCAGTTAAATACAACTTTTTCTTGTACAACAAAACTCAAAAGGTTGTGAATGTTATGGACGCCTTTTTTCTTGCACAAGGGGCGTTATGAAGTGGATTTCTGAATTCACTTTATGACGCCCCTTGTGCAAGAAAACAAGGCGTCCATAACATTCACAACCTTTTGAGTTTTGTTGTACAAGAAAAAGTGGTATTTAACTGACGCCGACTATACTACTAAAGTACTAATTTGTTTCAAAGGAATACAAAGATTCGATACCTTATCGAAACCACATATTTTCAAGACCAAGTTTGCAAAACAAACACCTGGAGAATTGGACTCCATACCGACACGTGATGCTTTGCCAACAAGGGTGTCACTGTACGTAGCATCATTTAAACGCAGCCAGTACTTAACCACCAAAACAGCTACGTGTAAAATCAAAGGCATCCTACCCAACTCAGCATACACTGCTAGGTTCGTTGCTTTGGTATGGACCCTTAAAACCCGCTTACAAAACTTTAAATGAAGCTTTTCTAAAATAGGAACCATTGAAAATAATTTGTGCTTAAAATCGTTTGAACTAGACAGCTTCCTAAAGTATGAACGCCCCGCGCTTCGCAACCATACAATGAAGTACATAGATAAGTACATAGATAAGTACTGAAGTACATAGATAAGTACTGAAGTACGCCGATTAGCGGCGTCACGATGTCTGGC
>JAOWCC010001501.1:26061753-26302038 GCA_030867875.1 Actinernus sp. WN-2022
TTTGTGCCGGAATTCTCGTCTTTTTCCTTATACTGAGTAGACTGGTGGAAGGAGAACTTGGGTTTCGACTGTTCCACACGCTCCTCATATCTTTTGCCATCTTGGAACTATCGATTTTGTATGGCTTCCTTTTTGTACGAGTGGATTTATTTTGACCGGAAGTCGACTTCAGTTCCTCGTTTTCGAGAAATGTTTCCTACGCATGCGTTTTCTTTTAGCCAATCAGCAAGGACCAAAAAATGGCTGTTACCAGAGCTCTGCGTACCAACTTTTCAACATTTTCGCTTTTTCTCCTGCGAGAAACACTTCCAAGCTGACTGGAACATTGATTCCTCCACCAAATTCCCATCGTCCATTTGGATCGTCAAAGGGTTCTCCTACGACAGTGCTGCAAAGGCCCTGCAAAGGTAAGTCAATATGATACACTGATGGGGGTTATGCACCAGTCAATGTAAACCCCGGCCCCCCCAACCCCGGGGATTAGGCGGGGATTAGGCGGGGATTAGGTATTTGTGTTTCTAATGAGAGCTAATGCCCCGCAATACGGGGCATTTAAGTTGGTCAAATACCCCGCCCTAAATGGTTGGATCATAGTTCAAAATGACGTGTATACCAAATTCCGTCAACTCATTTTTTTCTTGATGTTTTTGTTTTTCGTTTTGTTTTCCAAGTTATCGATGCTGTGGAGAAAACGAAATAGTCAAGTCGATAAACATCGAAATTATATTACATGTAAATTATACTGTTCTACAACAGTTCCAGATTTTAAATGGTCTCATTATTGATGTGTAATATATACATGTGTATATACAAACAACAGCTGAGAGATAATTAGAAAAACAGTTCATATCGTTTAAAGGAAACCTCGGCTAAAATACAATGTTTGCTCGCAAATGTTCCTGATTGATATCTAAGTCTGTTGCTGTGTTTGTCACTTCTAAATTGTAGACTAGATGCCATATATGTACCGATTTTCCTGTCCATAAACTCATTTTTTTATTTCCTGCACGCAGCCATATTGGATCTTATTACGTCACAGTGTTGCCTCTATTGTCAGAAAACAATATAGCTCGTTTGTTGTGTAACAATAGGGCCAACACTGTGACGTCATAAAATCCAAGATGGCGGCACGCAGGAAATTCAAATGAGTTTTATGGACATGGAAAATCGGCCCATAAATGATATCTAATGTACAATTTGGAAGTGACAAACATGGCAATAGACTTAGGCGTCCAAAAGGAACATTTGAGAGCAAATATTGTTTTTCAACCGAGGTAAGCGCAGTTCCTTTAATACACTGTCTTGTGGCTGCCTGAACAAACTCGGATTTAAAATGTCCAAAATACAATACACCTTCACATCTTCCCGCTTTTCGGATGACACTTTTAAATAATGTAAAGTATGTTGCTTTCTTCTCAAAATTATTTACTAAAAAGATAAGATAATGAAGTTAAACATAGGGTCCCTAATGGCAACTCGCGGATAGTCAGTGAGCTATTTTAGCATATACTAAAAATCACGTGACCGATGACGTCATCGTTACGGCATCACCACTAAGTGAATCGTGGGGACCCAATACCATACCTGTCAAAGTTTGAGCCGTCTGGCATTAGAAATGAGGGAGATATGTGCATGTACGTCATCGTCACGTCATCACCACTAAGTGATTGATAAGGACCCACTACCATGTCTGTCCAAGTTTGAGCCACCTGCCAGTAAGCGAGTTAGCCATGAAAATCTCATATCCCGAACATATTCCGAACATGGTACGAATTTTGCTAACACATCTTCGGAAAAGGATACGGCAATTTCCCGTTCGGCTTTCTTGGGACTGATTTTTGAATTCATCAGAACATTGAAATAAAACAACTCATCTGAAGACCGAAATAACGCAATCTAAATCGTAATTGACTTATTTCTACCATCGTAAAGGATAAATAATGCAGCAGTCACGCAACACATTTTACAGTATAGTTCTGGGGGTCACGCCAGATTATTTTTCATGCCGCTAAAACAATTTTCAGCGTATAAATGAATTCGAAATTATCTGAAAACAGTGCTTTACTTTCGAAATAAATTCACAAATGGAAATGTTGAGGCTAAAAGCTCTGTTCTATACATTGATTGTACTGATTCCGAATACATGTAGGTCGACTATGAGAGAATTTATTATCCCAAATGTTCAGTCACTATTTTGTTAACCCCAAGACATCACTGTTTCGCCAGCGTCACGTATAAATAAATATGAGCTACCACCAAAAGTTCACTATTGCGTTCCCGAACATCGTACGAGTATATCCCGATCTAAAACATAACTTCTATAATGTCGAGTGGTTTGAATTAGTGTAGCAAGATAGACACATAGACAACAGAGAAACTTCACAGCAGTAAATTATAAGTTATTTCGAAATATTACCTTAGAAAGCGGCATATCTACAGCACTGACCAAATCCTTTCGGAAGCTTCGACGCGTCTTTTCCGATAAAGGTTTGTTCCTCAGTCACAACGACCATATGCATCTTCGTAAAAGGATATGGCATTCGGAAAAGGATACGCGGATACGGCACGTTTGGAATCGAAATCTACCTAACCTCAATAACTCGTTCCTGCACATGCGTGCATTCACGAATTAACAATGTACCTCGTTACGCTTGTGGCAAAAATAACTAAAGTCTAAAGCGCCAACTCTCTCATATTACTTTATATGAAAGCACATTCTTAAAAGCACCTTAGGCAAAATTGATTTAAAAATAGTCAATACCCGCAAAGAAGCTTCAAGGTCATCCATGAAGCGTTCCAGCTGAACTAAAATGCTATTATTTCATGCAATAAACAATGGCAAACATATACGTGAGTGTGAAATGAGCCAAAATGGTCAGCGGCTTCCATGGCCAAACCCCGCCTAATCCCCCGCTCAAATCGCCACGATATTCTAATCAAGGCTAATGCCCCGCTCACCGGGGCACGAGTGAAGTGCCAAATGCCTCGCTAATCCCCGCATAGTCCCGGGGTTGGGGGGGCGGGGGTTTACATTGACTGGTGCATTAAGTTATAAGCCGGCTCCGGAAGCCGGCGCTGTCCGGACGTGCTGTAAAACCTAGAAAAGTACGGCAACTTAAATAAACCTGGCTAAATTTTCAGAGATTTTGATTATACCAACAATTCCAGTGAAAGGAAACCTACCATTTTAATTTGTGCTATTCTTAAGAGTCCACAGAGGAGCCACGAGTTCTCACTGAAGGTGTCCGAGTTGTCCTCGATTGTTGAAAACTTTGAAAGCTCTGCTTTTGTTTCCAACTTTCTTCGTTACCGAAAATATCTCCCCGACGTCCACAACAAATGAGCATTCCCTGATACCCCTTCACTACACAGCGAACAGCTTAACTGTACCGTCTTCTGGTTTTTCTGCCACTTTTTCTTAGAATTCGACAGGCGAGCGAGACTTTGTCGGTGATATTATCATGGGGCGTACAGATCGGCAAAGAGCTAGCCTTTCAATTTCTTTCCGCTCAACCTCGTAACAGAGATCTGTCAAGATTAACAACAAACAGATACCCTTATCGTGTACCTCTCCCATATTTAACACCACTGGATTAACATATTAAAAGTTCTGTCAACACCTAGCAAATGACCACGTCCTGCAAAAGATTAAAAATCAAGATCATGTAATAGCCATGTGTCGGCATCAGTTGGCTCTAGTGGCCATAAGGACCCTTATAAAGGTGATGTTACACGAGACGATTTTTAACGACGATTTTTTGCGACGATTTTTAATGGATGTTACACGAGACAACTTTTAGCGCAACATTGTTGCGGCAACGGGTATGCTACACTGGACGATTTTTAGCGCAACATCTAACTAGCACCTAGGCTCCTACTCCGATACCCTCGTTTAGAAACATGGCTGACGAGTGATCTTTTGTTTGTTGACGTAGCCTCGTTTCCGTGGGCGTAGCGAACAGGTTTCTGGGACGACGTTGCGCGAAAAGTCAACGGCGAGGGTGTTACACGAAGCAACTCCAACAAAATTCAGGCAACAATGTTGCAGGTTTTTGAAGGTAATTCAAAAGCTTGCAACATGTTGCCGCAACGAAGATTGCGTTAAAAATCGTCCAGAGCGCCATGTTACACTATGTTGACTTTTCGCGCAACATTGTTGCGCGAAAAATCGTCGCTAAAAATCGTCTCGTGTAACATCACCTTTAGGCCCAGTTCAAACGTCGAACTTCTCATGTGCCGAATCTAATACCTATCAGTTGGGTCGACTCAAATAATTAAATGCGACGTTTGATTCAAACGTCGAATTTAAGTGGAGTCGAATCTAATTGCTAACTTGGTGAATGTTTACATGAAATCGGTGGTTGGCGACCAAAGTCACTCATGAAATGACGGACAAAGAGCATTCTGTGAATCAGAGGATCCTTTTATTTTCAAAGACAACGACTAATGATACCACTGCCAATAACTTTTCGTCACGTTTTCTCTTCGAGGGATCCAGTTTCCCAGGAGTGATTTGTTTCTGCACGAACATGAGAATTCGTGTCGTTTTGTCGCCAGCATAAGGTTTGCAGTAATGTCTTCATCGATTTCGAATACTGAACACTTCATACAGAAGTACTGGAGGCATCCTAAAAAGAAGTGTACTTGCATTTTCACTTGCGTCAGGATCCAGCGGTATACTTTCCCCGTGCTGTTTTCCCGCCATCCGTGTCTGAGTAAACGTATGCGAATGACATTTAGCCCGAAAGTGTAGAATTGTGGGTATTACATAATTTATGCATTAGATTCGGCACATGAGAAGTTCGGCGTTTGAATCAGCGTCGAACTTGTGTCGTTTTATTCGACTGGCCCAGTCGCGTAAAACGACGAGTCGAATCTAATACAAATCTGTCGAACTTAATTGATTCATACGTCGAACTTTTCATGTACTTAATACAAACATTAGATTCGGCACATGAGAAGTTCGACGTTTGAACCGGGCCTTATAATACAAATCTGTCGAACTTAATTGATTCATACGTCGAACTTTTCATGTACTTGATACAAACATTAGATTCGCCACATGAGAAGTTCGACGTTTGAACCGGGCCTAAGATACTGTTAAGCGCGCTTGGTCTGTAAATACGGGGAACCCATATAAAAGGGAAGAGGTAGGGATGCTCGTCGGACATTTTCGATTTGACCCCTAAGAGGTACTAAAATGGGCATGGCTCAAGCTTATTTTGACCCCTAAAAGGTACCGATAAAAACATGCCAACATTTTAAACTTTCGATGCCTTTTATTGCTATTATTTGATGTTGTATCATCAAGCACTTTCTTCCTTGTTGTTTTCAAAAGCGCTGTCATTCTCTAGCATTCGGTGGCACCCGACCCCTAAAAGGTACCGCTTTACATAGAAATGTCTGTGTTTGATCGTGGATACCCTAAGTGGTACTAAACTCCTGATTTTGACCCCTAAAAGGTACGACGAGCATCCATGTACCCCTCACATAAGGGAGTCCCCCCCCCGGGTTGCACGTACATATTAATGATTAAGAAATGAAGCGTACCTTATTACACATAATTTTCGCGACACTTTAATTTCGCGTTTTTCGCGATTTAAAAAAAGGTGAAAATTAGAACATTTCTGCGTGCAATAATTAAGAGACAACTATTACTTGCCATTCTTAGTGCTGGACACTTCCCGTTTGGCTAGCATATATTAAAGTACTACACTTACAGAGTTCATATTTATAGTACGAAGCATTAAAAGGAAAGTCATCACAATCAAGTGAACGTATCTGGCTTTGGCTTTTGATGTCTGATAGTGAATGCCTGAGACAAAATCGCGAAATTAACATGTCGCGCGGAACTTACAAATGTAATATATTTTGTTCGTTTTGTCTTGCAGTTCATATAACAGATGTAATAATGCGCACTTTAGGATAGAACATATACTAGAAGTAATCATAGATTATCAAAGTGCGTTCGATTCATTTTTTGTAAGAGAAAGGACTGTGGTATTAAACACAAAAGGCTGAAAGATTACTGCAGTGATATGGGCGGTGTAAATAATCCTGATCAAAAATGCGTGTTTTTAATTAATGTGAACATTTTGATGTCTTGACTTATAAGCAAGAGACCATAATGGTCTCTTGCTCATACGTTAATATACAAGGGGATGTATCTATAAAACAGTAATTATATTTGTGTAACATGCAATGCTTATGTGGCTATATACGTATACATGTGTGTTTTATATGGTTATGGCATTCATTTGAGCATTTATAGCACATTTTGCTGTGTGGTATACAGTGCCAGTAAAGCAATAATTGGCGTTAGTGTAGAACACAAATGAACCCTATATAGGCTATTCAGGGTTGCTTCTTGGTGTCGCAGATTCATTGTTTGATTAATTGTTTCTGGGGTTAGGGTTCTTTGTATAATTTCAGGGTATTGTTTTGCTTTAGAAGACAATAGTTTTCTTTGTTTTACGTCATGTGGTCATGTGGCCTTACTATTAAAGTCCATCACCAAGGCGTCAGTCTGGGTTCCAGCATGCATCTGATGCATACCATTTACCAAGTGGTTGACGAATCCCAGAAACTGAGTTTCGCCAACTTCGCACGATCTCTTGTCTCTAAATCCATGTTGTAGATCAGAGGGTAGAGTATGTTTTGGGTATTGGCATGGCGCATGATTGAGCTGGTTATTATATGCTCCATCAGTTTACATTATGATTTATGCTCCTGCGGAATTTAGCGGACCACTTGGGTATTAAACAGAGAATTTTTTTATTTGGAGTCTTATACAATAAAGTACATAGACTAAAGGTGATGTTACACGAGACAATTTTTAACGACGATTTTTGAAAAGTCAACATAGTGTAACATGGCGCTCTGGACGATTTTTAACGCAATCTTCGTTGCGGCAACATGTTGCAAATTTTGAATTACCTCCAAAAACCTGCTACATTGTTGCCCGAATTTTGTTGTAGTTGCTTCGTGTATTAAACACCCTTGCCGTTGACTTTTCATGTAACGTCGTCCCAGAAACCTGTTCGCTACGCCCACGGAAACGAGGCTATACGTCAACAAACAAAGACTCCACTCGTCCGCCATGTTTGTAAACGAGGATTTCGGAGTAGGAGCCTAGGTGCTAGCTAGATGTTGCGCTAAAAATCGTCCCGTGTAACATGCATTAAAAATCGTCGCGAAAAATCGTCGTCAAAAGTTGTCTCGTGTAACATCACCTTAAAGTTCAAATAACTATACTATTTTTAATTGGTGGTTTTCATCCGCATCCGCGTCATGACACGCGATCGCACTAGATTGGTTTGCATCAGGAGCCCATATTCTAAAATCAAATAAAACATCTTGGTCCTTGTAGAACTACCAAAAATACACTTATAAACCAAATATAGGAACATTAGATTATTTCCCAACGGACCTGTGGGTCAATGAAAGTACAACAATTTTACAGTACTTAATGTTGCAGGCGTCATCTTGGCGATCCTCTCTGGCGGCCATAAAACGAAAATACATGTACATATAAAGCTCAATTTCCCATCAAAATCATTGGGTTTCACTTCAAAACTCTTTGTAGCAACTTTTAAAGATTTATCGAGTTTAAAAAAAGAAATTGACACAATTACATGGATTTTTATGCCTTCCCGAAAACACGCTTTCAAAATTTATTCCGGAACAATACACCCTATCGACGTGAAGTCTTTTATTATCGATGTCTAGAATATATACTACTCTTCCCAGTAAACTGCGACTATGGTGCGGCATCAGGGTCAAATCGAGGTCATTCAGCTGAAGTGATGAGAGCCGGTGTTGAAGTGAGGCTTTGTACCTTTGAAGTGACGAACCCACTCTGAAGTAGCCTCCTCCGCAGGCATCTCTAATTTTTGAAGAAATCAGATTTTAAAAATCGTGAATTGGGTTACCTGTGACTCCTCCAATCTCCCTCTCTTTCCTTCACCTGCCACAGGGAGCCCATAATCTGATTTCTTCAAAAGTAGAGATGCCTGCGGAGGAGGCTACTCTGAAGCGAATACAGAATGATCAGTTCATCTGAAGCTATAATCCAATGAAGACAAGTATCTTTGAAGTGATAAACCTCCTTTGAAGCGAGGATTGGCCTGCGGTATGGCACTTTTGCTTTTAACTGAAGACAAAGTACCTTTGAAGTGATCCTCCTCCTCTAAAGCGAGGATAGGCCTGCGGTACTTAGAAATGTTGGTCAGCGTCCTTTACCTACAGCCACGCGCGGAAATCGAGCATGCACGAGGGCAAAATGGAGGACAACGCAAAACGAGTGTTGAGAGAGTGCGCTCAGAGCATTTTGCGATGCATTGATAGCTGCGAAGATACAAATGGTAAGTTAATTTAAAAATAAATTGGCCGATTTTATTTCTTAGAGAGAGGCCGTTTCACCCAGGCTCGCGCCAAAGGTGCGTCACGACCACCACGCCTTCCTACTCGGACCCCAGGTCACGTCGGTCACTGTGGCCTCTGGAACCAGGGTAACCGCAGGCCAACCCTCGCTTCAAAGGAGGATTATCACTTCAAAGATACTTGTCTTCATTGGATTATAGCTTCAGATGAACTGATAATTCTGTATTCGCTTCAGAGTGGGTTCGTCACTTCAAAGGTACAAAGCCTCACTTAGCTTCAACACCGGCTGTCATCACTTCAGCTGAATGACCTCGATTTGACCTTGATCCCGCTCCATATGCGACACTAATTATGATCGGTTTTTACAGGGAGGTTTTAACTTTTCAGGTGTTTCGTTTCAGTTGCACAAAGCCATGCAGTCTGTACAGATTGAACCGGATAACTCGCAAATTATGTAGCTCCAATAATACATAAGTTTTGAAGCCAATATCAATATTGTCATAATCTACCTTAGTCTTGCGTTTAAGGCTGACAAGTTCCATACAAAAACACAGCGAATCTTTACATCATAGTACAACACCAGTTTTGCACTAGCTCGGTAGTCGCCTTTTGTTCGGTGCGTCTGATATTCTCGCCTTCCACATCCTTTTCCTCATGCTTTTCCTCATCGTCCCATACAGCAGTGCTGTATGGGACGGGCTTAGTCTAAAACTAAGTGATAAGTTGCAAAAATTGCAAAATCGTGCGGCTAGGGCAGTAACAATATCTAGCTATGACACCAGCTCAGACCCATTACTCAATATGCTTGGTTGGGATAAAATTGCAGTTGCGCGAACAAAGCAGAAAGCACATGTCATGTATAAAACCTTAAACAATCGCACTCCAGCATATTTGCAAGAGATGTTTTCCTATCGACACTCAAGTTACGACATGAGAGACTCTAACAACAAATTACTTCGACCAAAGCCAAAAACTGACTACCTAAAACGCAGCTTTAGTTATTCTGGAGCTGCCTTATGGAACGGGCTTCCCAATGAACTGAGAACACTAACGTCCCTCTCATGTTTCAAGAGGGGCGTTGACGCACTATTCTCATCACCGGACTCCCACACGGCAAACACGTAAACCAGTTTTTATTGAGTTATGTACTGTTTTTAAATTGTATATAGCTTTGTATTGATGTTTTTTAACCGTGTATAAATAAAGAATGTCTGTCTGTCTTCTGAACTTCTCTCACAATATCGTCTTCATCATATTTTTGTTCTAGTACGAAATTGCTCTGCCATATCGATGAAAATCTACTCTAATTCCTAGCGTGTCAAAATTCTACAAAGAACACAAGTCGCTACAAGTCAGCCGTAAGACTCCGGTGGGACACGTCACAGGAATTAATGTAAACAAAGTCTTCGCGGGGCCAACTTTGAGGGGCTCGTTCTCAACTCTGAAAACGTTTTATCTAATTTTAATACATTTTCTGAACAAAGTACATCTGAAAGATGCTTTTGAGCCCAAATGTGTTTTTCACTCGGGTTCTATTTTGGTTGAAAATCGAAAGCATACGGAAAATAGCACAAGATTTCCCGACAATGCAATGTTGATTTCCGACCAAAGCTACACGCCGCATCGAGAACATTTTATAGCCGGTTCTAGTTTTCTTTAGCCTGCTTGCAGGCGGTGGAGGGTGTTTTTTCGCGCAGCAAACGGATTATCGAAGCGGCCGCCATATTGGCCGAGCGTGATTGAGACCTGGGATCGAATGACAAATGGAGGGGGGTGGGGGAGAACAAGCAGATCTGAAAGACCGCCTGCACGAAAACCCCTGCAGGGCGCTTTCCATTCAACCAAAAAAAACGAAAATTCCGGTCAGAAATCAAATTGAACAGTAAAATTTCCGGTTCGAAGTTTCGGAAATTGAGGTGGTCCTCTTTTTCCGAAAATTCCGGTTGGACCGAAATTTTCTATATCATTAAAAATTCCCGGTTTAGATTTGCTGTGATTTGCCAGTTTTGAGAATTGAAATCGAGGCTACTAGTAACGGGGTAGTTTCTGCGAATGGAACGCGTATTTTTTTCCGACCAGTTTGTCTAATTCGAAAAATCCCGTTCCATTCGACATTTGACTGAATTACCGGTCGTTTTGGTTGAATGGAAAGCGCCCCTGGTTTCTGAGTACAAAAGTTAGATTCCATCCACCAGCGGACGGGGTATATGATTGGCTGAAACGGTGTCAATCAAAGCTTATCGCGGCAAGTGTTGAAAGCTTCTTTCTCCGCGGCTGGGTATAAAAGGTACTTTGAAAACAGAGCAGGAGGAAGCTATACAGAACCTTTTGTCTTAGAATTTAACAACCTGACCTGTGAATTGTGACCTGTACTTTAAACCAGCCGTTCTGGCTGTGCTTTCGACAGGCTTTGGAAAGAGTATGATATTTACGGTAAAGAGAACTTGACAACGAACCGTGATTTAATTCGCGACTGAAAAGTATTGTTGTCGACCAAATTGCAGAGATGCACTTCACGGCCGTTGAACTAGGAAATAATCAGAAATCCGCCTCAATACATTTATGCAACGGTCGTCCATTTCTTTCGGCAAACATTAACTAAGATGGACTTCGAGTTGTCAGAGAAAGACGATCACAACATTTACCTGTGTACTTTGCACTCGTAGTTTGTTTGTCCTCGAGTTCTTCAATATCGAGTTCCAGACAAAACATTGTCTCCATCGGAGTTTTCTTTGAAGTTTAGAGATTTTTTCGATCCTGTATTTATCTTTATGCGAGCTTAATTACTCGGGCTGCCTGTGGCAGCACCGAGTCTTAAAATGCAAGCCGTTATTTGTTTATTTTGTTTGTTTGTTGGGTGTCGCAAAATTTCTGCGCATAAGTTAAAGGTCAAGTTCACACCAATCAGATTGCACTGTGCTGGTCACGCAACAATCGCCAGGTTAATTTCTTTACATAATTTAACACAGTAAATCAAGATGGTGGAGGGCCCGCGAGGAACTTTCTCTCTCATTTGGAGTCCCATCTCTCAAATGTAAGCAGTTTAATGTTTTATTTAACTTCACTCGTGCGAAAGCCTTCCAACAGGCTCAGGATATTTCAGATGGCCAGTGATTTTATATACGACACGTACGACGACCTGAAGCCAGTGAAGGGGCCAGGATCGCAAAGCTAAAATTCTAAGAAATAGATATTGGAATCTATAAGCCATCGGCTCGCTGTGCTGCATTTGAAGGCACTTCAAGACCAATATTATGAGTCTCTTAAAAACTGTCAGAGATTTAAATTTACCGTAAGTTGGATCGACCACTTAAATGAGGCACAGTCAGAGAGTATTGAGATCAAGTTATTTCGTTCCAGCGAGGATATTGACCTAGCGGAAACGGTACAAGCTGTCGAAGGATTTTACTTATAACCATCCACGTCTACTTAACAACAGGAATAGTTATGTGCCAAGGCATGGGCAAAGATTACAGATGAAAGTAGAGAACTTAATGAATGAAGAAACAGAGGTCACGCGCGACATGCTTGAGAACATGTTCAACACTTTATGTTATACTAAGAAAACAAAACAAGTTACAGAGCCTGCAAGTTCACAAGTCAATGAAAAACCCCAAGGCCTGTAGTTTTGGATCAACATATCCTTGAAACTCCAAAAGCAACATACACATGAGTCAAATTCAAACCGGAAGAGACGGAATTCTTTAGATTCTTCACGAGGATTGTTAGCCCGCAATAAGAACTCTCTCGCTGATTTAATGACCTTGATTTGTAACATGGAGGCTGACCTAACTGATATGCGTAATGAATTCTTACTCTCGTCACATCAAAACACGAATCACGAAACGAAACTCAGTCATTTGGAAGACAATTTAGTGCAGCAAGATAATATATACAAGACCGCAATCAAGATGCTGTCATCACGTATTATTGACCTAGAAGTTGAAAATGGCGAGTTGAAAGCGGATATAATAAAGCTGAGATCCGACTTTCAAACTTTAAAAAAAAAAAAGAATACAAAAAAGAAGACAATGAAAGACCAAGGTATCCAGTGTTCCGAGACTACCCAACCTACTGAAGCTTATCAGTTTGTTCAAGAGCCATCTTTCTTACATGACAACCCGATCCCTATTCATCAGAATACATTTTCTGTGCTAAATGACGAGAGTTTACAATCACCTGACCGACAAAACCCACTACTAAAGAAAGGGAACATGAAGTACAGTAGTACGGTTAATTCTCGGGTTCAAAACAATGAATATATGCCTGCTCAAATGCAGTGTCAGGTTAAACGAATAAGTAGTGTTTAAATTAAAAAGTCAACATACGAGAAAAACAAAAATATTAAATTACATATATACTAGGGGAGCAGAGAATGAAAGTCACCGCGCTAGCGGCCACTCCTAAAGACTGCTAAATTCAGCTAATATTTTTTTCCCTTTGGTTATTACTAAGAGGATTTCAAATGAAAGTGTATTTCATCTTGAAATCTCATGTGGCCCTAGTGAAAGCCCAGATGGGCTCTTGTTCTTTTAAGAAAGGAAGCAGCCGCTTGTATGGCACCTGACTGCGGTGCTGGACGGCTTTGCGAAGCAGCTTGTTTAAATATATGTATTTCGGAGGATTTGCAAACTCTTTGAGAGACTGATGGGGCGAACGCAACAAGCTAAAACCGAACTGTCTACATATATATCCAAAGTGGTACTGTCGCAGTCCTTTCCATGGAGAACTTTGAACAAAAATAGCTGGTTTTATTGAAATTTCCGTATCTGAGAACCAATTGACAATTTTACTAACATTGACAGCGAGCGAAGTTTGTTTTGAATATTGCACGCATTTCAATCAAACCAAATCAAAATTGGCAGGCTGTCACACGTCGACTCCTATTGGTCAATTAAGAATGGGTTACAAGTTAACGGAAATCATGTGCGTGGTGGGCGGATATTCAGAAACCAGGGGTTTTCGTGCAGGCGGTCTTTCAGATCTGCTTCTTTTCCCCCACCCCTCTCCCCCTCCATTTGTCATTCGATCCCAGTTCTCAATCACGCTCGGCCAATATGGCGGCCGCTTCGATGATCCGTTTGCTGCGCGAAAAAACACCCTCCACCGCCTACAAGCAGGCTAAGTTTTCTTATGACTTGGAAAATGGAAAAGACGAAAAGTCCTTGAGGGACAAAGCCAAAGCGAACACCTATATAAAATGACAAAGGAAGGGCACAGAAATGGTCTCGATAAAGGTTGGACGTGTCATTTCGGAAAAACGCTCTTGCAACGTCGTAATTAAAGCGACATAGTCGTACTATATACCGTTTTAAAGGTCTTGAATTGAAGAAAGTATATATTTAATCCATTTCGAGCAAAAGTTAAAAGCGTAAATGTTGTATATATTTCTACGCGAAATGACTCCGTCCTCCAGAAGGAGCTCAGCCCTTCAGGCTTTGATTTTTTTCTTCTTAATTAGCCCTTTCGAATCCCAACTAAATTGACTCAAATGCGGTATCGGGCATTTTTGATATATTGCGTATTACAGATTTTATCCCTTTTCAAAGTTGAAAAAGTAGTTTTTCATCCCATTTTGATACAAACTAGGTCATAAAGCCTGAAAGAAAAAATCTTTCAAAATTCCCCGACACAGTATTTGAGAAACAGCTGTTTTCTACGACTCGTGAAAAATATAGGAAACTTGGACAAAACGCTAAAAGGCTGGACTTCAACAAAGTTCTGTTTTTGGCCGAAAAAAAGAGCCGAGAAACAGCCTGATAAAGGTCACGGTTGACTAGGAAGTGCCGCCTCCAAGGGTAATCTCATTAACATTAGCCAATCAGAGCGATTCATATTGTGTTCAGTCTCGGCCGATTACAAAGTTCAGTCAAACGAGCCGCAGAACAGAGAAAGCTACTATTAAAAGCTACATCACTAAATCTACGTTTAAAAATCATCAATGCTTCACTCTGCTTTTGTGTTTGAGAAGACCCTGGTCACGAGGATGGGCATGTATAGCATTTAGCCAAGTCATTCAATAGCAAAGACAAGGTCCCTGCAGCATCCAACAGACAACAGGTTTCAATTAGATCATCAAATTATATACGCTCAGGAGACAAACATTGTCGAAAAACTGACTTTAAGTTTAACAAAAATTGACGGAATCGGTTGGCCACCATTTTGGAATGATGAGCAATTGGCAAGTATGCCAAGAAATTATCGTACGAAAAATTAATTCGTGCATACGAAAAAATAATTCGTGCATATATACGAAAAAATAATTCGCCCATACGAAAAAATAATTCTTGTATACATAAAATTAATCCGAACACATAATAAATAATTTGTCAAACACATAAAATTAATTCTGGCTACCAAAAATATAATTAACGTAATTTTGACCAGAACGGGCCCCCATACAGGTATAGTAGTAATCATTCGCATCATACTTTTTTGATGACGTCACATGAAAACAAATCTGTCTGTCTGTCTGTCTGGCACTGCACGAGATGGACTGGACCGGGATAGACCACCTAACTGGGATGGCTGGATTGATAATTTGTTGATTTTACAACGATTTTTCAAGGATTTTACAGCGACGTGGAAGGCATTTGATGGAGTGTAATTTTGAGGTTGTGTTTCGAGATACTAAATCTTCAGGACCTGTTTTGTTTTTGTCCAACGGTTTACATATAAATCAAATTGCGTGGATTGCGAGAGCAATTGCGTCAAAACAACAGGGTCAGTTAGTGCCTCAGAGATTCCAATTTGGCAAACTGTGTTTTGTCTTCCAGCTCCAAGCCAGAACGAGGAAAGGTTAGTTGATTTGATTTTGAGGCTGTTGACTGTAGTTTTTATAAAACGTTAATTCACTACGGGGACTGGTAGTCCTATCAAATGTAGTTTACGACTCCACTCGAAAACGACAAAGGAGAGCCGCGGGGGATGAAAATGTTTGATTTTCGACTAGACTGGAGTCGTAAATTACACTTTATCCCAAACAAACTGAGGTATTATTAGTGATACCAGGCGATCTAATAGTAATACACGTACGTAGGCTGATTTATTTCCAAAACTACGTGTAATTTATGAACATCTGTTTGACCTTTGATTTCAACGCGACTAAATATTTGCCGAAGCCGAAGGCGAAGCAGAAGGCGAACAAAGCGCTCAAGCTCTACTCACAAAGTCAATAGTTCTGTAATATCAGTTTTCATGAATAAAATGTAGTAGAAATAAGTAGAACGACAGATTACAAGCCCTGTGATTAAGAATGGGGATTATTAGCACATTTTTACATTTTAATTTAGTGTGTCGGAGTTTCCAATATTTTAATGGCAGCTGCATCATTTCCCTGCTAGCAGAGGTCTCTCTTCGTCTTGGTAAAATGGAAGGCGAGGGAGAGACCTCTGCCGACATCCGACACTTGCCGTCCACATTCATGGACGAGTCAAACCAGTTTCGAAAACACGTTTTACCGGAAATAGCTGTACGCGTCAGTTGTTTGTTACAGTTGTTTCGTGCGTTCATAAGTACACGTGAGATCACGTCACTTGTTGTCAAGGAAACTTCACGCATGCGCGACAAAGAAAGCGTCGGATGTCGGCAGAGGTCTCTCCCTCGCCTTCCATTTTACCAAGACAGAGAGAGACCTCTGCTAGCAGGGAACTGCATCATGTGCATGAACTCGCGCAGGGAAACAAAACCGGCGGCTCCACAAAGGCGAGCATACATGTACGTTTTACTTTTGGGGTTTTATAACTCAAAAGCTTTATTTTGATATTTTAATGGTACATGTACTGTTCTTTTATTTTATATGGGAACTCTTCGTTATTCCGACTTTAAATCCCAACCGCGACGTTTTAATCACCATAAATTATGCTAATGCCGGCCGTTACAAACCCACGACGGAAATCTGGTTAAAGAAAATTCCAATGGGCAAAAACACTATCGATACATTATGAAGAAAATGAAACAAAACTCAACTCTGAAAGACGTCTGTGCTGATAAGAAGCTCACAAACCACAGCGCTTAAGGAAGACAGTGGTAAAGAAGTTGAAAGGTTAGAGCGAAATAAAGAATATCACCGGCCATACCACAGAGAAAGGCCTGGACGACTACGACTCTGGTGATGAAAACGAACAGCGATCTCCAATATCATAGATGGCAGCAAATCCTGTCCTCAGAGAGTGCTGAGTCAGCTTGTTCCGTTTCAGCCTCATATACCTCCAGGTCCATCAGCTCTGGGAAATGTTTTCAACTTCAGCGACTGCAATATCACTATGAACATAGCAGGTGATCACTCAGCCCAAGCAAGCAAGTTTGAGTCAAAATCCCAAAATCCATTCAAGCGACTAATTCTCATTCGCACATTAAAAGTTGAATGACATTTGTTAGCAGTCTGATGGCTTCCAAGATATATGCATGCTTGAATCTGTTTCAATGAAAATTTTGCCCTCAATGTTATAAACAAGTAATCGCATGGTTCCTCGTAAAATTAGGATTAATTTCACTTGTGTTTTCAAAGTTTCCAAATTGCCCTTGTCGCTTTAAATAAAATACAATTGCGACTCGGCAATTTGGGAAACTTTGAAAACGCGTGAAATTAATCCTTAATTTTACTCGGCCCCATGCGATTACTATACGAATGAGAAGAAGATGTTTACAAGGCGAAATTATTTATTCACAAATCGACAGTTCAAAGTCCAACAGTCTTGACAAGATTATTCACTAATTCAGTGAAGAAAAGACTTACATGACGAAAATAGCTTCCTAGCTGACAATTGAAGGGTTCCATGCAATAATGACGTAAGTGACTTTGATCAAATATGAACTTCTCCCTACTCAAGTATAAGGAAGTAAGTAAATGTGCTTGGGAGAAATTTTATGTTGATCATAGTCACTTACGTTGTTCTTGCACCGAGCCCTTCAATTGCAAGAGCTAACTCTAGTCAATCAGAAAGTCAATCTGAATCCGAATCCGTGAGAATTAGTCACTTGAATGGATGCTTCGGCTTGTTGTTGGGATTTTGATTCAGACTTGCTTGGGCTGAGTGATCACCTGCTATGTTCATAGTGATATTGCAGTCGCTGAGGTTGAAAACATTTCCCAGAGCTGATGGACCTGGAGGTAATAGGCCATTTTGACGATGTTGCGCACGCATCAATAGAACAATAGACGCGAGCTGCTAAGACTCGTTCTGGTTCACCAGCCTTGTGTTATTTAAAACAGATAGCCATTGTTCTAGCTGCGCGCGCAACATCGTCAAAATGGCCTATTATGAGGCTGAAACGGAACAAGCTGACTCCGCACTCTCTAATTAAGGACAGGATTTGCTGCTATCTATGATATTGGAGATAATTCGCTGTTCGTTTTCATCACCCGAGTCATAGTCGTCCAGGCCTTTCTCTGTGGTATGGCCGGTGATATTCTTTATTTTGCTCTTAGGGACCCCACAACCTTTCAACTTCTTTACCACTGTCTTCCCAGCGCTGTGGTTTGTGAGCTTCTAATATCAGCACAGACGTCTTTCAGAGTTGAGTTTTGTTTCATTTTCTTTACAATGGTATCAATAGTGTTTTTGCCCATTGGAGTTTTCTTTAACCAGACTTCTGTCATGGGTTTGCCAATAACTGAGAGGTAGAAAGGGCCGCTTGTTTTCATTTCTTCTGGTTGTCTATTAAGATAGGTCTTCAAAAATTCGACAGGACACTTTGTTTCTCCAGTAGCGAACATTTTCGGGGTGACAATTAAGCCTCGGTTTTATTCGCAAGCTAGCTGCCTTGCCTTGTTTTGGTGAGACCTTCGGCAAACAAAATAAATTCAACTCCGTTGTCATCTTTCTGGATGGTAAAGTCTTCAACAGTCATACTATGATGTTCTTGTCTGCCTCTTAGGCCAAAATGTAGTGTTAAAGCAGCCACCACATGTATTAATAAGGGAACAGTTGGCCACTTTCCCACATAATTATTCTCTTCTTGTTTTGTTAGACTTTTGGACTTGTTTGGGCGCTTTCCCATTCCTTGTTGTCTCAGTTTTTGTGCTTTTCCCTCTAGGACTTTTCTCGAATTTTGGAATTCGGCATCTTTCAAGATGGACTTTGCATAATTATTTCCTTTTAAATGCCACTCTAATGCTGCTTGCGTCACTTTTAGGGAGTCAGGCTCGTACTCATTGCCATTGTCACGGCGTATTTCGGCGTAAAATTGTGACAGTGTCTTGTCAAGAGCTTTGCACTCGTACTCTTCCAATTTTTGCTTTACTTCTCTGGTCAATGCCCACTTGCGAAAAATGCTCAACCAGTAATTTGTTACTAGTAATTTGTACTCTTTCTGGGGTTTTCATTTTCGCTAGAAATTATTAATTCTTGAATTGCATTGGAAAACAAAAAACTTGCCACTTGCGAAAACTTCTCGTTGCTAAGCAATAACGTGACCAATCAGTATCAAGTAACCATGCCCTCAATCAAGGAAAAATGCCCTCCTTCATGAGCCAATCAGCACTGAGTAATTTTGCCCTCTATGTTATAATTGTCGTAATACCATAGAGGCCAAATTATAAATCCCTAATTTCACATCTGAAATTTCAAATGCCGCCTATGCGCGCTTAAAGTAATGTTTTTCTGGCTCATAATTTGCCCTTCATAATATTAATGAGTAATCAATTAGTGACTCGTGAAATTAGGGATATTAATTTCACTTGTGTTTGTCAAAATCTACGTAATTTCCCTCGCCGAAGCGGCTTGGGAAATTACTTCGATTTTGACAAATGAGTGAAATTTATCCCTAATTTCACTCGTCTCCATTTGATTACCTGTACCAATACCATAGCTAGAGGACAAATTACTCAAATGCGAACCTGAGTATCAGACTTAACTTTTCCCCCGAGAAAAAGAAAGAAAAACACCATGTACGAGAGGGTGAAAAGAACGCCTGATACAAATACTATTCAAGACACCTTCTGCCCCTTGTCACGTTGCCTGTCACGATCGTGTCAACGTGAATCATGTCACGTAGTAAAGTGCTTTCAAGATTAGCCACTAGCTGCTAGTAAACGTGAAAAACTTTTCACATATTCGAACCTTGTAGTATCATGTCCACTTAAAACAATATTTCTATTCCAAAATAATACTAGACTACTTAACCATGTCTCCACAGTATGGAGTTCGTCAACCACAAGAACTTTGGCCACCACATTTGAAACATTTTGACCATCTTTCGCTTAGCCATTGTTCAGCACTTCCATAGATTATTTTAAAATTTCCTTGTTTTTCTCTCCGGACTCGCCGATCGCTGCAGCTTGTAGACTAGTTTTGGCCTTGTTCAAATTATTAACCTGTTGCTTCCTTATATATGTAGTCCAAGGGACTAATGACTACGATAGGAAATGGTACACTCGTTTCATTGTGGTGGCCTTTAAAGTGCCCCTACGATCAAATTTTGACATATCAATGTTTTTGCATATTCATAAAGTAGAGTTCATATATTATTACCAGTTCAAATTGTTTTTCGATACAACGACAGGAAGTCTTATTTTTTTAGCTCCGAATATTGAATCTACACGTCCGCCATTACTGGAAGCCGTGCCCTTTGTTCAGCTTTAAACAAAGGTTTATTCACCGGAAATGATGTCATACACTTAACGCTCGCCTGCAGAACACAACGCCTGGAGGCATATTTCTACTAAAAACGTCTTCACGTACATAAGAAGAAAGTTCTATTTATCTTTGCGAGGTTGGCTACTTTTTTATGCACGCTATTTCGCGCCACGAGGTTGTCGTGTTAAGTGTATGACATCACTTCCGGTGAATAAACCTTTGTTTAAAGCTGAACAAAGGGCACGGCTTCCAGCAATGGCGGACAGGATTTTACCGGTAAACTCTCCTAAAAATTGTGGTTTAAGATGCCCATTTGGGAATATTTTTTATTATTTCGGATATTTCTAATACTGATTGACCTATAGACACTGAAAAAGTGGCAAATCGAAATGGTAAATTTTCGTCGTAGTGGCACTTTAAAAAAATTCTCACAAACTTCCGGCAGAAGTTGATAAATTAGGCGTTTTCCGTAGCCCGTGGGAAGAATTGCAAGGATGTCTTCATTCAGACAGATCAGTCTCCTATGCAGTCCCTCTGCTATGGGTTCATAGAAAACTGTTCAAGTGAATGTTGTATCACTGTTTCAAATTTACACTCACTGTCTTTGGAAAACGACCAGAAGCTGATTCAGGATTAGCAACACCAAAATCAGGACAGTGCATTTAGACTATCATGGTCTTTTGACAATTAGGAGTAACGACTGAAATTCGGTCGTTTAAACACGTCTCGACCAGTATTTGTATCAGGCCCTTCTCCCCCCCTCTTCTCTCTTCTTTTTTTTTTGTCCGGGGGGGGGGGGGGGGGGGGGGGGGGGGGGGGTGGGTTTAGGGCCTGATACTCTGGTTACTCAAACAGCACCTACATGTATGCACACTTAAAATAATTTTTTTCTGCACCAGGTCAGGGTTTATTTATAGGAAACATAAGGAATATAGGGCAGATATTTGATATATTTGACTGAATGTGTTGTCCAGAGGGTGGGGAATTCGAATATTTTTTGGGAGAAAATATAAAATCCCCACCCATTGCCATTGCAAAACATAGCCCTAGTGCTACTGGGTGCACACTTAAAATATTTTTTTTTCTGCACCAGGTCAGGGGTTATTTATAGGAAACATAAGGAATATAGGGCAGATATTTGATATATTTGACTGAATGTGTTGTCCAGGGGGTGGGAATTCAATTTTTTTTTGGGAGAAAATATAAAATCCCCACCCATTGCCATTGCAAAACATAGCCCTAGTGCTACTGGGTCACCCTAGCTCTCAGAAAGGGTAACCCTAGTTAACCCGGGCAGCCAAGTTGAGTTGTCCCACCTGCTTGTAAAGACATCGCTAAAAATAAGAGGAAATGCCCCAGCACTTAAGGGTAACCCTATCTCCTTTAGTTGTAAATAGGCCCTTATATTTTTCTTAAAAACTCATATCGACTGAGTGCCTACTTTGCCTGAAACCACCCCAATAAAAACAGGGAGCTCCCAAAAAAATTTGCAACAAAACACTGACCCCGGACCACCCTTATGACCACCCACAAATTCTCATTTTTCCAAAGTAAAAGCTTTTTTACTTTGAGTTTGTCTGAATTTGTGCTGGCTGTCCCTGTCATTGTAGTACTAGTTTTGCCTTACCTGCTACTGCATTAAACATGATTTAAAAAAACCTATGTACATGTACAAGGCCTTAATTGACTTACCTATCCTATTTACTACCAGTAAAGGCAATAAGAACTGATTTCCATACAAGGAGTATGCCTTCGATCTCTACTGACATATCCTTTTTTTTTATCCTGGTGTACCAGCGATTTCACCCCCCCCCCCCCCCCCCCCCCCTCTCCCCCCACCCAATATGGTGCTGTATTCCTAGTTTTCTGCATGCATTGAGTAAAAATTGGTGAGTCGTGTGTGTATGAATTCGTAAACATAGTCACAGATTATCAGCTTCTTTTATTGTCTATGAAAAAAATGTACTTGGAGCACTATCTGCAAACATGGCTAATTGTAAACAAAGTCGAGGATCATTACTGATGTTTTACGGAAAGGAACAAATTATAGTAAATTGGGACCAATGGACTTTCTATTTTGGACCAGTGCATCTTTAGCTCACTGGTCCCATGGACCATGCAAAAGTTAAGTTCGAGCACTGCAGTTGCATGTTTATATTATTTTATATTAACATATTCAAGGTGGTGATGTAAAACCAGTCTTCATTTATTATACAAAAACATGCCGGTAATGAGAACCGACCTTATGGAAACAGCTAGGTTATATCTGAAGTTTTATACAAATGTATAATACATGGTCAGTCATTTTTACCAAATGTTTTGTCAAAATCAGAAAACGGTTTCTTTCCAAAGGAAAAAGATTATTTAAAACAGTAAATTCCTGAATTTACAATGATCTAATAGCTGACCAGTTTACGGTTTATGTGCAGTTGTACAAATGCTTTGTTTATTTGGCAGGCAGGCAGATGTTAATTAGACATTGGTGGCCAATTGCAGCCAGTTGAAACAAAATTAACACAACTGTGCATGAACCGTAAACTGGTCTATTTACAAATTTAGCATATTAGAAATAGAAACCTTTAAAGTGTATATGAAACGAAAATTAAGTTGATCTTATTTGAAAGTCCTTTCGAAATGAGGAAGGATGGCGTGTTCCGTTTGTAAATATCTCATCTTGTTCCAGAGATATTCAGGTTTTTGTAATATGTAAATTAGATTACCTGTGACGTCATGACCTTGACACAGCCTGGAGACAAATCACAAAATAAAGAATATCTCTGAAAATAGTGGCTGAAAATAATTGATACTTTGCACATGTATGGTACTAAGATAAATACACATCAATGTGTAAATCATGACGTTGCCATGGAAACACTCTTGGCCCCAGGCTCATTTGACCTTGAACATAAAATAATATCTGATTCTAATTTACATGTATGACTCTGTTCTACAAAACAATTTTCTTTAAACCCCGCATATACAATGCCTACATTGTATGAAAATGTCTGATGCGCCTATGGCAGTAAATTGTATATTACGAAAGAGAAATCAAGGAATCTATTTTTATCATGAATGTGGCCTGGGGTCAAGAGTGTTTCCATGGCAACGTCATGATTTGCACATTGTTGTTTATTTTCCTTAGTACCATACATGTGCAAAGTATCAATTATTTTTAGCCACTATTTTCAGAGATATTCTTTATTTTGTGATCTGTCTCCAGGTTGTGTCAAGGTCATGACGTCATAGGTAATCAAATTTACATACTACAAAAACTTGAATATCTCTGGAACCAGATGAGTTATTCACAAACGGAAAACGCCATCCTTCCTCATTTTGAAAGGACTTTCAAAAAAGATCAACTTAATTTTCGTTTCATATACACTTTTAAGTCTATAACTCATAGACACAACACTCAAATCAAGAAATATTCTACTATTCAGACAACTATTCACTATAGGCAGTGGACTCACACAATGGGTGGGCATAGAGCATTATAACTATTCACTATATAGGCAGTGGACTCACACAATGGGTGGGCATAGAGCATTATAACTATTCACTAGGCAGTGGACTCACACAATGGGTGGGCATAGAGCATTATAACTATTCACTTGATGCAGAATCGATATTAATGATAAAAATTGTTGACCATGGATATAAATTATGTACACTTTAATCATTTCCCAGATATTCTAATAATGATGATATATGGCAGCTGTCAGATTATCACCTAATAGCCATCTTTTGTTAACCTCTGAACCAAAAGCTATGGTTCTTGCATTCTAAGAGGCTAATTATTATTAAGATAATTAGTAGAACTGGCATGGCAACACAGCTATTAAATTGTTTCAAATGATGTCTTTGAAACTTGATCCCTAGTAAATAGCAGATGTTTATAATTTAATTCTTTTCCAATTTTAGCCATCTTGTTATCCATGCAATTTTAACTTTAATTTTAGACCAATAATAATTACATCGTAAAGCTACTGTAGGTCTTAAATATACGTGAATGTACATGTACATTTAAATATGCATGAGGGCTTGTCATACACTGTACAATGTATGTCATTCTACATTGTACTTTACTTTGTACATGTAATTTGCAAAACTACATTTTATTTGTGAATTGCTGATATTAACTATTGACTTTGTGAGTGCTTTGTTCGGCCATAGTTGCATTAATTCAGATCAGGGATCAAACAGATGTTCATTTACACATGTTTTGGAAATAGATCAGCCTACATAAGACTTACACTATATTACAATGTACTAGATCATCTAAAGCTACTTGGTAAGTCCTTAATGACAATGATAAAAATGCTGACAAACAAAATGTAGTAATTTAGGTTTATACGAGCAAACTGTACTAATCTCTTTTCTTTTCAGTTTTATTTCAGTTTTCATCAGACTGTACTACGTACTGTACATTGTACATGTATATGTGAGATTATTTGTCTCTTTATCTTATTGAATGTAAGATATTAATAATATGAAAAAAATAGTAAAATATATTAAAGCATACCAGAATGATGTTTGTATATAATTTATAATAATTAACGTACATGACTGTATATATACATGTATCATACAAAAGTCAATGATTCTGAGATGATTAAAAAATAACATGAGATTTGTTCTTAAAATAGTAAAATGTACAAATGTACAAATTAAGTAAAAAAAGTGAGCCCAGTTGCATGCAATTTAAATTTAAAGTGCCTCTAACCCTTCTTGACATGTTTCTACTTATGAACCTGTGAAAGGTTTTGAGTACTTCTGCGAAGAAATTTTTGGTTTACTGATAATATTCTATGTTCTACTCTTGTTTGAAATGGTGAAAAAGTGACTTTCCTGACCCATGACCACGTAAGTAAAAGACTGGGTCGATTTCCTGGGGTGACGTCTTCTCATTAATGCATTTATCCTCCATGGTGCTTTTCTATCACAACAACATCGATTTATAGAAAATATACATACTGTAGTTTGTGAGTTCTTAGTAAAGAAAAAAGTCATTTTAGACAAATTCCTAAGTATTTATTCAAATTATTGCAAAGTCGAATTAATTAGATGACATTGCCCGGGAAATCGACCCAGGCTTTTACTTACGTGGTCATGGGTCAGGAAAGTCACTTTTTCACCATTTCAAACAAGAGTAGAACATAGAATATTATCAGTAAACGAAAAATTTCTTCGCAGAAGTACTCAAAACCTTTCACAGGTTCATAAGTAGAAAAATGTCAAGAAGGGTTAGAGGCACTTTAAGTACATTAATTTTGTATGATTTACTTTTTAGATGACTGGGAGGGCTAAAGGGAGAAGGAGAGGACGTGGTAATGGAATGCGTACTGAAGGGACAAGAAGACCTGGGGAGGCAGCTAATAACAACCTGGGGGATCCAAATCGGCAGCCAGAGGCAGTGGTTGGTCATGAAAGAGGACCACTAGGTGGTTCTCATGATCACCATTCACATCATCCATTACCAGTCACAGAGATGCAACAACTGAGTCTGAGAGATGACAATGTCCCAGGAAATGGTGCACAAGGTATTGTACCCAGAAACAATGGACATGGTCCTGATGCTCCCCATCCAATAAGACCACAAGGAGCTGAAGTGCCTGTTGTCCAGCACTCACTGAACCCACAAAAGGCAAGAAATCAGCCCCTGAACCAAGGAGCATTTGTTAGCCAACGGTACTTACCTGAGGGCTTCAATAAAGTTGGAACTTCAGGAACGGAAATACCCATCATGTCCAACTATTTTGCACTGACAAGGCATCCTGGCCTACCACCTTTGTACCAGTATGATGTGAGTTTTAATCCTGAGGTAGAGTTAAGGAGCAAGAGGTTGAACCTTCTGAGAGACCAGGAAAACACCATTGGCTCAACATGGGTGTATGACAACAGTAAAATGCTGTTTTTGCCGAGAAAGCTAGAGAATGTTGTAACAAAGTTCAGTGGAGTCATGCGAATAAGGAACAATCCTGATGGGGAAGCTGTTCAAGTAACTCTTATGTATACTAATGAAGTAATGGCTGACAGCCCATCGTTTGGCCAAATTCTCAACATCACCATGCGAAAGTAAGAATCTTTTATGATAATTATAACAGGGCTTCTGATAGGGTGCAAAAAAGGCAAATTGTGTGAAAAAGATGGCAGATTGTGCTGCAAAAAAATAAATAAAAAAATTGTGTGATTTTCCTGAGTTAACTTAATCTTGTTTTACAAGGTTTCTGAACATTCAAGTAAATTACTTTTTGCTGATGTAATATAAAATAACTGTAAATTAAAGCATCTTCAGTTGGTAAAAGGGTACGTAATTACATGTACCGTACTGTATAATTATGTTTTATCACATATATAGAGCTGCACTTCACAGATAATTTGAACCACAACCCTAACTTCAGCCTTGCAAAAGCATCTTTTGCCAAAAAAAGTTTAACTAAAGGAAAAACCTTGTGTATAAGCTGCAAAAACACAGCAGGAATTTGAGTTCTTAAACTTTCGTATTTGAAGCAAAACTTCTTAAGAAGAGATTGTCATAATATCACAACTTCGATTTAAATTACTCCAGAATTCTTTTTTCATTCCTCATTAACTAAACAACATTTTCAAGGAACCTCATTCCTTTAATCACAAGAGAAAGGAAGGTTTTCTGGCAAAACTATAATGAGTACAAGTCTGTGTCCATCATCTTGGATTTTCATAAAAAATAAACTATAAGTGCCAATCCCTCATGTAAAATTGCAGGGAACACCTGGTTGTTGATTCGCTCATTGCATCAGAGCGTGCATCTAGCTAGTGTGTTTTGGAAGGTAAATAAGGTTATAATCAAGACATGTTTAAGTATTATTGTGAAATTTCTAATAATTATATTTTAGGTCTTACGAGAGTTTTCACTTTATTTCTTTCAGATTGCATATTTTTTTCACTGATTATTCAAAAATTGCTAAATTACGCAGCAGATGTGATTTGAGACCGATTATGCAAAATCGTTCCAGTGCTGTCATATCAGAAGTGCATGCTGACAACATTATAATTGAAGGGGTCCAAGCAAGAACAGCATATTAAGTGACTTCTGATCACATTCAAAACTTTTCTTTATATTCTTTGTTTTCTTTGGGAGAATTTAGAACTTGATCAAAAGTCACTTACGCTGTTCTTGCATGGACCCCTTCAATTATAACATTCATCAAAATTATTTTGTTGCTGTGCGACTCTAACTGTAACCACGCACTGGGCCACTTGAAAAACTGTAAGACCAAATCACATACATGTACAATGTAGCAGAAGTTATGTAAAACAAAACATTCCAAATCCTAACATTTTCTTCATTGAAAGACTACGTAATTTTATGTTGTAGTTCAAATATGATCTCAGGTCAACAAATTTTTAACTAGGTTATTTTTTGGAACCAGTTCAATTTTTTTAACTACTACAATTTTTTTTAACTGGTACAATTTTCAAGATTCTAAAAAGGGATTTATTTTTATTTTTTGGGGATTCATAAAAAAAAGAGTTTTTTTTTTTTTTATAGGAGGAGGGGGGATATTAAAAAGAAAAAAATATACCTACATGGGTACCCTCTCTACGGTATTCACTCCCCCTACCTTACTCCCCTTTTCCACTCCCCAGCCCCCTGTGAACCTATCTAAAATTACACATCATTACTACATGTACATGTACTTACTTTTGTTTCACTATTTGGTTTACTGGTAGTGGGACTCGAACCTATGACCCATTGAACTTTGGTAGAATGCCTCGGAAGACCAGAGCTTTACCAACTGCGCCACAGAGACTTGCATGGGAGTTTCAGTCATGTTTTTGAAATAATATAATATAATAGCTTTTCTTATGGAAATTACAGTAGTTACTATAGTCCCCTCTCGGTCATTTGCGCAAGTGTAATACTAACAAAGTTGGACTTTAAAAACACAAGCTGCATGAACACAGAAGCAGGAAATGTTGTACAGATAATTTCAGATAGCTTCATAACATTTTATAAGTAGATTTTTATATCTAAGTTTGAATCTGGATATTGTCATGAATTTAAGTGAATCATCTACAGTGTATAGTTTGCCCAATTTTTGGACCAAAGTATCTTATATTAAATTTACCGAAGTTTGTGTGAATCAGTAGGAAGTTTTTGAGCCTAATCTTGTTTTGTCACTAGTGTGTGTCACTAGTGAAAGTAAAAATGTATCAAATACTTGGGGAAGCAGACCATTATAGAACTGATACATGAAAAAGACTTTGTCGCTGTCCGCGAGCTCAATCCTTGTTTTACCGAATTCCTCCTTATTGCCAGTTTCCTTTCTTTATCGGTCCAGGGTTCGCTTTATGTTTTATCCAAGGACTTTGCTTTCCTCTTTTGGATTTCCCCATACAAACGATTGACATGTTTGTTATTTCGAAGAAGGGAAGCTACAACAACAGTATGCAAATTACTCGGATAACAGCTCCCGATAAAAGTCAACAGGGTGCCTGTGGCACGTAAAGGGATTATAACGCCTCGGTGATTTATTTAGTTCCTTCTAAATACATTTTTTCTAAATATCTCGCAAGCTTTTATATCTTTTGCAATAATGTTTTTTTTTCTAAATAAATATTGTAGAACAATCCATAAACTTTCCAAATAATCAATAATATTTTTTTACAAAAAACATGCCTTGAAGGTATCCGGTAACCTTAAAGGTTAAAGTGGAAAAGAAAATATATGGCAGACAGGAAAACAAATTATTAGCATCTGCCATTTTCATGTACATGTATTAACTAAAGGAATCAAATTTCAATGACATCATTAAAGTCAAAAGTTAATTTTAGTTCATTTTGCTCAGTTTTTATATCAGCTCCACTTATTAAAAGATATTTCAATAAGATTGCAAGGATCAAATGTTTGACACCTGAAAAACAACTGAAAAATAAACTCAATTCATGTTCAACTCATTAGCACAATTTGACATAAATTAATTATGTCATTTCAAGGATTTGTAATGCATTTTAAAGCAATATTACAACCATAAATCACCCAAAAATGGTTGAACAAGATGTAAAACACTTTACTGCACCCAAATCTACGATTTCTGGCTTAAGGGCTTAAGCACTTTAATTAAATTATCTTGAAAAAAAAATTCAACAATAAAATAGAGCCAGTTTAAAAATATCATATTTTAGCTGCAACATATACATGTACACTGTACAATTACCCTATATCATTATGACGTCACGGCTTGTTTATGAGGGGGACAGAATCGATTTGAACAATAGAATTTTGAACTAAATCTGCTCTGCTGAGGAAAATTTAACTTCGAATTGTCTGGTTTCCAGATATCAGCTGTATCAATGTTTATCCCACAATATTTACCGTATTTGGTGGCTGTTAGCGCTATTCTACGTTCTTCAAAATGCATTTGATAGCGATTTCCTTTGTGTTGTTGCTGTTTTGTCCCTGTTTTGTCCCCCTCCCACGACCGTGATCCTTAGCGTTTAAACAATAGATTGTTTTGATATGACGTCATAGTGATATAGGTCAATTGTACTTTAGAACTAGTCCACCAAATTTATGTTTTACTGGATCAAAACTCAAGTAAGTTGAAATGCTATTGTCTTGTACTTGACACTGATTGGCCCAAATAACATGCTATTGTCTTGTACTTGACACTGATTGGCCCAAATAACATGCTATTGTCTTGTACTTGACACTGATTGGCCCAAATAACTATGAGTTGGAATGCTTTGTTTTTGCTCTACAAGATGATTGATTCTTGTTGTCTACATAATTAAGTTGCCCCAGTTTTAGCTCAAACCCAAGGTGTACATTTTGACATACAAAATAATGTCAGTAGCAGTAGTACATGTAGGTTTTCTCTTTGAAAATTAACTAAAGACTAATTACCAGAACTTCTTGAATTTTGTTGAAATCTCCTTCAGTCGGATGTCAGTAAAACAGCCTCATTATGCAAAGTATTTTGAGGTTATTTATAATTTGTGATCCTGTGGTAAACAATTTATTATTATAATACAAATGAATGTGGTAATTAAGTCCTGGAAAAGTTTGGATTTTGTTCTTGAAGAGTCTTTGATTATACATGTATGTAGTCCTTGAAGAAAAAGTTCTGAAGTCTATGTGAACCATGTTATGCTATAACCATAAATTATTATGTATTTGTCTTGATTCTCTTGGAAGGTTTCAGCAGCGTTTGGGTATGAAGTTGATTGGTGACAATTACTACTACACCAGCAGTCCATTGCAAATCCCCCAATACAGGTACACATACAACTGTACATGTAATTGGTAACACGATGATTATTATTATTTACTATTAATAATTACACTATTATTACTAAATAATAATAATAATATTATTATCATACATGTACATGAGCTCTAATGGCAGACTGCTCAAACTTTCACAGACATGGTGTTGGTGGTGATGTCACAATGATGATGTCATCGGTCACATGGTTTTATAGTCTACACAGGCTATAACAACAGCAAAAATAACTTAAACTGTGAGAATTTCCACACGTTTACTTTTGAGAACAGTCATCAAAAATAAATACACTTTACATCGATTTTGCCAATTTATGGTGCTTACATGTATATATTGCTTACAGAAGCTGGTCACTTATACACTCTGAGTACTGAATCAACTTTTTTGGGCCAATGACCACATGATCGTACTCAATTAAAATATTTCAAATCAATAATGTCCTTGTACTTAGGGCTTATATTAATATACACTTTAATATTTTATAGGTCTCATGAATTTACATGTATATTACTTTCCTTTATTTGTTTGTTGTATTGTTGTTTAAACAATGTCTTACAATGTACAAGTAGACTGTAATAAATGTACAATGTAATTTGATGTGTCTTCTATTAATTTCAAAACCTGAAGCTATGACAATGTTTACTGCCATGTCATCCATTGTCATTAAATATGTACCAACCAGAGACTGCCATTGGTTTCTGACACATAGTAGCTTTTTGAAATTGTGGTTGGCACATTAGCATTATAATGTAATGTTTATAAACAATAAGCACTTGAATACATCTGTTTGTTTTCCATTTGCTTTTCATAGTCTAGAGCTTTGGCCAGGTTTCAAGACATCAATCTTGAGGCACGAGGAACATTACCTGCTCGGGCTTGATGTTAGTCACAAAGTTTTAAGACGGCAGACAGTCCTTGATTTCCTGTATGATTTGTTTGAAAAAGAAGGCAACAATTTCCATGATGTGGCTACAAGGAAGCTTTTGGGTGAAATTGTCCTCACCAGGTAAATAATGCAACAGACTGAAATCATTCATTTAATACAATACCATGCAGTACAATGTAGTTCTCGAGAACGTTTTCATTAATTACAGTCTAAAACTTTGCACATTTGATTGTATGCTTTGATTACCAGTTAGACTCACATTTTCATCTGTCCTACCAGACATTTTGCTTTTCATGTCCTACTGACAATTAATGTACATGCATCTACAGGAATATTTGTTAATGCATAACATCCAAAGTTTAGTTTAGACTAGATGTTACCTAGGCTAATAAGGGAACCCATTCCTTCCTGAAGAAAAGTTAATTCTTCTATATGTGTACATGTACATGACTCTGTGAAGTAAAAATCTTGTGTAGCACATGCACCTTGATCATACCCAGAACATGTTTTATGTACAATACTTTACAGTATATCATTTTATGTACATGTATAAAGATCAATGCAGTATAATTAACAATTAATTAGACTGTGACAAGTGTGAGGTTTAATCAGCATTTATCTATCAGTCCCGAGTCGTTACTATCAAAGCCGGTAGAAACCAAGAGCGAGAAGTTTAATAATTGTTTTTATTAGCATAACCAAGCCACCGTTCTATCAACTTTGCAGCCAAGAAAACTATGAAAAAATGGATCAATCACATTTCCTGGGAAACCCCCACCCCTCCCCCACACTTCACCCTAACCTTTAATGGTTAATCATTAATAGAACAATGCATATCCAAGGGAGGGGTGGGTGGGTAGTTTCCCAGAAACCGGGATTGAGCCCAAAAAAAACACTTTCAATTTGAAAGTGATTTTTGTCTGCAGTGCGCACAATTGGTCAACTTAATCGATCAATATAAGCCATCTGACTAGTCAAGGTGTATTTCTCACCCACATTAAATAAATATTATTATTACTAGCGATTTCTAATAGGAAGTGAAGTGCTGCGAGTTTGTGGATTTCCTGTAAATGTGTGACATAACTGCAGACCACATTGAAAATCGTTTCAACAATGCTGAACACGCATCATTGGTGTGCGTCGTAAGTTATAAAAGAGTTCCCAATTATAATTTTTTTTTTATGAAAATCAAAATGTTATGAAAACATCTTTTTTTTATTATATTAAAGGTTATTGTTAAACTAACATCGTAAACTGTCAGTAACAAACACAGTCCCGCTCACGTCAAATTTGTGACATTTTGACATTTTCCTTAGAATTTTTTTACTAAATGCATTTCATTTTACGATTAAAGAACCACATCATTTGGAAGGCGCATTTTTATTGTCTCGATGGGCTAAGATGTTGAAAACATTGTTGATCAGGTCTGCATATAATAATCAGTTTTTGATTAATATGTAAATGATAATAGATTAAGATTGTTTAAAAAAAAGATGTTCCACACATGTATAATGGTTTTATCATTAAAAAATGTCAAATATGTCACACACTTTACCTGAGAGGAAAAATGATATTATGGCTTACAATACTCTAACAGTTAAGAATGTATCGAATCTGTAAATGTTCTTGAAAGTTAAACAATGAAATAGAGAAAACCATTATAGGTTCTTATAAAATCTGTACAATGACTTTGTTGCCAAGTAGTAATTATTTTGTCTGAGTATATCACTAGTCAAAGTAAGATGATTTCAATTTGAAAGAGCTAAATGTATAGTAGAGCTATTGCTCGATGACTGAAATGAGATAAATATCAGCAAAGCAAGTTATCTACTGTAACAGGTCAGCTTAAGGTACAGTTGTTATAGTATACAATAAATCTGTCATGTATATTGCCAATCAGTAGCGGAAACGAGATAAACAAAATTAAACACTTAATGTTTTTGTTTGCGATCGCGTTGGGCCACTTAAGCTTGGCACGTTGGCCGCTCATTCGGTTTGTTCGTTTTGCAAGTCTTGGTGTGCACTCCGTTCCTTGTTCATACCATTACTGTAAACTGCTGGGTTTCATTTGTAATTCAAGCTACTGTCTTGTTCTGTGCTCAGTTCAGTTGTAACAGTTTGACTCCGGCGTAGATTTACCTTGGAAATCCTGCACTATTTTGGCACCACATGAACTCAGCAGTTTTATAATACTTTGAAAAAATGCTCCAATAACTTCTTTTAGTAACATTACGTTTTTTTAAGGATAGCATACTTACCAAATACTGCAAATTTCTCTTAGACTCCCTCTCTAGAACGTTGCACCAACGTATAACCATGTGCTTGAGCCAACATGATTTTATGTAAGCGACTTCATGAGAAATCATGCGCACACATGTTCAGACATGATATGGCATGATAACGAGGCTAAAACGTTCGGAAAAAGTTCTTGATCGAATCTCAAAATGACCCACCCCGGCGAAACTATGATGAACAATTCATGAATGGTTCATGAATTTATGTCCATGAACATTCATGAAATATTCATGAACTGTTCATGAATGGGAATGAACATTAAATGGCCACATTCATGAAAGATGATTTTCATGAACATCTCATGACCTAAAAGTACATGAACATTTCATGACTATGGTTCATGAACAGTTCATGAATCAGGCATGAACATTTACAGGCACTGTTCAAATAGATTTGTGTAGATTCATGAACAGTTCATGAATAAGGCATGAACATTTACAGACACTGTTCAAATATATTTGTGTTAGATTTGTGAACAGTTCATAAATTAGGCATGAACATTTACAAGCAGTAATTCATAAAATTTATTAGATTTGGTAGATTCATGTACACATCAGACAGCAGATCTGACCATGATACAATTATAAATAAAGTAACATAAAAACAACATCAATAAAGGGTTAATGCGTGTTTCATGCTAGCTAGTCCAGCTTTTAGTTTATTATCTATAGCATAATTTCTAGTTCTAAATACAAGCGATTCGGTTTTTCAGTCACTACAGCATGTGTACTGATGCATTTGACTTTCCCCTGTTTATTTCAAGACTTGGCAAGCTTAAATGGATCTGCAACTCCAAGACCTGCAACAATATAACCAACAAATCTGGAATTATGATTATAATTGCTTTTAAAATTGACAATTTAGTTAAGGATTTGTTGCTCTGTGAGTCCCGAAGCAGTAATAAATTTTACGACGCAGGGTTTAGAACTTCGATTCACGTATACAAAATATAAACTTTATTCCAAACTATAAGATCTACAAAAGTCATCACTGAAATATTTTCGTGGTAAGAACAGTTTTACCAAAGATTAATGCGAATTTTGCTGAACGAATAGGGCCCCCAGATAAAATAACGTCAGATAAAATAATGGCCATTTTTGATGACATGTTCGGGAAGGATTTTACCACATTGACATTGTTATATGAAGTATATTCTATGGGAGCAATAATCTATTAAAACGAACTGAATTACTAGAAAACTCTAAGCTATAATTGTGGTTTAGGTAGTGACTGTTGCGTGAAACAAAGTGAAACTGAAAGCACATATATATCGTAAGACATTTTAAGCTTACCTACTCGGCTACTGTACCATATTTCTCCATTATTAATGGTTCCAGCCCGCTGCCCCAGATAATAAAACAACAATATATGTGGGGTAAGGGGATGAGGATGAAGTACTCCAGGAAAAGTAGTAAGTAGAAACCAACACAACACCCCTGAGGGTCCTAATCCCCCAGGGCCCTGGGGGTTCTGAATCCCCCACCAACGCACCTGGGGTAGCAATACCCATGCATTGTCTCAACTGTCAAGGGGTAGTAATCCCCATGGGACAGTGAAACGGACATTACATTGAGTCTATGGAGGAAAGGGTGACCAAAGGAGCACTTCATCCCGTATCCCGATTTATTTAAATCCTGGTGTCAACTCATATTACATACAGAACTATGCTCATGTGTATAATACATGATGTACATGTAAATAATAATATTTGTAAATAAAATGTTCTTAATAAATGTTATTCTATCACAAACTGTCCATATATCACAGAACATCAATGGTGTAAGCTAGTATGGACTCTAGTACCTGCTCTAAGTGAGCTAACTGATGTTTAACTGCAAGAGGGAGTAGAGGTGGGAGCAGGAGCAAAGCAGAGGGTGGGTGTGGGAACCTTTTCCTTCTAGAAGCTTGCCGAGAGGAAAACTGACTGGCAGCGTGCCAGAGATACGAGGTACAAGAACTGGCAGCTTGGCCGTGATTGGTTGAAGGAATGACAGCCACGTGCACTGACAAATATGATTGGTTACCAGGGAGCTGATGCGCGATGGAGGGGAACCGAGAACGAACTTTGACTGGGAAGCTGTTTCCCACCTCTATTCAACTTGTATATACACAACGGGCAGCGGTTGGTCATTAACTACAATTTATGCAAGCATAAATTTGCTTTAATGGTCCAGCCTGCTGCCCCAGACAATAAAACAACAACAATATATGTGGGGTAAGGGGATGAGGATGAAGTACTCCAGGAAAAGTAGTAAATAGAAACCAACACAACACCCCCGAGGGTCCTAATCCCCCAGGGCCCTGGGGGTTCTGAATCCCCCACCAATGCACCTGGGGTAGCAATACCCATGCATTGTCTCAACTGTCAAGGGGTAGTAATCCCCATGGGACAGTGAAACGGACATTACATTGAGTCTATGGAGGAAAGGGTGACCAAATTAAGGAGCACTTCATCCCCACAAAATACATTGGAAATGTATTACCCCATAGACGTTTGTAAGAGTGAGATTATAGTTGAGCAGCTAATTTTGCAGATACTTCTGATATGACCGATGGGGAAACCTTAATGTATCGTTCAAAGCAATCAGATGACCATCTACCCAAAACTTTGATGAGCCAAGGGGGAATGTTTACCAATGCTGCAGTAGTAGCTGCCCCAATACGATAGCTGTGACCAGCATACTTTGCAGAATCTATGCCTGCCTGAGACAGTAGTGTTCTAGTCTCAGATGTGATATCTACTTTCGTTAAGAATTTTCCAGAATGGAAACGAAACAAGGGCCCCAGGGAGTTGTTAGTTGTTGCCAGATACTTTTGCATAGCAGAAACTGGGAACACTGCCAATTTAGTTTTGCCAATAATGATTGTGTGACCGGAACAAAAGGGGTCTGTTTTGGATGCCTTCACGAAAACTGACATAATATGATCAGGATTTTTGTCACTGGGAGAGAATTTGATGTCTCCTCGAGTGAGGTGAATGTAGCGCGAGAAACGTGAATTACATGTAAGCTAGCTCACCAAGCCTTATATAGGAAGCCGAAAAAGGCTAGCGTAATTGCTGACCAAATCATTAGCGAGTCATGCCGAGTGGTACTTTTTATCAAAAGTTGGAAATAAAAAAGTTGCAAATGGTCTATGGTTATAGGGAGGCATACCTTATGGGTGTCTCCTTGTGAACGTTTTATCCCTCGCAGTACTAATTGTAGTCGGAAATTTTTTGTGAAGTCGAGCGGGAACCCTTTACGAATGTGTAAATGTCGTATAGCGGCTACTAAGGTAGTTTTTTATAGAATTGTGTTTGATAGATTTGGCTAAATAAACTGCAAATAGTATCAAGGCTTCCTCGTCTGCGGGAAACAATGATACAGAGTGCAATGGTCTATAATGACATTATATATAGTGTGCAAAATTTTGTAATTGTTTTTCACCAGAGCTGTAGGTTTGTCTCGTGGAGGAGGCAAGATATAAGGCAATATACATCTCTGCATCTGTACTTGAAGTTCCAAGAGAGCTGAAGGAATGACTGCTGGATACATGTCTGCCTGTGGCACTAATGCATGGAATCTTGCCATCTGAAACCGGGAAAGAGAGTCTGAAATTTCGTTTTTTACACTCTCGATATGCATGGCTCTGATAAAAATATTATGCTCTAGGGTGAGAAGTGTGAACTTTCTTAGCAGGTCCATGACCCGAGGAATGTGCGACCGCTTAGAATTGATGATGTTGACGACTGATTCGTTATCACAGTGAAACATGATCCACCTATTTGCAAGGTAATCTGCCCATACGTGGCAAGCAACAACAATTGCATAAAACTCCTGCCATGCAATGCTGATGCCTGGCTGGCCTAACTGTTGGGAACACAGCCAGTGGCCTTGAAACCATTTGAATTGGAAAATGCCACCATAACCTAGGGTACCCGAGGCATCAGTGTACAAATCAAGTGAATCTGTATCCTCCCAGATGGAGGATAGGAAAAGGCTTGCACCATTCCAGCGAGCCAGAAACTGTTGCCACATAAACAGATCCTTGAAAAAACCGGAGCTCAGCTGCGGTGGTGCGGTTTGGTAACATTCCGTGTTAGGTGAATCATTCTTTGCAAAAAAGGCCTCCCAGGTGGAACCACTTTGCATGCAAAATTGAGTGTGCCTATTAAGGATTGTAGCTCTTTTAGTGTGCAACGTTTTTTATGTTCAAAAGATGCTAAGGCTACTTGGATACACTCTACTTTGTCTGGTGGGAGGCGGGCCTCCATTCTAGTGGAATCCAAAACAATGCCTAATAACTCAATGACTGAAGTGGGTCCACAAGTTTTGTTGGCCGCTACTGGATTCTTAAAGGTTGTTAGCATACTAGACAAACTTTCCCTACAGAGCTGATCAGCTTGGAACGAGGCACAGGGGGGCTCAATTAAGAGAAAATCGTCTAACATATGGCACACAAAAGAAATATGGCAAACCTGAGCCAGAATCCATTCAACTGCATTGGATAGCTGGTTGAACAGAAATGGTGCACTCCGTAGGCCGAATGGCAATACCTTATCAAAGTAAAATTTTCCATTCCAACACATACCCAGTTAAGGGTAGTCATTGGGGCTTACAGGAATTAGCCTAAAGGCTGACTCGATGTCAGTCTTAGCGAGGAAACAGCCTGGCTGGGGCTGGCTGTACTGGAAGTGAGTGCTTTGGTGTATTTAGGACTTCTGGGGTCTTGGCATAGAATTCCCGGGTGGGGGAATCTACATGATTCCCTGTTGCAGGAACTGACTCTATTGTAGTTGTGGCAAGTACCTCCCCTAACGGGCCCCGGGTGGGTACTGTTGGAAAAAGGGGCTACTCCTTCAAAACTGAGGGGGCAATGGTGAATACTATTAACCAAAGCTGGGGATCGATTATTGCCCAGTTAACAGCCTGGTTGAGGGCGGCCTTTTGCCGGAACTTATAGTCATAAATACACCAACCTAATCCCCGATGGAACTGAGCAGCATATCTAATTAGACTTAAATCTTGGAGGAATTCCTGCGCTCTAGTGGGGAATTTCTCAATGAAGATACCCATGTAGGAGGTAAATGCAGTGGTGATCCACTGCTCTATAGTAGTAATTGACGTTTTGGATGCCTTCTTCAATCGGATGACGGAGTTTTCCAGTGATAATGAGAGCGGTTCATCCCGCTGTTCGTTGATCGTGGCCAAGTTCTTGGTAAGTAATTTAGACAACTCAAAAAACTCACCCTGCTGAATGTCCTTCACATAACTTGCCGGGACTTTGGCAAAGGGGTTGCTGGTTGCTGCGTTTATACCCAGTGCATTTATTTCCACTGCTTGTTGCACGGCGAGCATGTTTTCCGCAATCAGAATTGCCACGCTGGGGAGTTGACCTCGTGGTTCCAGGTTTGGAGACATTGCTTGGATAGCAGCGCGGGCAGCACTACTTGCTGGCAGCACTACTTGCTACTTCTTGTAATGATTCCTGAATTATGGAGGTGACCAAAGGAGGATATTCACGTCTTCCCATGATGCTCTGCTCGCTCTGTTCTTCGACTTGTGACAAAAAGTAAACATGGCGGCCGATGGAGAGCCCAATCCACGCACATTTTTGTCGTGGCTTTCAAGGACATAGAGTGAACTATGGTACGTATTAACATACAGAGTATTTGTTCACATAATTATTTTATGATGTGACTCTAATAATTTTAAGGGGCACATGTTTCCTCGAAACCTGTTCTGACACGTTAGTGGGAAGGGTCTTCACGCTTCAAGTGGCTTTTCGTGACGGGCTAATTGAAGTGGTGTGCAGGGAATTGCTATTATCTAATCTATTATTGGAGTTTTTAACATTACATATTAACAGAAATACCATTTAAACCCTTCATGTCACGTAAACTGCGAAGAGACCCTAATGCGTAGTCCACACGAGCAAGTTTTCCTTGACAAGTTGCCTTGTTCAATAACTAGCTGGCACGCCAGTTTTTCAACAAGGAGACTTGTCAAGGCAAAACTTGTCATTTTTCGTCGTCTACACGAGCAAATAAAACTTGTCAAGGAAAAACTTGTCAAGGAAAACTTGCTCGTGTGGACTATGCTTAAGAAACCCACGTTTTATTGACCCGTGAGCACGAACAAAATGATGAAAATGCCTAGTTATAAATGAAACTTGTGTAAATAATGCAAAGGTATCGCAGCTCGTTGTTACACATTCATGAAGTATTATTTGGCTAATCCAACGTTTATTTCAAATCGAATGATCATAAAGATTGCGAAACCATAGGCGACAATATATAACAGATAGTCCGTTTTGCATTCAAATGAACCGAGTGCTTCATCTTTTCAAATGCCAATAAAAGTTGAAATTTTCGTTTTGTGAACATTTTCCGTACGTTTTAGATATTTCCTGTATTACTGAGTAAGGTTACTAATGTGTGTATGTCCTGTTTAGGAAAAAAGCCTGCAAAAACCAGAGGAGAAGCAAGTTCTACGAGTAAAGAGAGACAAGAGAAATGTTGATTTTTTCATAAGTTAAAAAATCAAAATTAATTAATAAACATATCACATCACCGATGTATTTCTGGGGATTTCTGATTTATAAGCTTATCTCACAGCTACCATTTCATGTATTGATCCCTTTTGTTGTGTACCCAGGCCCAACCTTTAGTAAATGGCAATTAGTAAACATAAGTTTTTCTTTCATCTTTACCAACTTGTCACCTACATGTACATGTATGCAGACATATTTTTCCACTCTCGTAAATTTGAAATAAAAAAAATATGTTTTCTTACCCGAGCTCTTAATTAGTTTCCAATATGCACACCTCATTGTATTATGGACCAATCAGATTTTACCTTCCATATCCTGGAAAGTGACGTAATGTTACATTTAAAAGGAATTTGCCATTGACCAATCATAGGAGAGTGTTCACTGGCATGCCAATTCACTAAAATTATTTCATTGGGTGGTGGGCGGAAAAATAAAACAAATGTGCTGACGTCATACTTGCATATTGGAAACTAATTAAGTGCTCGGGTAAGCAGACGTTACTTTTTTCTTCAAATTTATGGGTGAAAAAATAGGTCAACATAGCAGGCTGCTTGTCACCATCATCATGTAATATTTCATGTGCATCTTGAATGATTAGTGTGGGCGCTACGACCGCAAAGCACGTTGGTCCATTTCACAAAATCGGCTCATTTCGCACAAGCTGCCGTCGAGCGAACACCTCTGAGAGAGCTGTTTGAATCGGTTCGATCGGCGCACAGGCAGCCCAAGCTCTAATCTAGCTAATACTGACAGCGTTTGTATGGGAATTTTAACGAGCTAGAAATACGAAAGAATTAATGAATAAAATGTCTTACCTTGCTTCCATAGTGTATTACTTGCTGTCTGTGTGGTAACAGGGTTGATATGAAGCGATTTTAGCGAGTTTTCATTTTCTCTGCTCCCCTTACACAGACAGCAAGTAATACACTATGGAAGCAAGGTAAGACATTTTATTCATTAATTCTTTCGTATTTCTAGCTCGTTAAAATTCCCATACAAACGCTGTCAGTATTAGCTAGATTAGAGCTTGGGCTGCCTGTGATCGGCGAAGAGCGTTTTGTTCGGGTATTAAAAAGAAAGTTGTTCCCTCACTGGGATGAATTCATTAACCTCCTACAGTTTATCAAAAATTGTGTGAAAAGCGCCACAGAGCAATTCAAAGGAAAAAAAGTGACAGTCTCCAGCTCCACGAAACGTCATTATGAATGAGAGTTGAATACTTTTGCCAGCTTTTAACAGGTGAGTTTAGTTTTTTCCTTCGCCCTTTTACTTGCATAAATCAAGGCTCAAAATATTGAGTCGAAGCTTGCAATTAGTTCGGTGTACATGTAAGTACTGCTTGAAGTGGTACTAAATTAATAGGAGCGTTCATTTTGTAAGCCTTTGTTTATATTGTTTATAAATGTATTATAAACTTTTATATTTCGAAAGATAAGCCAACACTTCATCTTTGACTAGGAGATGAGACCCAGTTAATGCTCAGACTTCCCCTCCTAACTGATTTGATATTTCAAGGATAATCACACAAGTTTCTATTTCATCGGTACATAAGCAGTGTACAATGTCAATGGTTTCTGATGAGCCTACCCTTTATAACATTTGGCTTTTGTTTCTTTTGATACGGGAACAGAAGAGAGTGACATTCCAGCTGCTTGTGCATAATTATATAGATGGGATACTAAACCAACATATAATTCTACCGAGACAAATAATTATTACAGAATATATATATAGCCCGTGTAGCAGTGCAAGGGAGGGAGAGGGGGACAGTGGAGCTCCTTGTGCTGGCTAAGAACAAGATTCACATTAGCTATAGTCCTGTTCAATAATACATTTAAGCAGTGGTGTCGGGAGGGAGAGGGGCAGTTGCCCCCCCTCACCCCCCCCCCCCCCCCCTCTGCCCAGTTTCAGAAGAGAGAGACAAACATACATGTACATACATAGTTTTTATTTAAACACGGAGTCTCTTCATGTTACATGCTCTCCAAGGGAGCCATGTATAAAGGTAAAAATTACGATAATGAGTAAAAATATAAAAGCTAAAACTAAGATATTAAAATGTTCTAATCGCTAATTAATATAATCATTAAATTTATTTACAGTTGACCTAAGTACCTCTTAAAATTGTATAGGTCTGGCTGGTTTTTGGCTGCAGCTGGTAAGCTATTCCAGAGAATGGCCCCCTGATACTGAAAGCTGTGTTTACCAGCTTCAGTCTGTGGATGTTTTATGAAAATATTATGTGCTGAATTTCTTAAACTATGGGAGACAGTGTACAGTGTTTGAATTTGCAAATAGTTTATGCAAATAGTCTGGTGAAGTCCCATTTAATGTTTTAAATATTAAAGTTGCAAGTTGTTTGCATCTTCCATTGTCAACATTGTCCCATTTAAGCTCATCCAGTAGCCCAGATGACGGTTCATCATAATTAGAAAAGGTAATCACTCTGGCAGCTCTATTTTGGAGCTTTTGAAGGTGATCCAATAGCCCTTTACCACACGAGGTTCCCCATACTGCACTACAGTAATCGAAATATGGTAGTACGAGGGAATTGTACATAGTATTTAAAGTTTCAAATGGTACAAGGCTTCTAACTCGTTTTAAAGCTCCAATCCCTCCTAAAATTTCTTAGAAATGTTATCCACCTGTTGTTTCCATGTTAGGGACTCATCAATCTAACTCCAAGATATTTGTAAGTTTGTTCTCTCTAAGGGTTTGTGATCAACTTTGATTATGAAATTATGTTCAAGGTGTCTTATTTTATGCCGACTTGCAACTTAGTATCATAAACTTAGTTTTTACTATATTTAAACTAAGTTTATTTGCCTTTAACCATATGTGCACCTTATTCAAGTCATGGTTCATTTGTTGCTCTAGAACATTTGGGTCTGCATCGGCTACTGTAAGGCTGGTATCATCAGCATACATTCTTACTTCTGAGAATAGATCACAAGAGGGGAGATCATTAATATAAGTTATGAAGAGAAGACAGAAGTCGTCAATGAAAATGTCTCAGAATTCATCTCCCCCCCCCCCCCCCCCCAGTTTTCCCCCAATTTTAACGGGCCTCCCTATGCCCCAGCATTTAAGCATTAATTAGCTTTTCTATAATTCAGGTGATTTGTCCTATGAAATAATTACGGTACATACATTGTACATGTAATTTTTTTTTATTGTTGCCATTTATATTAAATTAGATAATTTAAATATTTCCACATGACTGTAATGTAGGTGCACAGAATCAAATAATGCACTTATCAGCAGCTTACCCCAGGAGTAGACCCCAGGATGATCAAGAGGATTGCAAAAAGGGTGGAACAAACTTCATGATTTTCCCCAGGGGTGGGGAAATGTTGTTAGTCAAAGTCCCCTGGGGTCCCATTTTCCTAAACAGAAAATCCCTCTTATGTGAGATTATAATCTTACAAATTCCCCCTCGCTTATCTTGGAACTATCAAACAAAGTCAAGCATTTTCCCCTACCCAGGGGCAAAACTTACACTCAATCCCCTTTTATTCCCCAACTTATCCCCCTGATCGGCCTCACTGGGAGGGCTTATGTCAGTGGAAGAGCCAATGTTCAGTAGAGACCAGTGTAAAATTCCCTTTTATTCTCCACAAGGAACTGGGACATAAGGCGGGAAAACTAAAACATATGACATTAACCGTCAAGGAGCGAAAGTTCAAGAATAAAATATTGTTTAAATACAATGTAGTATGGTACCTTCATAAGGTTTAATTACATTCAAGAATGGAGTAATGCAACTACTGCAGTAATACTGACTTTTTTTTGGGGGTTGGGGGGGGGGGGGGGCTTAATTAATTTTGTCTTCAAAAAGGGGGGCTTATTAGAAGAGAGGGCTTAAAAGAGAGGGGGGGCTAAATAGAGGATTTACGGTAAGTGCATAAGAAAGGTATTTTGAAAATAAATTATTTGCTTAAAAATGTTGTGAATAGCTCTTGCTATTCCTCTCATTTGTTGCACTAGCCCCGACCTCAAGATTTTTGAGCTGGCTTTCCAGGGGTATCTCATGTAGCACCCACCGTGACCTCTCTTGCTGGGCTGGTAATTATTCTGTCATCTGTTAAAATAATTAAATGAATAAAAATTGATGTAATAGCTGACATGTAGTGACAGTTGAATAACAGTACAATGCCACTTTGCTCAGTATAATTCCTTTTCTCAAATTTCATACAAACCTAAACTGAACCCCCAAAATTAAAAATTAAAATCTTTTTCCAAACCAAAATCATTCATTGAACGAGTCTAAATACACCTGAATTAAACTGAAGAATTTAGCTAAGTTTTGAAGTATCTTTTTAAGTGGCACTGCAGCGGTGTTGTATTATGCAGTTTAGCCTAATCGCCAAAATTTTCCCAAATTCAAGTCAAAATTCAGATCGAAGATAGGTGGCGCTTAGAGGCGCTAATATACAGTTTTAATCATACACATTTGGGGAATGATTTCCCAACTTTAGAGGAAGATTCGTCGATGGGTTTTGTCAAAGTTTCCAAGTCTCTAATGCGTGCTTTTAAGAATCTCATTCACATTGAGAAGTAATAATTTCCACCGTAAAATATAGGGCTTAAAAAGTACTATAAACACCACCAAAATGACTCGATGATCAAGATAAATCGATAAACCGATACTTCTAATTTCTATTCATGTTAAAATATGTGACGAAACGTAGAAGAAAAACTCATGACCAGCGTTTGACTTACCGCCAAAATGACACTTTCACAGTTGATTCGCCGCCATCTTGAAAACTTGACTTTTTAGAAAAAATAATGCTTTGCGGTCGTAGCGCCCACACCACCTGCCCCTCTCCCCAAGGGCAATTTAATAGAGTCCTGACTTAGATGTACCCATATATTTTGTGTTCATCTTGAATGTGTAGACTGGCAGACTGTGTAGACCAAAGAACTGGCACAACATCTACATATACTTTCATTACTGGGCAATGCTTATGCATCAAATCCAGCTATGTTGCAGGTGCTTTGTAACTACACGAGCTTGCTTTTTTCCCACAAAATCTGTCATCTATTTGTACTATCCATTCTAGCAATAACTTTCAGTAGAACTTCCATACAAGTTATAATTTCCAATTTGTTAATTTATTGAGTCCCTCCTGAAGTAGCATTCATGCTTTAACATGTACAAATGTATATACTAGTTCAACACACCAATAATATAAAAAAAAAATGGGAGATCTAGATCATACAATAATATTAGTAATTATTTCATGAATTGGGAATGCATGTGGTGCTAGTCATTTTTTTTTGCTAGTCATTTTTACTTTATCTATGATAACCAGGTAGGGAAAGAATGTTCAAAGAGTTTCAATTGGTCATAACATTCAGATGCAATTAATATTGTAAATGGGATATCAGGCATGCAGAGATACTGAATTTATTTCTTGAGTGTTTGGCTTGATAACTCACGGAGTGAGCACAGTACATGTAATTAGTATATCAATGAATGCTATTTATCACAATGAGAATTCTGTATCTCCAAGCAGCCATACGTAAAGTGTGTTGAAAACCATATAGTGAGTAACTATTTGATTTCTAGTTAGGAACAAATGAGACTCATTAGGCTTAATTTGTGACTGTGTAATATGTGTTTCATAACGTTTGAAACTCAATCGAATTATGGCACAATGCTTTATTTTGGAGGACAATTATTTGAAAGTTTCCAAATAATAACAATACCGATGCATGCATGCAATGCATACTCTCATGGCCTTCATATAATTGTCTATTGTCAAAGTCATGTGCTTCACATCGAGGTAACAAGAAGTTGAATCAGACAAAATATGTTTTATTCTGTGAAGTGATATCTCTGCCGTACGCAAGAAACTAAACATATTTTTTAATGAAGCTACTAGTAATTTAGTTCTCTGTTGTAAATCATGCACTTTGCGAAGGACATGGAGGCTCAGCTCGAATAACCATTAACTCTACATACGGTCCTCTACGCTACACATCAGTGGTAGCTGGTTCTTGAATAGAAAGTTAGACGCTTCGTTCAAAGTCCTTATAGTTATAGCTTTAATAATCAACTGTACTGTGTTGTCACTTCTGGAAAACACTGATCGAAATGGCCGACATCACTGGAGATAAAACACAAGAATGTTTAAATAATGTCTGTAGATCACGACAGTAACAAAGCAATCATACGTAAAGTGTGGATTTACTAAGGAAACGAATAATACAGCACTTTATACCTTAATATGCCATGACACTAGTGCTGCATGCGTTCTCGAAGGCAACTTCTCGTCAAAATAAAGCTTCGCGGGGGACAAAATGGTTGATAATATGTTTCGCTTGCAATGCATGATGGGAAGACATGAATATCCTCCTTTGAGGTGACCAGATACTTGATTTGTACGATCTGTGGGTGGGTAAATGTTTGTACGTTGACATTGTCCGTGATCGAAGACGAAGGAATTTGAGCTACGATTTCGCCAATTTCTGCTACGCTCGTCTCGGCCTGTTGGAAATTCCCCGATGATGGTGACTGGGCTTTTAGCCTAGCAATAACAGTATCACGGCGACCAGTTGTTTGTAGCTGTCGGTTAGCACAGAGCTCCCTCAATTGTGTAACGTAGAGGGAATCAAGGTTGGTCTCGTCAACCATGTCCGAGTTTTTGCTTCTGGCGGGATGCTTCTGCTGCGTGGTCGTCGAGTCACTGGCATTGCGAAACCAAACAAATCTCCTTGTTTAAGACTAAAAACAAGGCTGTCTTCTGAACACAGAACCAGGTGGAATCCTTTCTGGTTGAGGAAAAGAAACTTATTTATCTTCTTTGCGAAACTAACCTTTTCCTTCTAGAAGCTTGCCGAGAGGAAAACTGACAGGCAGCGTGCCAGAGATACGAGGTACAAAAACTGGCAGCTTGGCCGTGATTGGTTGAAGGAATGACAGCCATGTGCACTCGTCTGACAAATATGATTGGTTACCAGGGAGCTGATGCGCGATGGAGGGCAACCGAGAATGAACTTTGACTGGCAAGCTGTTTCCCACCTCTATTCAACTTGTATATACACAATGGGCTGCGGTTGGTTATTAACTACAATTTATGCAAGCATAAATTTGCTAATTGTGTCATCCAGAACTAATGATGCCTCAACATTAAAAAAAGAAAACCATTCTCCTGATTCAATAAAATGTTGCTGTACAGCGGTCTTAAATTTGTTAGTGTCATTATTAACTAAGCTCGGGGAGCTAATAGACCATGGAAAAAAAGCTATTGCTATGTTGATTACAGTTTGAATGTGGTGTCAAGAATAACAGGGTTCGTTAAAGTTCATCAGAGGTTATTAATGTTGCAGTTGATGAATTTCTTGTGAACTAATGAACTTTCTAGCATTCTTGAAATGTTCATGAAAGGTTCTTCGACTTATTATTTTGTGAAATTATAACAGTTCATGAAAGTTCATTAGAGATTCATTATTGTATTTCATGAATTAATTATGAACTCTCCTGAACCATCTTAGTTCTTGAAATGTTCATGAAATGTTCTTGAAATAATTCAGTGAACCTAATTCAAGAAAAAATGTATTTTGTTCCATTCATGAACAATTCATCATAAGTTCATGAACATATTTGGTATTTATCAGTGACCATCAAATATTCATGAACAGTTCAATGAACATTTCATGAATTTTAGTTCATGAACTGAGACAGTTGCCAGTCAAGAACTGTTCATGAACTTTCATGAACAGTTCATGCTGGTTCATGAAATCATGAACATATTTTCGCCGGGGTGAGCATCTAGCGATCACCACAGGCTACCCAGGAGGAAATGTTGAGATTAGTCTTGCTGCTAGCTATCGCAGCAAGACTAATCTTTCGGCATGCATTTCCTGGATCCGCCCCTGTCATGAGCTGCCATACTGGCCATATGATTATTAATAATAATATGGCAGCTCATGACAGGGGCGGAAACAGGAAATGCATGCAGAAAGAGGGACTGTAAAAGTATGGCGTAAGCCCGAACCTCGTATCGTATACATGTAGGTGTGATTAGCTAGGGGGTGCAGGGGCATGCCAACGAAAGGGGGGCCATGGCCCCCTCGGCCCCTCCCCTATATCTGCCCCTGGCTGGGTAAATATGCTAATGTAGAATAGCAGGGGTTTCATTAGTTGTTGAGGAAGCAATTACAGGGTTTGGAAAATGTAAGATAGGACCGTGGGATGGAGATACATAAAATTATATTGAAATACTAAAACAGCACTGTACATGTATGTTTATTTTAACAATCATATTTTACCACAATAGATGGGTTGCACATGACGTCACGGCGGCCATGTTGGTGTACCTTTAACAATAGATTCTTCATTAGCTTCTTTTGTTAGGTACACCAACATGGCTGCCATGCCCTTTGTCATTTGAATCTCTGGGGATTGACTGCAACCCATCTATAGCTGGCAGCCAGCATTTCCGATCCCTGAAACTTCTAATGAAACCCCTGCATACATGTAGGTGTAAAGTTAGCATTGATACAATTGTTATTTTCAGTATTGCCCATTTGCTAATAAATTTTGATGTGTTTTCTTTAGATACAATAACAAGACATATCGCATTGAAGGAATTGATTGGGATGGTCGCCCGCATGACACCTTTCCAACTCAGAGTGGAGATCAGATAACATTTAATGAGTACTATGCAAGGGTAATTAATAATATAATTTAATTGTTTTTTCTCTGTGTGAGCTTTATTTTATATTACAATTGGACAATAACCAATTCAAGTTGATGTAATGTGTGACTGATCAGTTTTGTTTTAGTGGGTACGTACTGCCCTTTGTTCCCTTCCCTTTTTCAATTAAGCATGGCATGTGTCAATCCACAAAACACAGCAGTATAGTACAGTGTATGCTTTGCGTATTTAACTTCTTTAAGTAACTAGTTAATTAGCATGCCTCTAAAAGTAATTAAGTAAAATGATATTTCTCTTTGGATGAAAGAAAAAGAGAAATGAGTTCCTTATCCTAAAGACTGTATTGGTATCCCTGTGGATACAATCCTTATATGGTCAGCTAAGTTTTGGCGGGAACTGTAGTACTTAAGGACATGTCAGATACATTTCATCATTCGTGGTCCTGACTCTACATGTAACCTTAATAATTGTGACCGAACACGGGAAAACATACATTAACGGGAAAGCATTAAACGGGCAAATATAAACGGCTTGCTAATGGATTTTAAAGCCGTTTAAACGACTTTACAAGGTCGTTAAACGGGCAAGGAGAAAATTCAAACGACTTGCCAAATCGTTTAAATGCTTTGCTTCAAGGAGCTAACAACTTTGCAAGTCGTTTAAACGGGTAATAAAATATTCCTAACGTCTTTGCAAGTCGTTTAAACAGGTAGTGAAAAATTCCTAACGACAATGGTTGCAAAAGTCGTTTAAGGTTACCGGATACCTTCAGGGTACGTTTCCAGTCGAAATTATGTAGCGCCTCGAGGAAACATAGTAGATAATTATATGATCCATGTATCATTTTAAAGCTTATAAAAATAATTGGCTACAAGAATACATAAAAAGTTTTGAGTTCTTTGAAAATGTCGAATTTTTCGCGATCCCATTTCTCCGATCTAGTGAGATGGCTTTCAGAAGCTCCGACTCCGAAAATATTTTAAAGTTTTAAAATCTGTTTGTTTTGTCGCATTTCAGAGGAATTATATTACAAAAGGGTGTTGGGTAATTTCAAAATTCGATTTAGTTCAAAAGTTATAATTTTTTTTTTATGCTCTCTATGAAAAGGCGAAAAATAATCAGAGTAGATATGCGGAAAACGCTGTCAAGAGCTCTCTTTTTAGAATTTTCTATTTCCCCGACATGGTTTTGCAGCTGAGATATCAATTGACATTTTTTAGAAAATTTCAAACAAATCGAATAAATTCCTTTTGAGTGGGAGCTTTTTTAAAACTCTCTTTTGGTTGAAAATCTAAAGCGTAAAAAATAGCATTTTTTTAAATCTAGCCGTCTGTCGTGCGTGAATCTGAAGCCCCGCCTCTCCAACAATTAGCGAGCTCTTGGCCAATCATTTCTCATCACAGTTCAACTACATTGTATCTGTCAAGATTTCCCACCAATGTTGATTTTCGATCAAAGCTACGCGCCGGTTCTAGTTCTTGTGTGACTTGAAAAAAGACATTGAGGGACAAAGCCAAGGTGAACACCTAGAGATGCCTTGAATGCCAGCATAGTTAGTAGAGGAGACAGCGATTTGCAGGCGGCTGAAACAGCACAGCAATAGCAATATCGTGGTGTTGGTTTCAAGCGATTCGGAATCGCCGTCAGTCACTACGTTTCCATCTAAGCTTTCTTGGAAAAAAATATTCTCTCGGTTGGCTCCTATAGCTATCAATTCTTCTTTATGTTCAGATGTGGACCTGACTCGCTCCTTTATCTGAAAGTGAAAATACGAACCCTTGTCGGGTTTTGCGAGGACTCCTATTTGGCTTTGTAGTCGTATGCACTGTTTGGCCTTGGTTTGCTTCTCTTTTTTCTTTGTTTTCCAAGCTAAGGGCATCCTGCTTGCTTTTTGGAAGGCATAAGGCCAACAACCGATGGAATTATGGAATCGTGTGTGGAAAAACGTTTCTCAATAAACGTAAACATTGGTATATGAAATAAATTTAATATGCACTAGCTTTCCCCAAACCGTCGTTATGGGCAAGTGAGCACTTGTCATGTGTTTATTGATCTGCTGTCAATCAAACGGAACCTTTTACTTCCGGTTAAAAACTTCCTTTTCGTATTTCTCCGTCAAAATGTTTGGTACCGGTATATGAGACACTACTACTAAAACTACATTTCTGTGTGAAAAATCCCCCCCCCCTCTTTTTCGTTTTTAAGGTATCCGGTAACCTTAAATGCTTAGGAAAAAACTTGAATGGGAACGGGTTACCTTGCGGAACCCTGGCTAAGCTTGTGGCTAGACTGGCTTCCAAAGCCGAACACATGCTTGGCCTTTATGTAGTTTCTCGAATGTGGATCTTTATCTTCGAAAGAGGGAAGAATGTGGCGCTGAGAATAAAAATATCAACCGTTCTCAACAAAAAAAACGTGAAAGCTGCGTAACAAAACCTCTCAATTTTAGAGTGAATTTTCATCGCGCCAATCGTGCCTTCCGCACGTTGCATTTTTGGCACTTTTTGCATCGCACACTTTTTGCCTTTTTGGCACTTTTTGCTATCACTTTGTCAATAGATATATTTACATCAATACGAAACTATTCATAGTATCACTTAAATTTGAGTGTACTTTTGAATGACAAGATTATGACTTAAATGTATATTCAACAAATGAATGTTGTTTAATAGCTTAATTGTCTCTTTTGGCTTTGTAAAAAAAAACAATTTTGCTATCTTAGTGATCTGATGGAAATCAGCCTTAAAATGTGCACAGATCGACTGTCTTAATTCATAATGCAATGACCTTCATTCAAGATAAACTTCAGCAAACTAGAAATCAAGAAATGTTATGTGGTAACTCGAGTATTACTGTAAGTTGATCTTTTGCACGTGCCAATCTAAATTGTCTGTGATGTCACAAGACTAATAATTGAGTTGTTTACAACTTCCAACTTTGAAGAATTCCCACCGGGGATCGAATGGGCTCGCAGTCTTTATGTAAATTGAGCTTAGTTTCTTTAGTTTTCTTCTTTGGAAACAAAGACGTTTTGGAAGTATCATGCAACACCACAAAATTAATGAGAAACATTTGATACAAAACGGGGGTTGATTTCACCGGCTTTGTTTCACAAGAGCTGTACTTGGGAGTTTATAAAATACAAGCAAAAAAGCCACGATATGCTTTAAGGTGAACATTTCAAATGTATTTACTGTTTGTATTTTACAGACATATCAGCCTATGATTATAATCTACTGACTCGGGTGCGATTTGCATGATTTGCGCGATGGAAAAAGTGCGTGATTGCCGCGATGGAAAAAGTGTGATTGATGCGATTTGTGCGATCAAAGGCAAAAAAGGCACAATGAAAGCTTGGAATGAGTGTTTTTCCCCTCACATTGATTTTTTTCCAAACGGTAGTTTTTTGACGTAGGTACGTTTTACCAGGGAGGTGTTTTACGTACGTAGAGAAAAACGTGAAAACCTTTAGACTAACTAAGGGATTAAGCGTCACATAATTTATTGATTTTTCCACGAGAAACGTCCAGCAAAGTTTCTTTTTAACCCCACACCCCCTAAGAAACGTCAGCGATTTATCGATTTTTTTTGGGGGGCCCCGGTCCCATTTGGTGGGAATAGAACGTTGAATTCGTTGTCACTGCTATCTACATTGTATGTTGGTGAGTTCTCAAAAACTTAGCCGGCTGTGGGACTCTCTTCAGGAGTCTTTACATATCGCAGCGGTGGTATGTGAGGTGATCTTTCTGAAAACTTGATTTTTCCACGGAGAAACGTCACAGGTCAAAACCCCCCCACCCCCATTATTTTCTCCTGGAAAAATCGATATGTGACGCTTCCCTAAACGGCTTATAATGTTTGAGCTATTAAATGACTTTCCAAGTCGTTTAAACGGGCAGTGAAAAATTTCTAACGACTTGGACGGAGAATTTTGTAACACTTTAGTTGATGAGCTAAACGACTTTAATAGCCATTTAAACTGGTAGCTAACGACTTGGAGCGTTAAACGGAAAAGCGTTAATGTATGTTTTCCTGTGTTCGATCACAATTATTATAGACTCTTCAAACATTTAATTTTGTTATTAGCAGTTTTCCTGACATTGCCCAGTCATTACGGTTTTTATAGTAGATTCAGACTTTCACCCCTCGAAAGTCAGTACTCCTGCATTGGGCTGGGGAATACGTTTCCACTAAGTTTTTACCACATACATTTGTACATATACTGTGGAATTTGTTGTGGTTTTTCATATCCGGCAGAGTACATCAAATTAATGGACTGTGAGATTGCTTCTCATGTTGCAGATTATTATATGGTATTTAATAATTATGTAGTGTGAAAAGTCTCCACTTACCACATTCTGTGGTTTTCGTGCCCAGTGTTGGGCAAAAACAGTCTGAGTAATTGGATCTCACTTACAGTGTAATAGCATATCTGGGTAAAGCAGTTTTATTTAACATTGGTAACTCGTGACAGTCTGGTGAGACTGATAAACTTGAGGCCGACGTGGAACCGACGATTTTGCAACCTTTATCCGAGAAGATGTGAAGTTCTAACCATTTACACAAAGGCAGCACCTTCTACTCCGTTATTTTAAGATCCTGAGAGTTAGTCCTTCCGCCCATCAAACCAGAGCTAATTTAACCACTGAGCTAACTGGGAGGTGGTTGAAATGCTCCCACCCTAGTCCCAACAGTATTGGCCCTGGTTATACAAAAGGTGGTTAAGTACTGTTTAAGAAGTGTTTTATCAGAGAGGGTGCAGCCTGAGTTTTTTTAGATAATATGATAAAACACCACTGCAAGTTTATTGAATGGCTTCAAAATGTCCTTGTATAGAGGCACACTATTTATAATTCAGTTATTTTGGTGATACAACCTATTTCGGTGGAGAAAATTGAAGTTAAAGTTTATGTAAATGAGTACTGTAAAATTAGATCTATTTATGTCACATTTATAAACACTCATCAAACATTCATTTTGTTTGTTTTTGCTTCATGAATTATTAATGACATTTTTTAATAAAAAAAAGTTTCAGTCGACTGTGCTTCAAAATTATGAAGTAAAATTGTTTATAAGATATTTAAGTGACTATTCTAATCCTTTTGATGTCTGTATAGGCCTACGATAAAGAGCTTACTGACCAGGATCAGCCACTTTTACAAGCCAAATCCAAAGGAAGACACCGTGGACCAAATGATGTTGTTCTTCTTTTGCCAGAATTGTGTTTTTTAACAGGTCATTATAATGTTATAATGTACTTGTATTAATTATTATATCATAACAGTGTTGTGTTGTGTTTGTGGCCACATACATGCATGGTCTGACATCCACATTTTTTAGTGGTCATACTCAGCTTCAAGGTTTGATTTCTTATGACAGAGGTGGTAATAAGGCCAGTGAGTTGGAGGAGAGCTGAGGATAGAGGTGGCTCAGTGAGCCACCAATGGGCTGCTGGTTAAATGAGAAGGCTGTCTGCCTATGAATATTTGCATACACAAATATATATCACTCCGTCAGCATGTTACCTAGCTGGTTCTGCTAATTTAAGTAACTGTTAGTACATGTAGGTACCCCTGTGTATGATACCGCCCTTTGCACTCCATGTCCATAACTCTTGTGTATAATCCCTGCTGTACATGTAGATGTAACTCCCCTTCATGGAGAGACTCCCCCTCCAAAATTATGTAGATTTTGTAACTTATTGTTACATGTAGAAATACATGCAAGACTGCCCTGTTATTTTCATGGACACAATCATCTACAATATGATTTTTTGTTTTGTGGGTTCTTTTAAACTGAGATGTTAATTGTGAACTGTAGCATTTATAAAGAGTGTGAGTGTTTGCAGTTTCCCCCTTCCTAATATACCGGTAATTATATTACCCCCATGCATTAATCCACCTTGTGCATAATACCCCGATGTATAATACTCCCTAAAGGCCCTTTACACACATACAATGGCTTATAAGTCTCTGGGGACTTAATATAATACATGTACATGTGAAACCTTTTCCTTTTTGGGGTTGACCTTTTCCAAAATTTCCTTTCGGTATCAATTTTATCGATTGCAATCTTGCCTTCATCTCCCCAACATCTCAACTTCCTCCGACCTACTTGCATCGGGAGCTGCTCCACAGGCTAATTTATGATGGATAACTTGTACAAATGTACATACTACATGTTAGTTAAATATTTTAATTAAGTTTTAGCATGAAGATGCTATTGATTTAATTAATACATGTAACTATAAGTTTAATTTGTATTAAATGTTACTGTTAAATATTATTATTATTGTCTTGATTTGATTGAAGGTATATCAGATGAGATGAGAGCAGATTTTAGAGTGATGAAGGAAGTTGCTGTATACACTCGGGTGGCCCCAAGGGAGAGGTCCAAGGAGTTAGTCAGGTTCATGCATGATGTGAATGAGTAAGTTAATTATTGTTAGAAAAAGCTTGCAAGTAAATGTCATTTTTAAAGGGGTGTAACTATCAATTAATTATTAACTTTGGAAAACCATTTTCAAAAAGATGCATTTTCAACGAAAACAATTACAGCTCTTGATTAGGGATCAAAATTTGAACCGATACAGTTGCCAGTCCAGCTGAAATTATAATAGTTAATACCTGACTTATTAACCTCATTTTGTTATTCATCTATGGTTTCTTTAATTCTTTGAGATCAGAAATGGGTGGAAGGTCTGTATGGGAAGTCATGGACCACAAATTGTATGTCCATTATCACACAATGTTTAAAGCTCCCGAAATTACATGTACATGTATTATAATATTATACTAGCACTTTCAAGGACCCGCGGAACTTTATACATGAAATCAACAAATAATTATGATATAGTATAATTTTAATTATAGTAACAGTCATAGTCTAGCCGGCTGACCGACTCCTTACACAATGCAATATGGCATATATATGTACTGGAGGTGTTTAGCGTAAGTTATATTTTGATAAAAAAAAGGCAATAATATCTTACGGATCTCAGTTAATTTCTCAAACCGATGAACACAATTATACCTATTGTCCGGAAAAAGTGCCAAAACTGACAGTCACAGGCAGCTCAAGTCCTGAATTCATGTGACAAAAACAAATATGGTCGCAGAAAGAGCATTGATCGAAGCAGGAAAACGGAATAAAAACAATAATCAAAAGCCCAGTTATTTGAATGTTGTGGTGAATTTATGGTCTGAAGAGCCTATGATAGTTGGGCGAGTGAGGAAACAGTTGGTTTTTATATCTAAGAACACAGGAAACTACAGAGAACAGACATGGACAAAATATCTTGCTCTTAGACACACCATAGAGTTGTAAGATAAAAAAATTCACAGCCTTTTCCACGGACATCATTTCTAATGTGTTTGAATACCTGGTGGCTGGTCTTACATGTACCTCGTTCGGTCGTTTCGCCTGACGATAGGTTTTCCTTAAAACAGATTCCCGTAAACTGGATGGCTTGCTCGCCCAGGTTTTCTCTAAAACAGATTCCCGTAAACTCGATGGCTTGCTCGCCCAACTTAAAGTGTAGAACTTGAGAAAACTCATTTCTTTTTAACATTATTTCCTCAAATGCAACCAAGACCAAGACAGAGAGCAAGTTTTCGCATGATTCGTCATCTTCGTTGGGATACCTGTGGCCGTCACTTTTTGGTGCCATTTTCATACGTGCACGCATCCTCTCCATATTAGGATATCGATTGAGGGAGCCTGGGAAAGAGCATTACACACACACATACACACACTTAGCGTATTATTATATAAGATTAATAAGCTTGGTTACTAAATAGAAACTTACCTGTTAGTCACTAACATTTGCTGGCTGGAGACTAGATTTTATTTGCTAGTTACCAAGTGCTGACTAAGGCCCATTTCAAATGTCGAACTTTCAATGCGACAAACAGAATTTGAGAAAAAATATATTTAGGCAGTGTCTTTTGATATAATTAGGTTTGGCTCATGAGAAGTCTGATGTTTGAACCAGGCCTAAGGATTTTTTTTATTTCAAGGCCTGCCTATAAGTAAATTTCATCATTTATTTAATATTATAATATAGATACGATAGTACGCGCGCTCTGATTGGCTAAGAAGCCATGTTTTATCAGAGTATATAACATGGTTAGCCGTGTTATATAGTTTTCAACTGGCGGTTTCCTTTCATCGCGCGCGTAAATCTATATTATAAAACAGATAAAGAAGCCTTAAATCCATGTTTTATACTATCATAAAACACTCTGGTCATTTGAGAACACTCTAGAAATGTTGAAAGCATGCGCCTTCGGCTTGTGCTTTAACATTTCTCTCATGTTCTCAAATGCCCATCGTGTTTTATGCTAGTATAAAACATGGCTGCAAGGCTTCTTTATTTGTTAATTATTTTTACGTGTGGACAGATTTAGGGCCAAGTTGTAACGTTTACATTTGGGCAGGGACTAAGACAATTTTTGCCCAGATGTTGCTGTCCTTATAATTTATCAACTAAATAAATTAAATTTCATTATACATATGTATATCAAGGAAGCTCTAATACATCACTCAGTACATGTTCTATTCAATATGATTTGCTTTATTTACCATTGCATTTTGTTGAACATTTCCTATTACACATGTACGTTGTACTTGTATCATGACTACATGTAGCTAGTTAACAGTGCATTAATATTTAACAAATTTTTTTTTTTTTTTATGGTTCTCCAATTGCCCTATATCATTATGACGTCACGGCTTGTTTATGAGGGGGACAGAATCGACATGAACAATAGAATTTTGAACTAAATCTGCTCTTCTGACGAAAATTTAACTTCGAATTGTCTGGTTCCCAGATATCAGCTGTATCAATGTTTATCCCACAATATTTACCGTATTTGGTGGCTGTTACCGCTATTCTACATTCTACAAAATGCATTTGATAGCGATTTCCTTTGTGTTGTTGCTGTTTTGTCCCCCTCCCACGACCATGGTCCTTAGCGTTTAAACAATAGATTGTTTTGATTTGACGTCAATGATATAGGGCAATTGTTCAATCTATAAAAAATAATGCATGCCCAAGTTCTTGAAAAACTGCAGATGCACGAGTGGAGCATTTATTTTGTTATAGGACATAGGGGAACCATCTTCTAGTTCTTTTATAATATAAAAACTTGATGTACATGTACATGTATGCAGAAAGAAATGCTCAAGCAAGCATTAAAAGAAAATCAAGCACGCTGAGCAGCCAATGAAATCGCACATTAATTCTTAGGATGCTCCTCCTGTACGTAGTTTATAATATAAATAATTCATGTTTTTTGTAACACCTTTATCTACATGTAGGCACCCTCAAATTGCAAGCGATCTGCAAGACCTAGGCATCCAGGTAATAATAATACTTCATGTATATATTATATTCATGGGTTTGTTTTGGATAGCTTATTCAAAATATTTCATTTGCTTCAGTATTAAAATAGTATTGTATATCATAGTTCAAGTTACAGTTAATGATTATTCATTTCTTGATGCAGATACTTATACATGTATGTACTTGTATGGTAGTTATTGTGATATTGAGTCATTGTAAATCTCTATCACTTAATTTGCTCTCTTTAAGAAACAATGCACATATGCATGTGAAAACTAGGCAAACTTCTATTGTCCAGTGAGAATGCAGTTAAAGGCTTTCCCAAAGCAGAAATTAATAATTGATTTTCTCAAATTTTCATACAAACCTTCTATATAAAAAAAACCTGAAATTAAAGAAAACCCTAGCCATTTTCGACCAAAAGTCATTCATAGAACAGCTAGAGCTACATATTATATACACCAGGGCCGGGTTGTTCAAAGCCCGATTAGTGTTAATCCTGGATTAACTCTGCACAAAACCTATTGGTTGTCATGGAAATTAACCCTGGATTAGCACTAATCGGGCTTTGAACAACCCAGCCCTGCACTATAATGGAGAATTTGGCACAGCATGCGGGGTATTCTATATTGCACCTTGTTTTGTTTTGTTTATTTCTAATTCGTGAAAATATCAAGCTAAACAGAAAAGCTACAAAAGAAACTTTCAAAAAACAGTTTCATACAAAGTCATGCTAATCAACAGGAATAACCTAATTTGCAATGATCTTCAAAATATTGGTAAACAACTCGTACAAAACTGACTTTTCAACTCTGAGAAAATGGCGGCCATTTAACGTGCAAATCATGATGGTTGGTATACAATGTATATTCTTTAAGCCAATGAGGTGGATGATTGAAACAATGCCACAATTAGCACCTTTCTGTATTTCATAGCTGTACTATTAAAATTTTGAGATCTCAAGCATTCTTCAGTGGTTGTAGCTTGGATTTTGAGACTTCAAGATTTTAAAAACAAGGCTTAATTGACAATAATTATCATAAAGCACTGTTGCGTGTACCGTAACTGTTTGTCATTGATTAATCCTAATGATTATATTCTTATCAATCATTCCTAATTTGCTGTTAACTTTTCCTCAGTTTAATAACAGTATGGTACAGTTAACTGGGCGTGTGCTCTCACAGGAAAAAATAGTGCAGAGACAGCTGTCTGTAAGTACTGCTACAAATGTCTGATTAATGTTTGTTATATGGGTAGTTAACTTCCTGAGCTCTGATTGGTGTATTTGTGGTCCATAACTTCCCGTACGGGCCACAAAATTGAAGTAAAGCTCTGTGTGTACTTTAATATTGAGACTTACATGTACATGTATAATATAAAACATCTTATTAAACATACATGACTTTTGTATTTATCGGTCCATACCAAAATTAAGTTACGGATCCTCATTTTTTTCCTGCAAAGCACTTGGGCCATTGACCTCTTATTCATAAAGGCATCAAAGTGAGGCAATTGTTGCGGCTTGTCACAGAAAGAGAAAAATCTACAGTTGATGGTGGGAAATAGTTTTAATTTCCTTATGACATAAAATAACATGTAGTGCAGTATGATACAACGAAGTGCAACAAAGCATTGCTTCATTAGCTTGCATTGTTTTTGCCTCCTGGGCATTCCATAAGATTATTATTTCAACACCACTACACCAGTACATGTCTCTCGCCAATCGTACAATACAAAATATTGTTTGTCATTTCCAGCACACTTATGATGCAATCAAAGCTGATTGGTCAAATGCTATTAAGAGCTGTCCAATGCACACTACAGTACATCTGTCTAACTGGGTGCTGGTTTGCACGACGAGGGATATGAACATCGCTGGTGACCTGTACAGAGCACTGGAGAGGGTTGGCAGGCCAATGGATGTTATTGTCGCTCAACCTGATCTGTAAGTTATCCACAATGCTACGAATGTAGAGGTTTATTATGATTACTCAGCTACCGTAACCAGCTGTGTATTTTCACAAGTCATATGTATTTTGGCGAGTCTTTAGGCAAAGCAAAATGTATATGACGGGTAAAAATAAATCTGCTAAAAAAAACGCTACGTAGGCAAAAAATTATATTATAATATAACCCAGATAGTACGAGCGCTCTGATTGGCTTATAGACTCAAAAATCTATGTTCTATTGTGCTAGTAAACACAAAGAAATCAGCACGCCTGCTTGCGTTGTGTTGTAGTTATATCATAAAAGCAATAGACCACACATTTCAATGTGTTTACTGGCGAAATATAGCACTTGGGATGTTGGGAGAACACTTGAAATACTTGAAAATCACACGCTTTCTGCTTGTTAAGTATTTCTTGTGTTCTCCCAAAATCCAGTGTGCTTTATTTTGCCTGTAAACACATTGACATGTGTCGCTATTGCTTAATTATATAATCCTCTAAAGTCATGCATAATCCATGAGCGTTTTGTCCAATCAGTAAAGCAAATCGGTCAGGTGCATAATGCTTTATACACAGTAAAAACACTAGGGTCTTTAGACTAATCTAGAGAGAATGATCCCCCCAGTCATTCCTTATAAAACCAAAGGTTTCAGCATGAAAATGTATAGACTCTCACTCATAAGTGAAAATCAGTATAACGACCCATAACCTCAGCTCAATTAAGCAAGAGTCTGGGTTGTGGTCCCAAACTGATGGTCGTAATTGTAATGATCCGATATGGAAGCTCAAACACAAAGGCTCCAAAGATCATTTTTATTCCTACGCGACCGGACCTGTCCATCAATGTGGGACCCAATTTGTTTGCTTCGTACTCTAACTGCGCATGTCAGTAACTGGCACGCATGACGAAGCTAGAAACAACTAATTTCCTCAAACGTTCTAAAAAATATTATATTTTAGAAGTAAACTTTTAGAATTCATTTATAAAATTTGTCTCCGTGTTATATCGGTTCTAAAGATCTTTGCCTGTGGCTCGGGTCTTTATTATTTTAACAAATAAAGAAGTCTTAGCCATGTTTTATACTATTTTATAATATAGATACGATAGTACGCGCTCTCTGATTGGGTAAGAAGCCATGTTTTATCAGAGTATATAACATGGTTAGCCATGTTATATAGTTTTGAACTGGCGGTTTCCTTTCATCGCGCGCGTAAATCTATATTATAAAACAGATAAAGAAGCCTTAAATCCATGTTTTATACTATCATAAAACACTCTGGTCATTTGAGAACACTCTAGAAATGTTGAAAGCACGCGCCTTCGGCTTGTGCTTTAACATTTCTCTCATGTTCTCAAATGCCCATCGTGTTTTATGATAGTATAAAACATGGCTAAGGCTTCTTTATTTGTTAAATAAAACACGATGGGCATTTGAGAACATGAGAGAAATGTTAAAGCACAAGCCGAAAGCACGTGCTTTCAACATTTCTCGAGTGTTCTCAGATGACCAAAGTGTTTTATGATTAAGTATAAAACATGGATTTAAGGCTGCTTTATCTGATTTACACGCGCGATGAAAGAAAACCACCAGTTGAAAACAATAAAACACGGCAAACCAAGTTATATACTCTGATAAAACATGGCTTTTTAGCCAATCAGAGCACGCGTACTATCGTATGTATATTATAAATGCCATTAGTATATACCACACTAGTGAAAATCACTTTCGCGCGCTCTGATTGGCTACTCAAACAGTGAATATGATTTCATATTCACCTCCGAGCAAAGCAGCGATCATCTTGCGCGAGTTTTTGTTCATTTGACAGAGAATAAAATAACTATTTGGTGCTGGCTATTCATCTGGAGTGTGGTATATACTAAAGCCGAAGCGGCTCGATAAATATCCACCACTATTCACCTCCACTTTGGTGAATAATTGTTAAATATAACACGGCCATTCATAAATATCATCCTATATTGTTTAGACCAATCGATTTATTTAAGGTCTGTATTTATTACAATTATTGTACAATTTTGTCCTTGTTATCGTTACGTTAGGTCCCTCGATGAGTTTCTAGCTCTTAGAGGAAATGTAAAGATCAGATACCGTACTGTTTCAAAAAAGTTTGGGAGTAAAATAAAATATACATGATGACGACAGCAAAAAAATCCATGTTGGAGTTGCTTACGAAAATTCTCGTTGCTGATTGGATAAAATTTAAAAAGCCAATTTAGTGCTGAAGTTTCTACTCGTTGTGATCTTAATGCTGTGTTCATATGTTTATGGACTATGATGTATTTTTTAACAGGCAAGGACTAACGAACGACCACGCAGATACCTATGTCCAGATGTTAAGATCGAGAATCCAGGCACTCAAACCTCAGTTGGTTGTCCCTATCTTGCCTTCCTACCGCAAGGACCGTTATGACGCTATTAAGAAGTTATGCTGTATAGAGTCACCAGGTAAGGTGACCGAGTGGTTAACACAGCGCGACCGAGTGGTTAACACAGCGCGACCGAGTGGTTAACACGGCGCGACCGAGTGGTTAACACGGCGCGACCGAGTGGTTAACACGGCGCGACCGAGTGGTTAACACGGCGCGACCGAGTGGTTAACACAGCGCGACCGAGTGGTTAACACGGCGCGACCGAGTGGTTATAGCGGCGAAATTATAGCTATCCAAACGATATCCTACCAAAACAATAATAAACACTAGACGTGCTTTTCCTTACAGAAGAGGTACATTTCCATCAGAATTTACCTTCAGGCAGTTGCTACCAAACGATTTACCTGCTCGCTGCTGACTGGGATTCCTATTCTATTCAGAACATCTATATAAATGCTGTTATTTACTTATTTATTCGATGTATTTGCTACGTGGGAACTTATTGTCTATGATAACAGGCACTGTGCTCTTCAATGGTGTTTTGTTTAATACTGGGTGCGGGCTTCCTGTGTGGAGTGACTATATTTAGTTTGTAGTTAACTGCAAATAGCTCTCTTATGAAATAAAAGTGGATTCGATTCCCGGCAAACCAACTGAACTAAAGAAAAGGAACGAAAACAAGACAGAGTTAATTGGAGCTGACAAATGTACATATTGATTCGTTGAAAATACATGTTGCCTAAAGTCTCGATGTCAACATCGGTTCAACATTCCGAGAACGAAAGGTTTCAACATCTGTTCAGCATTGCATTATTACGTCAGTTGAATACAACTACCAGAAACCTTTTCGAATTTCTTTCCTCATTCAGACTTTTTTTTACCAAGACAATGGTCCAAATTAGATGTTCAAAAGAATCAGCGCAAAGGTTCTGGTAGTCGTATTCAACTGACGTCAGGGGCGTAGGGGACATTTTCATTGATGACTTTTGTCAATCTCTCTTCTGGGACTGGGCAGGAAGGGGGGGAGGGGGGGGGGGGGGGGGGGGGGGGGGCTCCCCAATAATAATAACAATTTCTAAAGCGCTATCTATAAAATACAATAATCTGTATTATGTAAAAACAAACAAAAATAACTAACTGGCTAACTAACTAAGTAAATATATAAATAAATATACAGGTGTACTGTGTTAAAAATTATTAATGAAAATCCTTGTTAAATAAGTATGTCTTGAGTCGGTTCTTAAATGAGTCAATGGAGGAGGAACGACGTACATCGGGAGGAAGATTGTTCCAAAGGATGGGTTCCGCCTTTGCAAAGGCCCTATCACCCAGTGTCTTGTGGGTAGTCGAAGGAATGAGTAGCAGATCGTAATCATTGGATCTCAGACTATAGCGCCCCACAGGCCTTGGCTGTAGGAGCTCACGGATGTAACTAGGTGCTTTCCCGTGCTTTTCAACATCGGTTTCAACAAATGTTGTACCGATGTCGAAGAGATGTTGAAACCGTTTGACGGAGGCTTAAGAGATCGCCATCGTGGTTAAAAGTTCCTGTTGTGTTTTAGTTCCGTCCCAGGTGATTGTGAGCCGTACGCTCAGCAAGAAACAGATGTTGATGAGTGTGTGCACGAAGATTTGCATTCAGATAAATTGCAAGCTTGGTGGCGAGCCATGGGTTACAAACAATCCACCACAGGTAAAACTCTTAGCTTTTTTCATTTGCTTGGCTTGTTTTTCTTCTCCTAGCTCGTCTCTTATGTACAGCTGTTTCAAAAAGGTTTGTCATGGACAAACGACACTCCCAGACAGAAGTGGATTGTGGTTGAAGCTGGCGTCTGCAGGTGAATTCGTTTGTTTGTTTTTGGAGTCAAAACTTTAAGACACATTAATGGTCTCCTGCGAATCGATTTTCGACTTTCGCACAGCTGCACAGTTATAACCACAATCCATTTCGGTCTGGGAATATCGTTTGCCGTTTCTTCATGACAACCTTTTTAAAATAGGTGTATATCCCCGTTCACTGTGAACTGTTTTGTTGTCGTTATTACATACATGTAACTTTCGTTAGGAACACTCTGGAAAGAAAACTGAAAAGGGAAATGACGACTGTATGATCCTCTTGAGTTGCCCGAGCGAGAATTTTTTGATCGATGTCGTTCGCGGCCGTTTGTGCACAAGGTATGGCAATATTGTTTTTTTAATGTTGAAATAATCGAAAAGATCCTTTAGTTTTTGAAAAAAGATTGAATACGTGTATGATCCATTTTCGTGGTCGCCGTGATCTTGGGTCTATGACGTTCTCCCGGTTGCCCCATTGTCAGACAACAGTAGCTCTTATGTCGTTTCAACAGTCAGGCTTTCCTTGAATAACGTAATTGTAATGCAATTTAATACAATAACGAAGGACCAACAAATAGTTGGGAATATCTGTATAAAGTGATACAGTGAAAGTAAAGCATCGCATCGCTAGCCCCTTCAGTCTAACCGACTGCTCTTCCAGGAGGCCAAAGATGGACAACTTTACCCCCTTCTCTGACAGAGCTCCTAGTTAAGGTTACCGGATACCTTCAGGGTGCGTTTCCAGTCTAAATTATGTAGCGCCTCGAGGAAACATCGTAGATGAATCATCCATGTATCATTTTAAAGCTTATAAAATTGGCTACAAGAATACATAAAAAGTTTTGAGTTCTTTGAAAATCTCGAATTTTCCGCGATCCCGTTTCTCGGATCTTGTGAGATGGCTTTCAGAAGCTCCGACTCCTAAAATATTTTAAAGTTTAAAAATCTGTTTGCTTTGTCGCATTTCAGAGGAATCGTATTACAAAAGGGTGTCGGGGAATTTCAAAATTCGATTTAGTTCAAAAGTTATCATGCTCTCCATGAAAAGGCGAAAAATAATCAGAGTAGATTTGCGGAAAACGCCGTCAAGAGCTCTATTTTTAGAATTTTCCAATTCCCCGACACCCTTTTGCAGCGAATATATCAATTGACATTTTGTAAAAATTTCAAACAAATCGATTAGACTCCTCTTGAGTGGGAGCTTTTTTAAAACTCTATTTTGGTTGAAAATCGAAGTGTAGAAAATTGCATTTGAGAAAATCTAGCCGTCTGTCGTGCGTGAATCTGAAGCCCCGCCTCTCCAACAATTAGCGAGCTCTTGGCCAATGATTTCTCATCACAGTTCAACTATCTGTCAAGATTTCCAACCAATGTTGATTTCCGATCAAAGCTACGCGCCGCATCGAGAAAATGTTAATATAGCTGGTTCTAGTTTTCTTGTGTTACTTGAAAAATGAGAAAGACAGAAAGATCTTGATGGACAAAGCCAAGGTGAACACCTAGAGACGCCTTGAATGCCAGCATAGTTAGTAGAGGAGACAGCGATTTGCAGGCAGCTGAAACAGCACGGCAATAGCGAGCTAAGATCGTGGTGTTGGTTTCAAGCGATTCAGAGTCACCGTCAGACTTTACGTTTCCATCTAAGCTTTCTTGGAAACAAATCTCTCGGCTGGCTCCTATCAATTCTTCATGTTAAGATGTGGGCCACTCGGCACTCTGTCTGAAAGTGAAAATACGAACCCTTGTGGGGTTTTACGAGGACTCCTATTTGGCTTTGTAGTCGTATGAATTGTTTGGCCTTGTTTTGCTTTTCATTTTTCTTTGTTTTCCAAGCTAAGGGCATCTTGCTTGCTTTTTTGAAGGCATAAGGCCAACAACCGATGGAATTATGGAATCATGTGTGGAAAAACGTTTCTCAATAAACGTAAACATTGGTATATGAAATAAATTTAATATTATATGCGCCAGCTTTCTTAACACCGTCGTTTTGGGCGAGTGAGCACTTGTCATGTGTTTATTGATCTGCTGTCAATCAAACGGAACCTTTTACTTCCGGTCAAGAACTTCCTTTTGGTATTTCTCGGTCAACATTAATTTTTATTCAACGGAGTTTTTGGTATATGAGAGACTACTACTAAAACTACATTTCTGTGCGAAAAAAAATTCCCCATCTTTTTCATTTTGAAGGTATCCGGTAACCTTAAGGGAATGCAAAGCTATACAATCTACTCGGATCACAGAATAGTCAGTACGGATGTGACGGCCAGCGGCATGATCTCGGAACGCATGCTCCGTGTGCCGTGCACTAATCCATTGCGCGCCACACACGCATCTTAACTAAGTTTCCACAATGTGTGATTGTCTTTTTTTCTTACTTCAGCTTGATAACTTGATGGTGATTGGAATAGATGTGTATCATGATACTGTTTCCAAAGGAAGATCCGTCGGGGGATTTGTAGCAAGTCTCAACAGAACGCAAACAAGGTGAAAATCTGACTTTTATATCGACTCTTATCCGCCCTAGGCCCGCTGCGTCCTCTGCGAAAGAGACGTCTGAGCAACGAGCCGAAAAATTCCATACTGATGACGTAGCAGATAGTCATTTCACTCTGAATAATTAGTGCTTCGTAGATCGCCTCCTAAGATTGATGCCGAGACGTTCCGCGCCACGTTTTGGGCTCCCTGTGTCCACAGAGGGGAAAAAACCCTCCCTCCGTGTACCCCTTCCAGTGAACCACACACAATTTAGTAAAAATAATGTTTAATATAACTTAACACTACAATTAGCTTACTGCTAGTCCCAAATATATAACATTAACTAATAGCTAGGATAAATATAAGTGACGTGATATCTAATAATTAATACGAAATGAATTCTAAAATAAATTAAATCTTAAGTAAATCTACCGAAAAGATTTCTGTAAACCAGTGTGTGCGATGTGTGCCAAAGTTTTTGTTTTGTGTACAGTAAATGATTTTCTTTCTCCTTGCATACTTATTTGTGTCCCTTTCTTTTCTTGTCCGTTTCTCATGCGTGCCAAACAATTCCAACACCAAACTTTTACCTTACAACTCCACAACTTTCCTTCGTTCCCCGAAACTTTCACGTATTCTTGTGTTTCCACTCCACTGATATCGGTTTCCTTGCACTAGACTGCTCAGTTTAGCAAGCAGGTTTTGCCTTGACTTTTCTCTGAGCCCCAACTGACGACTTTCAGCTATGAACGTGCTCCGTTTTTATACTATCTGTCTTCTCCTTTTTTCTTCTTCGCTCTCCCAAACCTTCACACACAAACTTTGACTGACGCCGCGCTTTTATTCGAAGGGCGTATATATATATATATGATTCTAAACATTCCTTAACAAGTTTACTAAAAAGACTTGTTGAAACAAAAACAGTTATATAATCATTGTTTGGAGACTATACGTGCTCGCAAATTGACCTACGGTATACATAACATAATGCTGGAATGGTTTTACGTAACTTGTTGTTAAATCTTGCAAATTCCCTACGGTAAGACTAATTGAACAATGGCTATATAAACTAAAGCTAAATGGAATTAAAATAAATATATTACGCAAGCACACTGGAGGGTACTGGATCGTAACAGTTCTCCGAACGGTATTACATCGATATAAAGTCAAATAGCGCATCAGAAGCACTTCAATTGATTGAATATTTAATTTACCGTTTGAAGTCAACTTATCATATCCGTACACCTGTAAATTATGTCTGTCTACTGAAGAAGAAGCAAGGCTTCGGTTTAGAAATTTCACATGCGACGAGACCCAACTGCACTTTGAAGGTCGACGCAAAGAGTGAAAACTGTTGTTTACAGACTTGAGCTCTGCTGGTCTGGAACTGGTCTGGCTCCGTCTGAGACGAGTTCAGTAACTCTGCCATTTCCTGGCTGGTCAGCGGCCATATCTCAAAGTCGAACAGCTGCTCCTGTTTCTGGATCTAGTCTAGACGTCAAATTTAGTTCACACTAGCACCGAACTTTCGACTGATTTCCACTAACATTTGTACTTCTTTAACACCGGACGGTAATCCAACACCAAAGCGGTGTCAAGCTTAAAGAATAAAGACCCAACCGTGATGCTTAGCGGCCTTGTTTGTTTTCGCTTCGTGAAACTATCAAACTAGACAGGAAAACTACTAAAGAAAATTTCAAAAAAACATTCAAATTGAAACTAGCACACAAAACAACAGGACTGTAACGATTTTGAAAAGACAACTCGTACAAAACAGACTTTTCAACTGTGATAAAATGGCCGCCATAGCGCGCAAAGCATGACGGTTGGTCTATTCTTTAAATACTAGAGTAGGAATCGCGAGCAAAATAAAGTTCCGAGGTGATCTGTGAGGTACTATTTGTGTCGTATGAAATGGTTTCGATCTGCTGCGTCATCAGGATGGATTTTTTGGCTCGTTGCTCAGACGTCTCTTTCGCACAGGTGATGCTGATGATGAGTGATAAGAATCGGCTGTCTTCTTATGCTATATATTCAACAAACAGTATATCAACTAAAAGTCGAATAATGCGTGCTAACCGCCGTGGGAATCGAATAGGAGCTGAGCGTTCGCTCTTCCTCTGAGAGCGCAAGAGGATGTAGTTACGTTTATGTAGATTCGTGACATAGATTTGAACAATTAATAACCACTCGACTGCGTCTCTTGGCGTACTTTGTTCAATTCACGTTTTGACGTCATCTGTGCATCTATGAGAGACAGTTCCACGGCAAAATGGCACTGATATAGAGCAGATTTCGTATGAGTGGGACAAACTACGGCATGTCCGTAACCGTGCTGTACCGTATTTCTGTGATTTGATTGGATCAGCAGGACAAAAACAATGGTAAACCATTTCAATGTCACGGCATGCCGTACGGTAACCGTGCTGTAGTCAGTGCTGTGGTTTGTCGCACTCATACGAAATCTGCTGTATTTGTTAATCTATATGTATGTTAACTACTCATTGCTAGAAAATCTCAAAATTAAAGTAATTCCGCGTTTTCTTAAGATGTTTTTTTGCGATTCGTCGTGCATTGCAGGTACTATTCCAGGACCACCTTCCAGCACTCCGGCCAGGAGCTAAGTGATGGCCTGACAGTCTGTACTGTCGGTAAGGACATGCCCTGTAAAGAAGAGCTACTTAGTGAAGACTGTATAGAATAATTAAACCATTGAAGTTTACATGAAAGCATTATTGGCTGTCACCGAAAATACCCCTGCCCACTGCTATTAACTAGTGGATATGCGGAGCAACGTTGTTGTTCAGTTTTCATTATCACTTTTCAAACCGGCTTTGCGTCGCAGTTCTTGACCGTCATTTTGAAAGGTAACCAAGCCTTTGGTGATATCGAGGCTGGAGTTGAGACAGCTCAGTTAGAGGCTTGTATCTAGTGAACATGATAATCAAAATTATTACACGGTGGTGAGAAGATATGAAATTTAACCTCGAGAGTCGAAAACATTTCACGAGTGAGCGCAGTCAAGGAGTCTCGAGAGAATAAACTTCATATCTTCAAACCACCATGTAATTTTCTTTTTATTATATGGACAATTAAACTGCTCTAAGAACTCTTATCTATTCATTTTACTTACTGTCATTACAAAATTCTTCGTGATCTTTCTGAGCTGTTCTGGGGAGTTTCATCGGGTTTTCTTGTCTCTTCGTTGCAGTCGAGAAAATATTTTTAGATCGTATTTGGCTTTTTGTGCTCGGAATATTGATAGTCATGCAGCTCATTTAAGCTGTTTACATCTTCCTCTGATTTTCACAAACATACCGTCATCTTTGTAGTCCAAAAGGCGGCAAACGTGACGACATCGATATTTTCACTAGTGAGAATATGGAAAATACGCCACTCGATACCCGGATGTAGTTTCGTGTGAGTTCTACGAGTGGTTTATTTCGCAGTAAAACACTATGGTCCATATAATGAATCCATATTAATAGAAAGAAGGTTCGTATCAGTACAGGGTCGACTTCAGCCTCCATGCGAGGCTAAGGCTTGGTTACCTTTCCAGAACTACGAATTAGACTATTTAAAACAGTGGGCCTTCATAAGAACCAGTCACGACACACGTTCTTTGGATGTTCCTCTTGATGTTCGCTTAGTGTACAATAATCTCTTGACACAGCTGCTCTGAAGGAGTACCAGCGACTGAACTCGCGTTTGCCTCAACTCATCATCGTGTACCGTGATGGCGTCGGCGATGGTCAGCTGGATGCTGTGTGTGAACATGAGGTGCCTCAGATGCTCGGCAGCTTCAAGTCCATTAACGTCGGAGAGCCATACAAGTAAGTCGTCCTCACACACTATAGCAATCATCTTCATTGAAACTCGACGTTTAGGGGTGACTGGCTTCAAGAAAATAATTGCTGAAGGCTTGATGGCAAATATTTCCTAAGCTGTTTTTTCTGCTCCCAAGTGTAGTGAGGGAGATCGTAAATTGAGAGCTGGTTAGACACCAACCTTTCGAGGCAGTGATTCTGTATAGGTATGAATATATGGCCCTCGATGTTGGGGTCTGTGAAGCCCTCGCAACTCGGGTGTTACATAAAATAGCGGTCCCTTCTCACAAGAGACGACAGAGAATGACCAGGTTGTGACCACCCTTAAAACCAGCTTGAGACCTAACAATCTATAACAACAATAAAGTTAGTTGGTTATCAAGGACATGCGAGTGCAACATGACTAGATGTACCAAGTTAAAGTACAATTTGAGCCACATTCCAATGACACCAAGTCAAAACCTTATTACTATTAGAGCGGATTTCTTATTGAGTGGGCAAGTTACGGAAATGACTTACGGCACGGTTACTCTACCACATGCCGTGACATTGAAATGGTTTCCCATTGTTTTGTACTTCTGATCCAATCAAATTACAGAGTTACAGTACAGTAAGTTACGCACGTGCCGGCCATATTTTTGTCCCACTCATACGTAATTTCCTCTATTTATTTTAGTAATCGTACTTCATTTCCATCAGGGCTATCCGTACCCCGATAAACTTCTCAGTGGTTTGGATTATGTACTGTGTAATACCTTTGGGTGGGGGAGGTCACTGATTTTGCAGTTTTGAGCTTTGCAAAGTGATGCTCAAATGGCATTCAAGCAGAGCGCTGCTTTAGAACGTGCACTTAGCTTATTTTTATTTTATTTTATTAGCTTCGCCAACAGCACACAAAGGAAAGTCAAACACATAAGCAAAAAAATATATTCAGTTGGCAGGGGAACCGCAACAGCGAATGGCCAATTAATGCAGGCCCATGACGTTAAGAACCGGCGTAAAACCTGAATACAAATATGATAATAGGATGAAGTATGATGCAGCAATTACATACAGCAAGAAATTGGACGAGTTAGACTGCGGGAAAAATTACACTTCCGACAAATGGTTTTAAAAGTGCGTGGGTTTTCACAATCATAACAAGATGCGAGAGATGAAAAGTAATACTTAAGCATAATAAACATAAATGAAGGAAGGCTGTTTATGAATGCTAATAGAGGTACCATTTTTTTTTCACCACCAGCCCACAATTTGCCGTTGTGATTGTGAAGAAACGAATCCTCACCAGGCTGTACGCCAGGGATCGCCACCACGACACGTTAGACAGTCTGTCTAACCCCCCGCCAGGCACAGTTGTCGACACTGTTGTTACTCAGCCGCAGTTGTAAGTGACATCACATGCCGGCCTCCATCCCAGTCTTTTCCGGCCCATGGATATCTGTGTACCGTAACCTCACTGTACAACGCATCCTCGCTCTACAATTACCAATAATCAATAAATGGCAAACACGCTTGAAATACCGATTATTGGTAATTCTACGACAAATCCTAACTCGAACCATAAACCGAACCATAACCATCGGACGAGTTCACGGTTAAACGACGTGTTCTCACTTACCTAGAGCTAGGGTTCACAGGTAAACAAGAGGAGAATGTAAACGAGAGAAAATGTTTTTGAGCGCTCCTACTCGGGCTCGTAATCGTTTGCGTGTTGTGCTTGGTAGTGCAGGCGTCACGCCCACTACGCTAAGCGCGTCTACCGCCGTTCGGATTTGGACAATTGTTTATCTTTATCCTCGACTGGTTTTAAGAATGTCATTGCGTTCCAGAATTAACGATTATTGATAATTGAAGAGCAAAAGCCAATTACTGATTATTGGTAATTGTAGAGCGAGGATATGTTGCACTGTACGGACAGCAACACGGTATCTCCCTTAGATTGACTATTATCATCAATTGTCAAAATCGCTAGAATTGATTATAATCGTCAATTTTATCCTCGAGGTTAAAACCAGTCAAGTATAAAGATAAACAATTGTCGAATTCCGAACGGCGGTAGACGCGCTTAGTGTAGTGGTCATGACGTCTGTACTACCAAGCACTACACGCAAACGGCTACGAGTTCGAGCCCGAGTAGGAGCGCTCAAAAAAACTTCTCTGTTTACCTTCCTTTCTTGTTTACCTGTGAACTCTAGGTGAGTGAAAACCCGTCGTCTAACCGTGAACTCGTCCGATGGTTAGGGTTTGGTTTGTAGTTCGGGTTAGGGTTTGTCTTAGAATGATGATTATAATCAATTCTAGCGATTTTGACAATAGGAGATATTGTAGTTGAGTCTACGAATAGCAGTTTCAGCGGTATTGACCCAAACGCCTCACTTCAATGTAATGAAGCGCCATTGAAACTGTGTATCTAAATTAGTCGTGCTTGTTTAGGAGGGTGTTGGTGTCGTGTAAGAATGATGGTTTCAATGGCGCTTCATTACATTGAAGTGAGGCGTTCGGGTCAATACCGCTGAAACTGCTATTCGTAGACTCAACTACAATATACAATATCTCCTATTGATGATAATAGTCAATCTAAGAGAGAGGACGCGTTGCGGACAGCGCTGAATAACAATCTCGTACCCAGACCCATTTACTGAATAACTTGACGCGCGTAGACTAGGGACGACTGCAGCGTATACAAAAATGGCGGAAATTTCAAAATTTAGCAGCACCTTTGTTTTGTGCGAAGAATAAGAGTTTTGCTGGAAGGATAAGATTCAAATACTCAGACCACTTCCTCCAGAAACTGAGAAACAACATGTTTTGGCAGGAGTATAATATACCCCTGGTTTTGGACAATGTAGTATAAGGTTTGGCCACTGGGATAAAATTGACGTCAAACACAAACTATTTACCGCCAACAAATAGTATTTCCGCCAATTTATGCATCAGCTTATTCAGGTCTGTCGACTGTACGCTGCTGTGTTTTTAAGAAAAGCCAGGAAAAAGAGACAGACGAACCTCTTCCACTGGCAACTACAATATAGAAAACAAACGTCCCCTTTGATAAACAGGGAAGAGAGAGAGGCTGCAAACGAGAAAGGGAATTCCTTCCTTTTGCCACAGGAACCCCGTCACCAGAGATGGTAAAACCTGCGGAGAAGGCTGGACTGAGGAAATAGGTGTTTTCTCAGCGCCAAAGATAACTTTTGTCCCCTTCCCCCTTCCAATATGTTACATGTTTATATTGTCGTGGACATCACTCCTACATATAACCCCTTTGGGTAATGTTTACTGCGGATATTTACGTTGGATGTTTTTGTTTTACCACGAAGGTCAACTGAACATTCCCGACAAAGGGCTTGCAAACACCTCAAGGGTACGACCTGTCTTTGTTTTAATGTTTTCAGTTTTGACTTCTTCTTGGTGAGCCAGTCTGTGCGCCAGGGAACAGTAACCCCCACGCACTACAATGTCATCCACAACACCATTCGTGGCTGGCAGGCCAAGCATTTCCAGTTGTTGACATACAAGCTGACCCATCTCTACTACAACTGGCCGGTAAGCAGGGATTGCAATAGACCTTTATCACGACACAGCGGCCATCTTGAATATAACCATTGTTCATGCCCGTCCAGCCTCGGTTCAACACGTTTTAGAACGAGGCTCGATGGGCATGAACAATGGTTTTATTAAAGATGGCCGCTGCGTGATAAAGGTCTAAAGTCCAATTCGTAGTTCTTGGCCGCCATTTTGAAAGGTAACCAAGCCTTTGGTGACATCGAGACTGGAGTCGAGGTAGTCGTGACCTGGGGTCGCGGGAAGTGAGTCCAGTAGATATTGCATGCGCATGCTCAAAACTGTCCAATCAGGAATAAGGTCAAATTTGCGGATTTACCGAAGGCATTTTTATTTAAAGGTTTAAAATGACCGATAATATCAGTGCAGAATTTCTTGGAACTATGTCCTCCCGCAACGCAAACAGAAACAATTTCTTGCTTTAGAGTCTTTATTGCTTCTCGTACGGACCACTTGGACTAAATCCTTCAGGTGAGAGCATTAACAATTTGTCATAGATCGAAGGTTCAAGTCCACTGCATTTCATTTTCACTGATATAAGTTAACTTCACTGCTGTTACCTATAGAAGCATTATTTAATCTATGTAAAGGGATCTTCGTCAACTTTAGCACTGAGTTTGGCAAGTCGCTGATTTGTATACTTTATTTCCTTTCGTATGTGATTCTTTAAGATCTTTACGACAGACTTGTAATTTGTCAATTATTTTTTTCGACTCGTCGATTGAATTCTCCAGTCGTATCTCTGTCAAACTTTCAATGGTACAAATTACACTGAATTGCACACTTTCAAGGCATATTATCAAACTCATTAATAATTCATGAAGCAAAAACAAATCACCGACCAATAAGTGATCTTTAAATCTGATACAGATTTCGTCCTGATTTGCATAAACTTTGGCTTCGATTTTCTCGGCCAAAATACGTCGTATCGCCAAAATACGTCGTATCGCCAAAATAACTGAAAACATGACTCTACATCTAAACGTTTGATAAGTAATATGCATAATTCGTGTCCGATCTTTATCCGATTTACAAACTCTCACTTTCAGCCCGAGTTTGTAAATCGGATAAAGATCGGCCACTCATTCTTTATCTATTACTTAAAACGTTGATACAATTCAGTAAACTCCACTCGCACTCCAGGTTCGCCGCCATGATTATGAGCTATGTAGCTTTGTTATGGTGTGGCCTGGTTACATTTCTGACATGTTCATACAATATCTATTGGACTCTCTTTCTCGCGACCCTTCCAGTCTACGGAGCGGTCGAAAGAGAAGCCAGGTCAGGACTAGAGTGGCGGCATCTTAGTTATTTGTCTTGTATCTAGTTAGCATGATGATCAAAATCTTTCCATATTGACAGAGAGAGGATTTGTACTGAACGGTCAACTCCAGCCTCCATGTGAGGTTATCTTTCAACAACTACGATTTGGACTATTAGATTGGATATAGGGAGGGGGGGGGGGGGTATATTTGGATATTGGGGAGGTGGGGGGGGGGGGGGGGTATATTTTACAAATGTCATTTCTTTGAAAATTGTTGGGACATTCCTTCTTGCCTACGAGCTGTATTTTATCTTTTCGTTAACTTTGCTGTGTCAACCGAATTGAAGCTACTTTAAAACAAAACTATTATAAGTAATAGCATGGCATGATGGAAATTAGTGATTAAATTTCCCCGAGAGCCGAGGGATGATTTGTGTAAGTCCCGACACCGCAGGCGGAGGGATTTTTACAGATCCTCCCGGGGCTTGAGGAAAGCATACTGGAAAGCATACTCTGAAAAGCATACTGGAAAACATACTCTGCTAATCCGAGTAGTTATTTGTGTCTTTCATAATGAGAGTTTATCATAATGATTATAGCGGAGCACCGTACAGATAGCGAGCGATTGGGAAAATGCTTCATCCTCTCTGTCCAATAAACCGCAATTCCTAGAAATCAGCCTAGAAATCAGCGTAGAAGTAGCCTCTCTACTGTGATTAGAAATAATTGGAGCTCCGCCTACAGGCTTGCCTATATATATATATATATATATATTATTACCACTACCCCCTGGTCGAAGCCGAGTGGTGGTTGGTACCCTCTGTCAATTCCTCGTGTAGTTAGACATCACACTACGTGTATTTCTTCACTTGTATAGGGTACCATCCGTGTTCCTGCCCCGTGTCAGTATGCACATAAACTTGCTTTCCTGGTTGGTCAGTCACTGCACAGAGAGCCCAGCCTGGAACTTGCTAGTCAACTGTTCTTCCTGTGAATCCACAGCACACGTGTACATCGGATTTCATTCGAGTGCCGCAATCACGTGGTTGTATTAGATGGGGAAAAACACCTAGAGCAGATTTCGTATGAGTGCGGCAAAACTACGGCAAAACTACGGCATGCCCGTAGCCTTACCGTAACCGTGCTGTAACTTACTGTACCGTAACTCTGTAATTTGATTGGATCAGAAGGACAACAACGATGGGAAACATTTCAAAGTTACGGCATGCCGTACAGTAACCGTGCTGTATTCAGTGCCGTAGTTTCTACTCATACGAAATCCACTCTGTATGGTATAGTTGCGGTATGTCTTGGCATTGAAATGTCTTCCCACCGTTCGGTATACTCTTTAAAGTGCAAGTATGTCAAAAACATTAATCTTGCAGATTTTGTAAAAAAAATGACGTTTAATCCCAAATTTTGGTTACTTTACGTGGATCCTTAGCCTGCTTACCGGCACTTCTGTAATTTTTTTCGGTCATTTTTTCCGGATTGGGTTTGACCGCGTGGCACAGGTTACCCAATCCGAAAAAACAACCGAAAAAAATACAGAAGAGCCGGCAAGCAGGCAAGTGGATCCTATGACGTCATAAGATGAATCAACTCCCTCCCTAGAGAAAACTACTACAATAAAATCCCGTAGCTTTCAATTGTGACATCACAAGATGAATCAATCACGCAATTCGGGTAACTTATTCTAGTTGAATTGCTGTTCCAGTCTCTCGAAGAAAACTAATTTAGACAACTGAATTATATTATAAATATAATTTGGGGCTAGAAGAGCTGTTGTTTTATGGCGCTACTTGCACTTTAGGGTACAGCTACGACATGCCGATTTCTTTAACACTCATACGAAATCCGTTGTATTATACCATAATAATCGAGGGCGGAGTTTCAGCGGGACTAAACATGGACGGCAACCGGAAGTAAAACTGGTTCCTTTTTGGAGTGTTTTAACGCCATCATGTCCGTGACGTCAAGTCAAATGTCTGTGTTGATTGGCCTGGAACGTGTACGGGGTCAGTAAGATTTTAACAATTTTCTTTCAGTCTCCTCTTGGTGCTGCTTTAAAGTGCCAATGAAATGAAAAAATCGATCCCGTTTTTATTTTATTAAATTCTAGGTTTCTCTTAGTCATTTTGTGCAATTAAAAATCAGTATGGAGAGCACGAACACATTTCTTTTTCGTATCGAAGTCAGGCATAATTGCCAAATCAGGCGACAATGTTTATGCCGTTAAAGATATTGCGCATTTATATTCGTCTCCATAAATACTAGAACATAAGAACATTTTGGGCTGTTTTCAATTTAAATGTGTAATACTTTGAGAATCCTCGAAGGTGGCCATAACTGTTCTAATAGAATCCTTGCAGTCGGCTTTGTGAATATAAATTTACAGACCTCGCGACGTCACGCATGTGATTACCATATATTTAACGGCATAAAAAGTGTCGCCAGATTTTGGCAATTATGCCTGACTTCATACGAAAAAAAATGTTAGTGCTCTCCATATTGATTTTTAATTGCACAAAATGACTAAGAGAAACCTACAATTTAATAAAATAAAATAAAAAGCCACTTTAAAAGCTCTCTAATGAGTAAACCGCGCAGGACTGGCGATGAGTACGGACTTTACATGTTTTTCTGAAGACTGGTATTCTTTAAAGGTTTTATTTAATAGGCAATAAAATCTATTTATTCAACCTATTTTAAAAGAAGGTGGACTATTAATTGGATATAACTTTGAAAAATACGAACATAGTAACCGGATTAGTCCTTTGGTTATTTCACGTGACTTTTCCTTCAGAATATTCTGTTTTAATTATATAAAAAAGGTTGTTGTTTAATCACCGGCCCGCTGGCGAGTATTTGATGTTCTTCTCAAATCCTCGCGATTTATAGCCGAAGAAACAGGAAAGAGAGATTTCTGGTTTGTTATTGTGATTGACTTTTTTCACACGTGAGTAAGGCGATTCAGGCCAATGCAATATTCATTTTCAGTATTGATTTTCAACACAGTAATGGGTATGTAGCTAGAAAAGAACGAAGGTTGGTGGAAGCCATGACGTGCTCTAGTGACAAGTTAAAGCATCAGTTAATGTTATGGTTCATAAAACAACAGATCGGGAAATGTTTCAAGATAAATGCTAGCGAACTGTACGTGGCAAACCATAGGTGACCCAAGCTCTGTAAATAGCAATTGCTGGGGTGCAATCAATCCCAATGATGTAACATGCTCCCCAGTAATATTTAATAGCATTTGTATGGGATTTTTAGCCTTTATTTTCAACGTAAGTATTGAATAAAAATCGACAAAACCTGCAGGGTATCTTCTTGTGTTCTGTGGGTAGCGGCGTAAAACGTAGCTGAAATTCGCTAAAATTGGCACATAGCTAAGGAACACCAGAAGACACAAGAAGTTTTGTCGATTATATTCAATATTTACGTTGAAAATGGAATATTAAAGCATACAAATGCTATTAAATATTGCCATTTAGAGAGCTACCTGTGGGAAGACCTTGTAGATGAATTCCCGTGAAATGTAGTTTCCCTTCCCAGGTTTTCCTGTAGGGACCTTGGGATATGTTGATTAGATTCATATTTACACGGACAACAACCAAAAAGTAAAATGATTGAAAATGGATTAATTACCTTTAGAAGTAAAACAGTGACCAACGTTAAAAATGTTTAGAGAAAAGCAAAATAAATATTTAATTTTTTAAGTTAATTTATATACGTTTTGCATGTGTTCTAGTTTGTTCGTATTTCACTTATACATCTAGTGATTATTAGCCTCGACATTTTAACAGTTATTCTCTTGTATTTTGCTCTACTTTATATTTATCAATGTAATGGTTGGTACATGTACAGTACTTACACTTCTCACCTGTATATCCCCATAGAACTTAAAGGTGCTGTGTCATGGTTTTGCGCATGTCTGGAATCAATGTTCGATTGGTGGCTGTTAATTGGCTTCTAACAGTTAGTCCCCTCCCTTAATGCTTGATTGAAAGGTATGCAATATGTTCCTTGACATGTGCACAGTTTGTTAATAATTTTGCACATTTACTAAAGGCGTGTCCCTCACCGTGACACAGCTCGTTTCGGGAAGAGGTCAAAACAATGGAATTCGAATGGGACCCAATTTTGTCAGGGGAGGTGGTGGGTGGCGGGTAATACCCCCTACCCTTTTTTCGAGGGTAATTTTCTCGCGTTGTAAAATAGGGACACCTGATTTTAATGCAGATACACGTTCTTCTCTGCCTGTAGAAACTAGAAATATAGTTACTTCTTCGATGGGTATTTTATTCAAGAAGATATTTGTGGTCAAAAATCTAGATTTTGCCAAAATAGGTGGTGGGTTCCGGGTACAACCCCCCTTCCATCAAAATTGGGTCCCGCCAGAGTACCATTGTTTTGACCTCTCCCTTAATTCTATTTTATTATAGTATAGTTTTGTAAACTCAATTGTGAAAATAAATGAATCTGAATCTATTTTGGAGACTCTCCATTTTGGTTTGTCAAGGGCGTTGCCTTACACGTGACTGCATCCCAATGAAGTTTTGATGGTAAAATAACTGATTCCGAGTGCGAGGTTAGTAAATCATTTTATTATATGACAGGGGCTACTTCCGGTCAAATGGCGCGCGCTGCTTGGCCGTTTAGCGGGCGGAATTCTCCCGTAATGCCCACGGGCAATACGGATTTTCCCGCTGCAGTGTTTGTGTACACGAACTGGTCGAATTAAAACTTAAAAAGTTAAAACAAAATGTGCCATATAATAAACACCTTATTAACCTCGCTTGCTCGGTCTGTACAGAGAAATATCAGACCTTGGTTTTTCTGTACAGACCCTCGCAAAGCCTCTGTCTGTACAGAAAAACCGCGGTCTGATATTTCTCTGTACAGACCTCACGCTCGGTTAATAAGTAGTTAGGGACGGACCATTAGATTATTGATGGGGGGGTTGCGCAAATCCCAAAAAAAATATCGAGCAACACAATAATCAAGAAAAAAAATATCGAGCAAGCACTAGCTGGTCTCATACGCATTTACAAATTAAATTAATAAAGGCAAAGAAATAAACCAGGGAAGAAGACTGGTTTGTTGTTATACAGATCTGAAGATCACACAGACTGGTTACCAGGAATCAGTCACTTATGTAAATTATCCAAGATGGCCGTAATCAGAGCAGCAGATAAACTGATGGGACGATCGATCGCAAAAAGTCACATGCACTCATAAATCGAAACTTACCCTGATTTAACTGACTCTATATATTTCGGAAAGAAGTTATCTGGTAAACGATGAGTTCTCACTGGCCTAGTGGATATAGGGTTATAGGATCATGTGTACTGTACGCAATGTTGGCCGACGTATCGGTCGATGGTTGGCCGACATATAGGCCGACTGTCGACCGACCCGCGGGCGAATGCTGGTAGCGGATCGGTCAAGGGGTGGCCGACATGTCGGTCGTGTGTCGGCCGACACGTCGGTCGATTTTCCCCCTCCTGCTGTGTATGTGTCGGCCGATAGTGGATCGGTGGTATATCGGTAAGGTGTCGGTTATATGTCCGTGGGGTATCGGTGAGATGTTAAGTTATAATTAAACTATTCTGCATACTGTTTTCACTCAAATAAACAGTGACTCTTTTTGATTTTTTTTACCTGGAAGGTTTATTGTATTGAATATAATTCAGTCTAAGTGTAGTAATATTCCTTTCTGTTGCGGTATAAAATGTTCCTTTATACAATTAAATCTCTCATAGTGACTGATGAAACTACTTCAAATGCAACGTTTAATATCTTAATTTGTGTTTTGTTAGTGTCTTTTATACATCCGCTCGCGCAAGATCGATTGCGTATATAAATCGCTAAGTCCTGTATATTGGATCCTATACCTGCTATACTCCTTCGCTACTGTCTGGATGATGTCCTACCCACCATTACTAGGATAATCAATCTGTCCTTTGAAACTGCGAAATGCCATCAACCCTGAAGCAAGCTGCTTTATCACCTAAATTAAAGAAGCCCTCTCTTGACCATGAGACATTTGCTAATTTTCGTCCTGTTTCAAACCTGAAGTTCATCTCTAAGGCTGTAGAGAAAGTAGTTGCTGTACAACTGAACAACTACTTAAAAGAAAATAATCTCCATGAAGTCTTACAATCAGCATATAAACAACACCACAGCTGTGAAACCGCATTAGTACGAGTCCAAAATGATATTCTTAAGGCAATAGATGACCAAAACTGTGTAATTCTGCTCCTCCTCGACCTCTCCGCAGCATTCGATACCGTCGATCACAGTATCCTCCTACACAGGATGTCCACCAAGTTTGGCATCAAAGAGAAAGCATTAGCCTGGTTCCAGTCCTACCGTACCGACCGTAAACAGTTTGTAAACATCGATGGTATAGTCTCTTCCAATCATAATCTACATTATGGCGTGCCACAGGCTCTGTTCTAGGTCCCATCCTTTATCTCCTTTATACTGCACCACTTGGAGATATACTATACACGACTTTCATAATGGCCGCCTCCTAATTTGCATATGTGATTTTCCGTTTCGGTAGTTTATCCACGTGTATAGAAAATATGAACATTGCCATGTGAAAGACCATGTCGACATTAGTGACCTTGTGAAAGTTGAGTGCTGTAGCTTATAAAGCAATGAAGTTACAGCCAGTTGAAATTAGAGAGATTTGTATGAGAAAAACGACGGAGGCCTTTATAGCCTCGCTTTCATATTTTTCTGCATTACAAATGCTCATAGCTCAACAGCAATTTTCCACATTCCTCTAAAACTCAAAACAATTACTAGTTTTAATGTGATCTTTCATGTAGTAGCATTGGTTTTCCCCTACATATTTATCTTCCAAATTATGCAAATTAAGAGGCGGCTGGAGGCGGCCATTATGAAAGTCGTGTATACGCAAGCACAACATGTCATTCCACCTATATGCAGACGACACACAGATATACTCCACCTTCGTCTACAATATCTCTGAACAACTTGCCTCATCGAAGCGCTGTATAGAAACCTGTCTACTTGAGATTGAACAATGGATGACTTGTAATAAACTTAAACTTAACAATGATAAATCTGAACTTTTAATTTTACACTCCCGCCATCGTCCGTATGCTCTCTTACCATCTCTTGCTGTCGGTAATGACACTATATACCCCTCTAGTTATGCCAGAAACATTGGAGTAATCTTCGATGACACTATGTCTATGTCTCGCCAGGTTAACTCTATTTGTAAGTCGGCGTTCTTCCAACTAAGGAATATTTCTAGAGTAAGAAAATATTTGTCTGTTAATACTACAGAAATTCTTCTACACGCATTCGTTACTACTAAGTTAGATAACTGTAACTCCCTATTATATGGCCTACCAAAACAACTAATCCAGAAGCTACAATATGTCCAAAATGCTGCCGCTCGCATTATATCGTATCATGCACGCGTAAATACGATCATGTCACACCTACTTTAAAGGAACTGCACTGGCTACCTGTAAACGAGCGCATCACATTTAAGATTCTTCTACTTACTTATAAGTCCCTTAATAACCAAGCACCTGTCTACTTAAGAAATTTATTACACATCTACAAACCTAACAGAATGCTCCGCTCGTCATCTGACACACTTCGCTTGACTCAACCGATGCCTAGACTTAAAACCTATGGTCAACGCGCGTTTTCTATATCAGCACCTCAAATCTGGAATAGCCTACCTGTAGAAATAAGATCCAGCCCGAATGTGAACATCTTTAAATCTAAGCTCAAGTCTTATCTTTTTTGCTCTGCTTATAATCTGAACTAGTTATGAATTATTATTACCCATATGTACTACATTGCTACATAGTTTACTTATTACTCGTTACGTTAGTAGATAAGAATTAATTAATTTGTTATTTATACATTATTGTAAAGCGCATAGAACAGATATGCTATATGCGCTATATAGATATATTATTATTATTATTATATCGCACCGTTTTGGTCTGGAACAGGGTACCGATCTTTTTTTATCTGAAGGGGAGATTTCGCCTTGAATCTGGAATAGAGTAGCAACAATAGGGCCATTTATACGAGAGGAAGTTAGCCGCACCGCTTAGCTAAGCAGCGAACGATTCGTATAAATGGGTCAATTTAAACTGAAGACTGACACATGTATAGGCCGAGCTATCCCAATGAATTCGTCGATACTTAAACCCCGCGCCGGCTCCCAGTATTCGACATAAAATAACATTTGAAAATATTGGGGTCGCTACGATTTATTAATAAGCATCAAATTTTTACTGTAGGGCTCGGTTCTAATTCTAATATATACTCCGCGCACTCCAATCGGAGTATAATGCAGAGGCGCATGGCTGAAAAATAAATAAAGAGCTGCTAGTTTATGCTATCTTAAGTTTACAAAGGTAAGCATTAATAGTTGTGGCCTCTACAACCTTTGAAGTACATACCTTTGAAAATATCACAGTCACCGTTACCTCGGCCGACTGTCGGCAAACTATCGATAGCTATTGAGTGTCAGTGATCAATCGGACGACTGTCGGTGCATCATCAACCATGTCGGCCGACATACAGAATAGCCAAATCTTGGCCGAGTAGCGGTCGACTCTCGTCCGACCCTCGGCCGCCTATCGGCTGACCGTCGGTCGACATGTCGACCGATACGTCGGCCGCGACCGATACGTCGGCCGACATTGCGTACAGCACACATGATCCGGGTTATAAATGTTCGCAGGTTTATACACAAGGCCCGGACACAAGGCTCTTCTGGTTTCACTTCTGCTGGTAATCTTAATGCAACAGTAACATTTTTGATAAAAAAAAAGATCAAGTTGAAATATTTATATGGAATATAAATCGTAATGATAGGTTTTGGGTACCAGTTTGTGTTTCATTACTTCTGCTGATAGAGGGTTGATCTCTATGTGATGATTTCTTGCTTTGACTGTCCTTTTCCCCGTTTTCTCTTAGCCCGTTTGTCAGCCACAGAATACCCATGCTTTGTTTTGGCAATTTCCATTAATTATGTGGCTTTCTTTAACTTCCAAGGCCCAACCAGGAATGCTACTTGAGCGAGCGGGAGTGCGTGCAATGTAAAACAAAACAGTCACGCTAAAAAAATATAGGATTGTTGGTACAAAATATATTGCATTAATATAACTGAAAAAATATTTAGGTAAGCTCAGAAAAAAATATCGTGCAAGGTCATGGCGCTTTAAAAAAGTATCGTGCAGGGCTAGAATCAGAAAAAAAAATATCGAGCAACTAAAATTCTCGCAACCCCCCCATCAATAATCTAATGGTCCGTCCCTTAGTAGTGTTACAATCAAGATTATTATTAATACGGACGCGGCGCAACGTAAAGATATCTGTAAATATCTCGGCTCAGGGGCACTCGAAATGATCTCTAAAGATCTTATGGCGTCGAAATATGCCCTGACATTCTGAGCCGAGAAGAGAACAGTTCCCGAGAGCGAAGCTCGAGGGTAACTGAGCTTCGAGGATCAGATTGTACAAGGACAAATATCAGGCCATATTTCGACGCCACAATGTGGGTTATTGTCGTTATCATCCTTCAAATATTTTCTTTCACGCGCTCTTATACGCTCACAAGGGGTGTATTTGCTGATATTTCCCGCGCGCGGAGAGAACATCGGGTCACGTGACGCATTCTACCAATCACGCGCGAGAGGAAATATTTGATGGGTTATAAGCCCTGATATTTCGTTCGCGGTTATCTGTTCCGAGAAGAGACAGTTCCCGAGAGCGAAGCTAGAGGGAAACAGCTCTGTTTATTTACTCGAGTAAATGCTCGGGCCATTTATTACTGAACTCTTTTTTGGGGGAGGGGAGGGCGCGTTTATTTTTGGCTAGCAATGTTCGAGGAAGCATTCATCAAGGCCATGAATCTTTCAGTGAGCATTCTAGAGGCCGACAGTGCTTTTGTCACTTTCAGCTTTGCTATTCAACTCATGGACTCAAACAACCATCGATGATATCTTATATCACGGCGATCGCATGTATTTACATGCTCTAACTAACGAAATGGTGATTAATAAACGAGTTGCCGAAGGTGGCAACCTCTGACAACAAGGGCGCATTGATCACTCATTTTGTGGCAAAGGGCCATTTTGCTCACTGCAGCAGGCATTCATTCTTGGATAGCGCAAGTGCAATGTTGGTGCTTGATGGTTATATGATTGCTGGTATCAACTTTTTATCTATTTGATTTGCATGCAAGAAATCATCTTGGAATACCACAGGCTACCCAAGCGTATGGTTAGCCGTTTATTTTACAAGACTTGACTGGGAATTTATATAGTTTTTAAAAATTGCAATAATTTTGTAAATATTTAAATAAAATAAACAAGACTTTACCTGTGTGTTGGTCAGTTATTGGGCTGTCTGTGTGCAGTTTCAGTGCCGTTGGGCGATGTTTTTCTTCTGCCAACCAAAAACCTTACGCTCGCTTAGGTAGCCTGTGGGAATACCAGATGAAAATAGTACTGCTGTTGTTTTAAAGTTTAATGGTCTTTAATGACTTGGTACTGTTAATCTGCCTAATAATGGGGAATTGCAATTCAAAGACCAAAACGAGGTTGTGGTAGCTCACGGGAGGTTTCTAAGGGACCGAGGCAGCACTTCACTTCTCACTGAGAACTTCTAGTAACTAAAAATCTTGTTCACGCGCAATCCACCTTACCGAAAAAGATGGCGGCTTGTACTTTTACCCACAATCCTTTGCGCACGAAATATCTAAACTGATATTATAAAATAGCAGAAGAGAGGTTTAAATCTTAAAAACAAGCCAGTACAAGTGCTGTTGCCAATACACTTATTGAAGGGGATTTCTACGTGTGTGTTTTACTGTGTTAAGTTCGCAAGGGATTGTGGTTAAATGTACAGCTGTCATCTTTTTCGGTACGGTGGATTTTGAAGATACCTGTAACGATCTCGGCTCAGGGGCAATTGTTAAGATACCTGTAACGATCTCGGCTCAGGGGCAATTGTTAAGATACCTGTAACGATCTCGGCTCAGGTGCAATTGTTAAGATACCTGTAACGATCTCGGCTCAGGTGCAATTGTTAAGATACCTGTAACGATCTCGGCTCAGGTGCAATTGTTAAGATACCTGTAACGATCTCGGCTCAGGTGCAATTGTTAAGATACCTGTAACGATCTCGGCTCAGGGGCAATTGTTAAGATACCTGTAACGATCTCGGCTCAGGTGCAATTGTTAAGATACCTGTAACGATCTCGGCTCAGGTGCAATTGTTAAGATACCTGTAACGATCTCGGCTCAGGTGCAATTGTTAAGATACCTGTAACGATCTCGGCTCAGGTGCAATTGTTAAGATACCTGTAACGATCTCGGCTCAGGGGCAATTGTTAAGATACCTGTAACGATCTCGGCTCAGGGGCAATTGTTAAGATACCTGTAACGATCTCGGCTCAGGGTCAATTGTTAAGATACCTGTAACGACCTCGGCTCAGGGGCAATTGTTAAGATACCTGTAACGATCTCGGCTCAGGGTCAATTGTTAAGATACCTGTAACGATCTCGGCTCAGGGGCAATTGTTAAGATACCTGTAACGATCTCGGCTCAGGGTCAATTGTTAAGATACCTGTAACGATCTCGGCTCAGGGTCAATTGTTAAGATACCTGTAACGATCTCGGCTCAGGGTCAATTGTTAAGATACCTGTAACGATCTCGGCTCAGGGTCAATTTGTTAAGATACCTGTAACGATCTCGGCTCAGGGTCAATTGTTAAGATACCTGTAACGATCTCGGCTCAGGGGCAATTGTTGAGATACCTGTAAAGATCTTGGCTCAGGGGCAATTGTTAAGATACCTGTAAAGATCTCGGCTCAGGGTCAATTGTTGAGATACCTGTAAAGATCTTGGCTCAGGGGCAATTGTTGAGATACCTGTAAAGATCTTGGCTCAGGGGCAATTGTTGAGATACCTGTAAAGATCTTGGCTCAGGGGCAATTGTTGAGATACCTGTAAAGATCTTGGCTCAGGGTCAATTGTTAAGATACCTGTAACGATCTCGGCTCAGGGGCAATTGTTAAGATACCTGTAAAGATCTCGGCTCAGGGTCAATTGTTAAGATACCTGTAGCCTGCGTAGCAAGCGCAGGGGGAGAGGGGAAGGGGGAGAGGGGAATGGGGAGAGGAAAGGGAAAGGAGCGCTTGCAGCGAATCCCCCTTTTTGTTCCTTACGCCCCCAAATTATAAATCATTTTCAGTGTCGTCTGACATGTCATCTGTCAAAATCAACCAATCAACCTCCTTGTTTCTGTCTGTTACAAATATTTGACCTTCGGTGTGAAGGAAGTTCAAAATGACCCCTAAGGAAAAACGAAGAACAGAGGTCAAACATTCTGTGTTTACGCTTCATCTGACTCCATTATACACATGCCTGTTTTCGGAAAACAGCAGTTTTTTGCTGGGAATCCAAAGAACATGTTGGGAATTGCATGGTAGATTCGGGGAATTTACCGAGAAATTATTGATATATCGGGACTGAAAATAAACCGGGACAACTTTTGAGAAAATACACCACAGCTCAAACAGGCTTGAGGCAAGACAGTCCCATGTACATGTGCACAAAGGTTCACCTGGCTTGACCTTTTTGTTACCCAGTAATATATTTTTCCAGCCAAAGAGCTACTGTAGATTTTCTTCTAATACACTTCCTTAACTGAGCGGCAGCATTCACTACCTATTATGTAACTAGTATTTAGGGAGTGTTTTATGAAATATGTAAACGGCAGGCCATATAATTATGAATTTTTAATGAATATTATTAGGTTACGTGGTAATACATGTACCATATTTCTTATAAGGGTACTAGCCAATCCAGACCCAGCATTCGGGTCACGTGGATACATTGTAAACCCCATACAAAATTCTAGTCAATGATACAGAATACTAATAAGTGCTATTAGTATTCTGTATCAAATGATACAGAGTACTAACTATAAGCCTACTAGAATCCTGTATGGAATGATACAGGATTATACTAACATGCCAACATTAGTATGAGGAGGTCCCACGACCGATCAGACTTCCCCTATCCCGGGCCGGGTGGAATGACAAACTACATCTGCTCATGTATTATGTACACACCATCTCTTCCATGTGGGACCAGTCCATCAGTCCATAAGTACTATTTACTAGCCATTGCATATCCGATACAACATCGCCACTCATATTGTAAATAGTACTTATACATGGGGCCCACATCTATTTCCACTCGGTTTTGGGGTTTAACAAGAAGATGCTCATATCGATATTTAAAAGTACTCATGACGCTTACCGAGAGAATGTACTGAAGCTGACCTTAGATCAAAGAACTGAGGGATCATGTCAAGTTTACAACACCATTGACGATGGGAGTCGTAAACTAATAGATCTGAAGGTTTATGACTCTAAAGTTTACGACTCCGTCGTCAATAGAGTCGTAAACTAGACATGATCCGAACTGAGAAATCGGGCCATTTACTATATATTTTAAGCCATTACTTTTAAAAGGAATGAATAAACATGACACTACTACAAGCTGGTAAAGTTATATGTTTACTTACAAATGTCGATTATTACTGGGCCACGTGCGTTTAAGGAACGCCAGATACCTTTTCGTAAAATACGCGAAATTTCCCTCCAAAGTCCGTAGAACTTTGGCCAGCCTTACAAAAATTCAACATCTTGGCATTTCAGTCGAAGAAACGTTTGATTTTAGCAAAATAGTAGACTTTGCTCGCGTTTTAAATATGAACAGTTTTGCGAAAAGTATATCAATATCCAGTCCTCCACTCCAAAAAGTTTGTGATGTTCACGTGCTCAGTGCTTTCCGATTGTTTGGTATAGAAAAACACGGCGTGATTGCCAATTAGAGAATGGAACTGATTGGTTGACGGCGAAATATCTCGACACAAAAATTAAGTTAAAAATTAAGGACTTTCGAAACAGGACTTCCAAATGCCTGGTCCGAGTAATTACTTATTCCGGCTTTACTAATCGATATTGTTGTGATTGAAAGGCGCCATGACGAATAATGCATTAATGAAATGACGTCACCCCCGGAATCGACAAGAATTTTTGTAATTACGCATAGGTAAAGATATTCATTTATATAGCGCAAATTCTATATGGATATATATATTGAAATGCGCTTCGCATGGTTATTTTTGTGATATGGACTGCTATTGTGGCGCAATGTGCTGCCGTGCAATACTCCAGTTTCGTATTCGAAAATTACCGCTGAATACAAGGACTATAGACGCATGTGCTCAGGCTTAATGGCCATATTTATATAGCGCCATATCACCACAGTCTCATGGCGCTTTACATATTACTGACATATCCCGTCAGTGAATTATTTCGGACTGCTTTACGGCGCTAATAGCTGCCACGCAGTTTTACAATGTTGAGTGTGTGGTTAGTGCATGATGGCCAGTCTGCTGTACCGGGTGGCAATCCCCTGCTCTTTTTCGAGTAGTACAGCAGGTTCTTTCACGTCCCCTTCAAATACCGATTAGAATGAGACAAGGCCAACGGCTTATAAACGTCCCTGCTCAAGGACGACGCGGCCGGATTCGAACCCCCGACATCCCGCACTCTAGACCGTGCTCTACCAACTGAGCTAACCAGTGAGGAGGCTTAGCCTCATTCTGAAGTTAAACATTCATAAATACCAGCGAGAAGGTGCAAAACGCGAAACTACAACAATACACAGAGTTGTGAATAGCCCACCTTCTCGCTGATATTTATGAATGTTTAACTTCAGAATGAGGCTAAGCCTGAGCACATGCGTCTGTAGTCCTTGCATTCAGCGGTAATTTTCGAATACGAAACTGGAGTATTTACAATCATGAGTGATTGTTAGTACCTGAGATCGAGAATACCTGGATGTTGTGTCGGGAGACGATCCCCTACTCTTTCTCGAAATAACACAAAGGTTCTTTCACGTCCCTCTCGTATAGATTAGAAGGCCAACGGCTTATACGTCCATGCCCAAAAACGCGGTCGGGATTCGAACGGTCATGGGTCAGGAAAAATCAAATTTTCACCATTTCAAACAAGCGTAGAACATAGAGTATTCTCTTTAAACCAAAAATTTCGACCAGACACACGAGTGGAGAGGCATCTGAAACGGGCTTTCAATTCCTTATATGGGATACGCTCGCGGCTAATTAAACATTTTAATAGATTTTTGGTTGTTGCCAGTAATTAATTTGAAAGCATTTTAGAACGATATCTATGACTTGTGCGGAAAGGGTCGGAACATTTCTCGGATTTGATGGCAATGTTGCAATTCTAAAAACTAACTGTAAACAGAGAGAATAAGGAGTATCTTGAGATGCAAAGCAGATAAGAAATTTAGGAGCCACTGTAGTGTCACAATCTATTTTCCCCAGAAACACACAAACATCATTTAAGGTTATCTATATAACTGCATGATCATTACTTTTGTATTTTTGGTTGCTGCTGCTTATTTTCAAGTTCTATTGTCTATTTAAAAGTACTAAAACCGCTCTGCCAAAAAGTGAAACTTCTTGGTGTAACGATCGATAAGTTTAGGCAGTACTTCAAAAGAATGGCAGGTACAAAGCCTTCCATACATAAAAGGCATGGCATTTTTGAGGGACAGGAAACAACTAAATATTGAGCGCCTAAACAAGCAAGCGCTATGTTTAGTTATGGATGATAAAACAAGAACATAATTGACCGATTCAGCTTGTTCATGTATTTGTTGTTCCAATCCAAGTCACCTGAGCCTGAATGTTTCTTTGTTTTTCTGTATCCCAAGAGGCAATGTACGATTTTCGCTAATTGGAAAGCAAAGCACTGAATCCCATGGAGAGCTGTCACATGATCTGAATTGGGACAACAAATGTACAAACTAAATAGGTCTGTTTTTGAACTGTGAAAGCTTCTCGTACAGCATTACATATTCGTAGCGCATCCGCCAATGACCATTCCCGTTTGAAATCACGTGCACATATATCTTGAAACACAGGATAGAACAACAAACTTAATTATGCAAGTGACAGGGCTTTGAAGCTGAGGGTAAAACAAAAGCTAATTTCCATATTTATCGTACTTAGAAATAGCTTCTAAGTACGAAAAATATGCAGATTACTCGAAACTGTATTTAGAAATGTTTCAAAATACGGTAAATGAGCAAATGAGCTACTTGCATTTTTTACCCCTCAAATTCCTTGTTTGACCATAAAAAGTGCCACTCTGTGCAAAATGTATGTTCTACTAACCCTAAATTTCTCAGCGTTGGCCGCTAACCATTTCAACATTAACGAGAACACCCCTATTTGCAACACTAAAAAGATAAACGAACATCGTTAGTCAACATAAAACGTACATCACAAATAGTAAACAATAGCATATTTAAAACTAGAAATTAGCAAAAAAGCAGATTTATAAATGAATAAAAAGTGTAACATTAACCAAACAAAACTGCAAACAAACTTACGAGCGATTTGTAGTGTCCAAGGGATTTATATCCGCACGCCCAAGTTCCTCTAACGTTCGAGCTTGTTTTCCCTCTCTCGTTGCCACTTTCAAACCCCAACGCGTTTTGTACTCCGTTCCTTTTTGAAACGCTTGCTTCATATCCTTCAGAGCCTCTTCTACAGAAAGAGGCTCTCTAAATCGCTTATTCGGAGGACTTTCTGCCATTGCCTTCTTGCTCAGTTCGACCGCAGTCAAGAATCGAATAAAATGCCTGCAGTCGAAATACTGTACACATGAAATACATGCGGAATGCTCACCTTAGGGAATAAAAGAATTAGAAAATTCTCACAATTAATAATGGCTTCTATTTCATCGGCGGATGCGCTATGTAAAGGATCAAAACCAAGGGTGAGGTCTTTCATTGAAATTAAAGACCGAGGGCGCAGTAATCTCATCTCGTATAATATTTTTTCTTATCTATGAATGTAACATAAGATATGTATTTTTATCTTTTGACACAATAAAGACTATTATTATTATTTAATTTCAATGAAAAACCGAACCCGTGGTTTTGAACCGACTTAATAACCAGTCACGCCCCAATTCCATTGTTCTCATGCAATCACAGTTTTTACACGCCTAACCTATGTGTAATTGCGTTTTGCTAATTGGCTTCCGTTGTTTAATAGAATTAGCAAAAAGTAATTAGTAAAAGTGGATAAATAGCGTACTCATTTCCCTAATCGGACAACCATTGTTTAAAAATTACTATGAGTCGCATTTGTGCTGTTGATTGACAGGTTTTACTCCGAAATTTAGTGCTTTTGTGGAAAACGTCAAAGTGTTTCTTCTATGAATTCGATAATGATTTGTCATATGGCAGCAATGATTCACATGATTAGTTTTACAATTCCCAAATGATTATTGCGCGTTTAGTTCATATTCATTCACCAGACCGCAGTTCTTCAGTGTTTTCTCGCTTTGCAAAGCTGCGAGCGCCATGGATTTCGACCGCCATGAAGACCAAGAGTCGTTGGAGTGGTGGACAATTACAACTACCGTGAAGATGTGTTAAGGTTACCGGATACCTTCGCGGGTCTCTCTCGTTAATAATTTTGTATGCGCATTGTTTTAAAGAAAACTATAGAAACCTATATAACTCTGTAAAGCTTATGAAGTGCAGAATACGCTGAATGGACTTGTTTAAAAAAATATTTAATTGTAAAGCAATGCTAAGCCAACAAACGCAAAATTGACAAGGTTTATAAAAGTGAATTAGCAGCCTTCGGGTTAACGCACAAAAACAATTCAACTGCACAATGTCAATCAGCACATGACAGCCTAAAAAAGTGTGTGAGCATTTGTTGATATTTTACTTCATTCAAATGCAATTCATTCCTAAAGTTTTAGTGTTCAATAATGTCCGAGTCACATTACGCGGGATACTCTACGAGGAAAAATACTTGAATATTGCTAAACGCTCACACTCTTTTCTTTGTCAGTAACTTATCTGTCTTTTGGCCGAGTTTTATAAAAATCTGGCAAGTCTGCATACCCTATTAATTCATTCAAAGCGAGGGGATACGAAGAAAAACCTAGTCGGAGATTTGGCGTGTGAAGTTTTGTGAACATTTCACACCTCATCAAAGCAAATGTCAACACGTCGAACCAATGACTACGCAAGGACCCCTGGAGCTTCAAAGCAGTAGTGAAATTCGCGGGAAAGGTCAGGTCATATTTCAAAAGAAACCTTTTGCTCTCATAACAATTCAACAGTTTCGCTCAGTTCGAGAGCCGTTCAGTTTCATTCCCAAAGTTCCACAACAACTGCAAGTTGATATCCTCTCAAGCTCACGATTGAGAAGTCGAGGATTGACAACGGCCCAGGAGTGAATTCGGATCTGAATCAGACTCCGATGTGAACTCATCGCTGCTCGCGTCCTCAGTCTCTTCAAATGACTCATTTGCTGGTTCCTGGTAAGCCAAACGACAGTTTAAGCCTGCTAGCGCTGCTTATATTTGGAGTTGACCCTGAAGTTGAAGGTTGTTCTTCGCTGCCTTTCGCATGTTCTTCGAACCACGAGCCTTTGTCGCTGTCCGCGAGCTCAATCCTCGTTTTACCGAATTCCTGCTTATCGCCGGTTTCCTTTCTTTTTCGGTCCAGGGTTTACCCAAGAACTTTGCTTTTCTCTTTTGGATTTCCCCATACAAACGATTGATAAAAGACTCTAAATGCACGTTTGTTATTTCGAAGAATGGAAGCTACAACAACAGTATGCAAATTACTCGGATAACAGCTCCCGCTAAAAGTCCACGGGGGCCCGTGGCACGTAAAGGGATTATAACGCCTCGGTGATTTATTTAGTTTCCTTCTAAATACGTTTTTTCTAAATATCTCGCAAGCTTTTATATCTTTTGAAATATTTGTTTTTCTAAATTGTAGAACAATCCATAAACTTTCCAAATAATCAATAATATGTTTTTACAAAAAAACATACCTTGAAGGTATCCGGTAACCTTAAGCAGTATAGTGAACGAAACAGAATGTTGGAAACTACAGTTTAATTGATTCTTATAATTATATGTAACGCGATTAGTGATGCGACCACAACGGAAATGGGATTTACATGGCACGCTTGAAATGTAGGTGTGTCTTAAATCGGTATAATATTTCAAGTTTGTAAGAAGCTAAAGACTGGTAGCCGTGAACCGTGAGCTGTGAGCTGTGAGCTGTGAGAGTTAAATAAAGTGATTTCAAATAGGAAACGTCTTGCCGTTTTCGACATACTGGCGACCACGATGGGACAAGTGTGAGCACCGACATCAGTAACATGGATAAGGCGCTAACTGAGCTTAACGGGAAGCTCAAAACGTTGAGCTTTCGCACCAAGAAAACCGAGGATATTATTTCACAACATGATAGGGAAGCTTCGGAAAGACAGAAAACTTCGCTAGAGAACATAACCACCGCTGCAAACGCACTAAAAGAAACAATAGAGGAAAAGAAATTCGCAAAGGGAGAGACTGAAGAGCAGGTCAGCGAATGGGCCGAGGAAGTCGAGGAGAAGTTGGCACGGGCGGACGAAAGCATTAGGAGCCTAACAAAGCAAATCGCTGAGATTGATCGAACAGTGCGCGACGCCGAAACCGTGCACGAACATCAAAAGCTCGTCGAGCTGGACATAGTTAATAGAGTGGAATGGTTTTGAAACCCGGCAAACTTCAAAGGGGCTAACAAAGGCGCTGCGATTTATGTTGGAAGGGGGCAAGACAAAAGATTGTGCAGGGTCATTGTTCATTAGCGTCCCCTGAACGACTGAACTCGCACGTTTCTATTGGCTGATTGATTAGCATATTGGAATTTCTATAGTGTTTTGTGCAGGGTCACGGTTGAAAAAAGCTAACAAAGACATATAACAAAGAAGGTCGCTGGGTTTCATAACCATTCCACTTTATTAACTATGAGCTGGAGAAAGAAAAGCTCAAGCAACAACAAGAGGCTGTTGGTCTAGCGAACGCTGAAAAGCTGAATTTTGAAAAGAAGAAGCTAGAGTTGGAACTACATTATCAACAACAACAAGCCCAAGCGAAGAAGGAAATCGGAGAGTGTAAACAAAATGCAGCAAAAATGCCTAAGCTTGTTATCTCGCGATTCGACGGAACACCACAGGACTGGGTGAGGTTTTGGGGGCAGTTTGAGACCCAAATCGACAAGTCCTCTGTCCCTGCCATCACCAAATTCTCCTCTCTAAAGGAACTTGTCGAAACCAAAGTTCGCAATCTCATCGACGGACTTCCCTTCACTGAGGAAGGTTATCACAAGGCCACCGATCTGCTAGCCAAGCGCTATGGACGAACGAGCGAAGTTGTTGGAACCTACGTTCGCAACATACTGGAACTACCCACCATAACCGGGAGAAACGTGGCTAAGATCCACGATTTTTATGAGAGACTGCTGTTCAATGTCGAATCCTTACAAACATTGAATAGTCTAAACAAGCTCGACGCTGCTGTTAGGTTTACCGTCGATAAACTGGAGGTCATCAAACACGAGCTCGCCATAATCGATGACAAGTGGGGCGAGTGGACTTTTAAAGAGTTTCTGGAGGCGCTAGAGAAATGGACTAATAACAATTCAATTCAAGGCGACACTAAAGCTCAATCAAGTAATGGAAGTTCTTATCGAAAGGATCGCTCAAGAGCGTTTTACGCGAAGGGAGAGGATTTCCAACAGCCTCGTGGCTGTATTTATTGTGAAAACCCAAATCATAAAGTCATCAACTGTGACAAGATAGTCAACGTCGAGGAGAGAAAGAAGATTCTCATGAACAACCGGCGTTGTTTCAACTGCACGGGATTAAAACACAGAGCGGCGGATTGCAAGAGCAAAGGGACCTGTCAAAATTGTCAGTCAAAACACCATACGTCGATATGTGACAAATCTCAGACACGCGATCCTCCGCGTGAACCGGGCATGACCGCCAGTCATGTCGGACAATCCACCGTCATTCATCCTGTTGTGGTGGTGAAAATTAACGGATATAAATTCCGGGCTTTATTGAACAGTGGTGCAAGCCACTCATATGCATCATCAACCGCTATTGATTTGATTAAGGCGCAACCGAAGTCATCTAGCCTGCGTCAAATCGCAATGCTTATGGGAGTTACAACGAGGAAAATGCAAGTGTTTGATGTCGTCATGTGTGCATTGACAGGTGATTTCCAGCTGGAAGTGAATGTGAGTAAAGTAGACAAACGGGAATTACTCACACTGGAAAATCCACATTACAAGCGAGTGCTGGACGAGAATCCACACCTCAAGGGTGTGCGTATGGACGACACGGATGAGAAGAGCCAATTACCAGTTCACCTTATTCTCGGTGCGAATGACTTCGCGAAGATTAGAACTGTGGAGCGCTTACGCGTGGGACGGCGCGGAGATCCTGTGGCCGAGTTTACGAGATTTGGTTGGACATTGATGTCACCTGGAGCGGAGACGGATATCTCGTCTGCTTACTTGACCATTAACTCGACCGCAGACTACGAGAAATTATGCGCACTCGATATTCTTGGACTAGCGGACAGTCCAGCCGGAGATCAGAATGATGTGTATAGGGAGTTCAAAGAACAGTTAACGCGTTCTGAGGACGGGTGGTATGAAACTAGCTTACCGTGGAAGGGGAGTCATCCCCCACTACCGAATAATCACGACGGGAGTATTCGCCGGCTGAATTCGTTATTGCGCAAGTTACGGAAAACAGATATGTTGACGGATTAGGACGCCATTATCCGTGAGCAGCTGCAGGAAGGTGTTGTAGAGCGAGCACCTGCTGAAGTGAAAGGGAAGGAATTCTATCTGCCTCATCGGGCAGTGATCAAAGAGAATGCAGAAACAACCAAACTTCGAGTGGTGTACGACGCGTCGGCTCGTGCGCATGACAACGCACCGTCAATCAACGAGTGTTTACACGCGGGTCCATCCTTACAAAACCAGTTATGGAATGTGATCACTCGGAATCGTTTCCACGCCGTAGCAGTAGCTGGAGACATACGGAAAGCCTTTCTCCAGGTGCGGATTCGCGAAGCCGAACGGTATGCACTGCGATTTCACTGGATAGTTGATTTGCAGTCAAATGAAGTGGAAACACTGCGGTTTACTAGAGTGTTGTTTGGGCTGGCCCCGTCGCCATTTCTCTTGAATGGAGTGATTCAGCAACACCTAGAGAGTTGGCAGTCTCGCTATGCGGAGAGTGTTAACGAAGTGCGGAAAAGCTTGTATGTGGACGATCTCATATCTGGAGGGTCTACTAAGGAGGAGGCCAAGCAGTTGAAACGTGATGCCATTGAAATCTTCGCGGATGCAAAGTTCGTACTGCACAAGTGGCATTCGAACGAAACGGAACTCGAGGACAACGGTGATGACGACGAGCCTTCGTACGCCAAACAACAACTTGGTGGAACTATAGCAAAGGGGGAGTGTAAACTCCTTGGGCTTAAATGGGATAAGACTGAAGATACGTTACATGTGTCTTTTCCGACCCAAGCCGCTGAGTTGACGAGACGCGGCATTCTCGCTAACTTGGCGAAAGTTTACGATCCACTGGGTTTCGTATCGCCCATGATGTTGGAAGGAAAGCTAATCTACCGGGAGGCGTGTAACGAGAAAACCGCATGGGAAGCTCCGTTACCAGACGCGGTTGCTAAGCGATGGTTAAAGTGGGAACGCGGACTGCTGAAAGCAGTATCGGTACCGCGCAGTCTCTCTACATATCAGGAGCCTATCGAGGAAGTGCAGTTACACGCGTTCGGTGATGCAAGCGGGCGCGGAGTGAGCGCTGCAGTGTACGCAGTTATAACACAAGCTTCGGGCGTTACTCAAGGCCTGGTTGCAGCCAAATCTCGCCTCGCAAAGCAGGGACTCACAATCCCTCGGTTAGAGCTTGTAGCGAGACACATGGCTGTCAATCTAGGTGTGAATGTGCGCAACGCATTGGGAGGGTTCAACATGGCCGACAACATTCAGTGTTGGTCGGATAGCTCTGTAGCCTTATACTGGCTACATGACAAGGGAGAGTACCGTCAATTCGTGGCGAATCGTGTCCGTAAGATACAGAGTCACCCGGATACGCTTTGGCGCCACGTACCTACAACCGACAACCCAGCAGACCTCGGGAGTCGAGGGGGAAGCGTGTCGGATGCAGAGCTATGGTGGAAGGGACCATCATGACACATGACACAAGCATGTGTGCAGAGCATCTCAGAAAGGAAGGTTCAACGAGAACTTCTCGCGGTCGGTGTCGAAGGAAGAAATGACTTTGACACCGTCCTTGAAAAGTTCGGCTTGCGCAAAGCCATGAGAGTTTGTGCGTGGATCTCGCGATTTATCCACAATTCTCGAAATCTTTCCGACAAGATCCAGGGACCTCTAACTACGCAAGAGATATCCACTCAAGAACTATTCTGGGTCAAGAAAGCGCAACGACAGGGAATGGGTGCGATCACCTTTAACGATGACAAGGAGCAACTGAACCTTCAGTTGAACTCCGATGGAATATGGGAATGCCGAGGGCGCATTCAGGGAGAGTATCCGATTTACTTACCCGATTCAGTTCTTTTCACAGCTAAAGTCGTTCAGCGCGAACACGTGACCACCTTACACGGGGGAATTGGCCTCACCATGGCAAAAGTCCGAGAGAGATTTTGGGTCCCCCGTCTGCGAAAACTTGCGAAAAGAATTTTGAAGCAGTGCTGGGGGTGTAAGAGATTTCAAGCCATCGCCGTGAAAAGTCCGCCCCCAGGGCTTTTACCGAGAACGAGGACCGAAGGTAACACACCTTTTAACGTGATTGGAGTGGACTTTGCAGGTCCAGTTAAGTACATCCGGAAGCCAAAAGAGGAACGGAAGGCCTACGTTGTCTTGTACTCCTGTAGTCTGACACGGGGAGTTTTCCTAGAGCTCTTATCCAATTTGGAAACAGGCGAGTTCATAAAGAGTTTCAAGCGCTTCATAGCGAGGAGGGGGAGGCCGTCAAAGGTATATTCCGACAACGGGAAAACTTTTGTAGCCGCAGACAAGTGGTTGAAGAAGGTGCGCAAGGATGAGGAATTGAACGAGTTCCTCTGTAAGCAGGCGATAACCTGGCAGTTCAACCTCAGTTGTGCCCCGTGGTGGGGTGGGCAGTTTGAGCGCCTAATAGGTCTCATGAAGGCCGCATTCTACAAGACCGTGGGACAAGGGCTTCTTACGTGGGATGAGTTCAGTGAAGTTCTGCTCGACCTCGAGGTCACACTCAACAACAGGCCATTGTGTTATATGGAGGAAGATGTTCAACTGCCAACACTAACGCCTAATTCAATGCTCTTCATCAACTCAAACTACCTGCCAGAACTAGAGCCCTACCACCAGGAAGAGAGAGACCCGAGGAAGCGAGCTAAGTTTCTGAAGAAGACCAAAGACGTGATGTGGCGTCGCTGGACGTCAGAGTATCTGAGAGCGCTGCGAGAGCGCCATCGGCTGAAACAGGACAACAACGACAACAACCTGGCCGTGGGTGACGTAGTGATTATCAAGTCCACAGAGTGGAACCGCAACTGCTGGCCACTTGGCATTGTCGTAGATCTGATTGTCGGTCGGGATGGAGTCGTGCGCGCCGCCAAACTGCGAGCTGGCAAGAATATCTTAGAGAGGCCGATTCAGCATTTGTATCCACTAGAGCTGTCATGTGACAGAGAGAAACCAGCAGACGTGAAGTCAAATTTAAACGCCAACGCACCAGTTTATAGACCTAGGCGAGATGCGGCAGTAGCAGCTGAACTTCGAGCACAAGATGTACTTCGCAACGAACAGCAGGATTGAATATGTATCGAACACTTGACTACTTAGGACATTGAACATTTATCAGTCACATATGTTTTGTTAGAGCCCAGTTTCCATACATATGCCTCGTCAGCAAGTCATATGGGGGAGTGTGTTGGAAACTGCAGTTTAATTGATTCTTATAATTATATGTAACGCGATTAGTGATGCGACCACAACGGAAATGGGATTTACATGGCACGCTTGAAATGTAGGTGTGTCTTAAATCGGTATAATATTTCAAGTTTGTAAGAAGCTAAAGACTGGTAGCCGTGAACCGTGAGCTGTGAGCTGTGAGCTGTGAGAGTTAAATAAAGTGATCTCAAATAGGAAACGTCTTGCCGTTTTCGACAAGAAGACGCGAATGGAAAAGAAGAGAAGCAAAACTTCAGGTTTAGTGAGTCGAAAAGTGAGAGCGAGATTGCTAAAAGAATCAAGGAAGCAGTTCCGAAAAACACGCTCTATAAGAATGCTTGGGCTATGAAAATGTTCGAGGAGTGGCGTGAAGAAAATTCAAGAGGAATTGTACTGCAAATAAAATGTATTGTTGTCAGACGAATTTTGTGAATAATTTATTCAGAGGGCAAGGTTGAATTCAAAATCCAGGGGAGGTCTATATGTTAAACATTTTGACCTGTCCTTGGTTTTAAATTCAGCCCCGCTCTACTTTGCTATTTAAATCCGCTCCCGGCTTTTAGAATGCAGGTCTTCCCATGAGGTCAAAACCTGCATAGAACAATGGCATTGGGGCGTGGCTGGTTATTAAGAATATCTAAAGTTGGACACGGATTCTAGATCCACGTGCCACAAGCCAATGGCTCGGCTGTCCCCTCGCCATTGACTCGGCTGTCCCCTCGCCATTGGCTCGGCTGTCCTCTCGCCATTGGCTCGGCTGTCCCCTCGCCATTAATTGGCTCGGCTGTCTCCTCGCCATTGGCTCCTGGCACTTGGATCTAGTATCCGTGTCCAATACACTGGCTCGGATTAGAAATATTATTTCCAACACCAGAGCACGGGCGTCTTGCAAAACTAATTACTCTAGTATTCAATACAAAACATAGCCTTCTATCGGCTCTTATGGGTGGTTCAGTTTTGCTAATTTGTTTTTGGGTTGGGCCACCTGTGGCGAGCGGTCAAGAAAAGGAAAGGAGGGGGTTTAGAGTCCGCCCCTGGGGACCGGCGGTGACGCGTCAACTGTCAGATAGTCAAATAAAACATGCTTGTTAAAGTTCGCATTTATAGCGTTATCCGAACAACACTTTCGCGCGTATGGACTAAAATATGAGTAGAAAGAAGTCTCGAAGCCAAACTATTGCACTGCAAACGATTTTTGACGAATTGTTCAAGCAAGCAACCGTGAACGACAATCCTGCTGGTGTACGTTGGATCAAACTAGTGATCTAATCGGCTATCAAATAAAAAATAACTATAAAGAAGCAAAGACCGATACAACGTAGAATTTTGAAATTAATAGTGGTACAATATTTCGGCTGGCCACACCAGCCTTCTTCAGGTACAATGAAGAACATTTACATTGGCGTGTATTTTTGAACGTGATACTGAGCTGTCATAAAACAGATTACAATATAATAGACTGTGAAAACATGTTAAGAAGGTGAAAACAGATATCTAGTATGATATCTTCCCGGATGTTAAGTCCATAGGGTTCGAGTGTTCTCGCCTGTGCGATTAAAACACTTCTCTGGCCTTACGTATAGTCTCTCTCTTAGAAAATATTTTTTTGATAGGAATAAGTTACATGTCGTTGGCAGTGTGATTAGAGAGAATTAAGAAAATGTTCGGTAACTGTTGTGGGTTTAGATTTGTTGTTAGAGTTATCTATCGTCCGGCGGTGTTCGTTAAATCTGTCTTTTAAGCGTCGTTTAGTCTCACCTATATATTGGAGATTGCAGCAGTTACATTGAATCATGTAGATTAGTTTTTGGTGTTACAGGTCAGGTTAAATTTGATAGAGCGCGTTTCACCGGTGGCAAAGAAAGTATAGTTAGTAAGTCCGTCAGAAATGTAAGGGCAAGTGGCACAGTTCTTACTACAACGGAACGAGCCAGGTGGGAGCTGGAGCTGGGAATTAGTCGAGTTAGAAGAGAGTTTAGCTTTAACGAGTAGGTCACGCAGGTTGCTGGTACGTCTAAAGGCTACCAAGGGCAAGTGTTGAAAGGCTTTCTTACAGCGGTTAGAAGAGAGCAGCAGGCTGTAATGTTTCCTAATGATGTTAGAGATATGTGGAAGGGATGGATTAAAAGTAATAACAAAAAGGGATACGGTTAGAACTGTGTGCGTCTTTCATTTGTAAAGTAAGAGTGCGAGGAATATCGGCAGCGCGTTGTATTTGTCTAGCAAAGAAGGAGCGGTTATAGCCTCGTTTAAGGAGGTATGTAGTTAATTCAGCAGTACGGGTCTTAAACGATTCGTCGGTAGAACAGATACGTCGCAAACGGAGGGCTAAGCTAAAATGAATAGCTTTTTTTGTATGTTGGGGATGGACAGGCATGGTATTGCATGGGTCCCCACAAATCACTTAGTGGCGATGACGTAACGATGACGTCATCAGTGACGTGATTTTTAGTATATGCCAAAACAGCTCACTGACCTTCCACGAGTTGCCCTTAGGGGCCTTATGTTTAAATCTATAATATCACTAATGTCTTGTAACTGTCAAAGTACTTAACATTGTAGACTAGCTTGGGGCGGGTGGGCTCCTGTTAGTCTTTCAGGAAAAACTGTAATAGTAAGGGGAAATCAGCAATAACAGTACTGAAAGCTTCCTCATGAGCATGCAAACGATATGATTTGCCAGTATTTATAATTCTATGATAAATGAAAGAAAAAGGAACGAAGTCCTGTTCAGCTATCACAGCGGCTCCGTACATCATCAGAGAATGCGAGTTCCAAAGCGATACAGGACGCAAAGGTTTTGATACTTTAAACTGAGAGTGCGAGCTTCTCCAGATAACTCCAAATTAAGGTATATACATGACTTTGCATAGGATCTGAACTGTTTTATATCTGCTAGGAGCGATACAATGTTAAAAATATTCAGTAGAGGTTGAAGATTAACCCATGTTAGAGCTAATATGAAAGCGAATTAGTTAATATACGCCCATTTCAAATAGTAGCATTATTGTTTGTCATGTTCAATGACGAAACTGGTAAAACACCCTATTATTATACAGTTTATATAATAATGTCAAAAAAACACTCTCATTCAAGGGTTTTGATCATTCTCTTCTTGAAAACTGGCCAAGGTTATTTTATTAATGAAACACCGAAAGTAACGTAGAACAGGTGAAAACAAATGATAATTTCATTGCATGTCTGGATATCAAAACGGCAATAACTTGAATAAACCAAAATAGGAAAATAATTCAATTTTACACCATAAAACCAGGGCGGATGGAGGGTAATAGGCCGGACATTTGGATTGAGGTGTGCGGTCAGGATTTCAAATACTATGACCTTATTTCAGACCAAAATGTATAATTTTACATCATTCTGTGTGACGAAGGAATTCCATGTCACATTTCAAGCGAAACAAAAAACGATATCGCATGAAACGCATAGCATTTAGTAATTAAATAAATATATAATCGATATGAAAGATGAAAACAAAAATTGAGTTGGAGGCCTAAAGTAAGAATTGAAAGATTACTGGGGCAAAGCGGGTTGCTTGAAGAATATTAAATATGCCGGTGAATTTAGGTTTAGTTGTTCTGACATTTTATAAGTAAGTAATGCACTAGTCAATTGAAACCCCGGCCCCCCGACCCCCGGGACATAGCGGGGCATTAACGGGGACATGGCCGTGGAATAACGCACATTTAACGCTGCATTTTTCCGGTGGAACGGGGAAAGTAACGATTTGCAAAATTTTCGGGGATTTTAGCGGTGGTTGTAACGCCTGCCACGACAGAGCGGGACTGGGCCCGGGCATCAACAACGTGTATCAAACATGGCGGAAGCTGGGGACACGCAAAAATCGTAGTTAATTTAAACAAGTCCTGGGTGTTTCCATCAGAGGCAGTGTTTATACTGAGTTAGGTCACGAGTATTAGATCAGGAAGTGTTTATTATTACACACACTTTGTTATTTGCCACAACAAAGCCGGTTTTAGTAAAGTTTGCGTCACGGCAAAATATCAGATTTAAAAAATATATTTAAACGCAGCTGCATGACATTTCCTTTATATTCCTTTGTCACACATTGTTTTTTTTTTGTTGACAGACAACGGTTTCTGATAAACAAGAAAATGGTGGAGACTGTAAAAGTGCGGAAAGCATGTATAGTAATAGAAAATGTACAGGGGCGGATCCAGGATTTTGTGAAAGGGGGGTTTGCAAAAGGATTTTTTTTAATCTAGAGATTTTAAAATTGAATTTACAGTGATTTACAGGAATCATAGTGGGTGTTGCAACCCCCGAAACCCCTCCCCTGGATCCGCTAGTGATGTGCTACAGAAAATGTTTTTTTTTCTTCTTCAAATAATGGAACAACAGATTGAAGCTTATGTATTTTCAATTTTTCAATGCCTCCTCCCAATTGAAAATTCTAAAGCACATGCCGGGGCCATAGGGCGGGTATCGTAACAGCCAACTGTCCCCAATGGGCGGGAAAAAGGTCAAAATGTAACACTGTATAAATGTTACATTCCCCGCTATGTTCCGGGGGTCGGGGGGCCGGAGTTTCAATTGACTAGTGCATAAAAGGCACATCTCAAGTATTTACTTGCTGAAAATCTACTTCAGAAAGCCACGCTTTCCAATTTGATGTTTGATGATTTGTGCCGAATTTGCGAAGAAATCCAAGATGGCTGCTGATGTGACCACCCCAAGTCATACAGTAATATCCTGTTAGCTAGATATCAAGCGTTTTTCGGTTGGATGAATTGATTGTTTTCTGAGGACACTTTCGTAAAACATCACATTTAACAATCGTTTTTTTTTAATCATATAATCTGCCGCGGGATCAAAACAAATGTTGGAAGACATTCTCAAAACGGCGTTCCTTAATTTCATACAGCACTACCACAGTAATAACAGGCTTTACAGAATTTGGAGTGAAACATCCCGTTATAGCACATTCTTTGTTTTGCCAGTGACTGATAAATGGAAGCGAAATAAAGGAATTCGTTATCAGCTATGCCGAGCTCCGAAACTTTATAAGCAAAACTTCCCGTAACAGCACCCTTTTTTTGCCAGTGACTATAAATGGCAGCGCAAGAAAGGAATTCATTATCAGCTATGCCGAGCTCCGAAACTTTATAAGTAAAACTTCCCGTAACAGCACACTCTCTGTTTTGCCAGTAACTATAAATGGCAGCGCATGAAAGGAATTCATTATCAGCTATGCCGAGCTCCGAAGCTTCATAAGTAAAACTTCCCGTAACAGCACCCTCTTTGTTTTGCCAGTGACTATAAATGGAAGCGCAAGAAAGGAATTCATTATCAACTTTCCCAAGCTCCGAAATGTCATAAGAGCCATTGGCCCATAACGGTTATGTTATAATCCGTTATGTCGGATCCGTTATTGCACATTATCAACTAGATGATATCATGTCGAGTATTCGCTTAAAAACTCAAGTCAGAATGCTCAAGTTATACCAATTTTTAAGGCTGACGGCCCAGAACTCTTCAGTAATTATAGGCCTATATCTACGTTCTAGCAGTGTTACTGAACAAGAATCTATAGAACCCAGATATACATGTAGTAAATATTTATTCATTTAAATATAAATATATGTCTTCTTTCCTTTTTTTCATCATTTTGTTTGCTATTATTTATAGTAAATAATATTATGTTTTCATTATAAATTTCGCAAGCGCCGTATACATATTGACAGACACGAGCGGATGAGACGAAACTTGATCAGTAGCCGGCTGACAACAAAACTATTTTTGAAACGTGAACAGTTTTTGCTGAGTACTTTAAACAAAAAGAAGGAAGAATAATAGTTGAAAAATGTGTAGAGATGATTAATACTGAGGCTTGTTTTAGAAACTTCTAATATGAGCCGTATTTGCTAATTCAAAATAGAGACTTGGGGCAGGTGGGGTCAATGTTGCTTTCTAGCTCTTTCTCTGCCAGCAGACGTTTTTCGTGGAAAACTGTAATAGTTAAGAGAAAATGAAGCCAGGCTTTTCAGCAACAACAGTAAAGCTTGCTCACGAGCAAACACTATGATTTGCCAGTATTTATAATTCTATGATAAATGAAAGGAATGAAGTCATGATCAGCTATCACAGCTGCGAACATCATCAGACAATGCGAGTTCCAAAGCGATACAGGACGCAAATGTTTTGATACTTTAAACTGAGAGTGCGAGCTTCTCCAGATAACTCCAAATTAAGGTATAATTTTTACATAACTTTGCATAGGACTTGAACTGTTTTATATCTACTAGGAGCGATACAATGTTAAAAATAGTAGCGGCAGAATAGAAACCCATGTTAGACCCAATATGAAAGTGAATAGTATACGCCCATGCATATCAAATAGCAGCATTATTGTTTATCATGTTCAATAACAGGAACTGGTAAAACACCCTATTGTTCTACAGTTTATATAATAATGTCAAAAAAACACTGTGAAGGGTTTTGATCATTCTCTCCTTGATTTTCAGCTTGGAAAGATAAAGCCTGATACTTTGAAAAAGTTCTCAGGATCAGCACAAGGTATGGCTTGGTGTGATTTTCAAAGTTTACCACGTGACCACCTTCTTCGCACATTTGTAGGCTTTAATTATCTCAAATACCCTAGGACAGGAAAATATCAAAGCATTTTAATTTTAGAACTGAAATCCATTTAAGGGCCTACCCTACATTACCTTGAAAACTGGCCAACATTATTTTAACGTCGGTCATCGCACGTTTATTAATGAAACACCGAAAGTTACATAGAACATGCAGGTGAAAACAAATGATAATTTCATGTCTGGGTATCAAAACGGCAATAACTCGAACTGAAACCAAAATAAGAAAATATTTCAATTTTACACCATAAAAACAGGGCGGGTGGAGGGTAATAGGCCGGACATTTGGATTGAGGTCAGTGTGCGGTCAGGATTTCAAATACTCTGACCTTTTTCAGACCAAAATGTGTAATTTACATGTTTTGGCTGACGAAGGAATTCCATGTCACATTTCAAGCAAAAAAAAAAACGATATCGCATGAAACGCATAGCATTTATCAATGAAATAAATGTATAATCGATTTGAAAGATGAAGACAAAAATTGAGTAGGAGGTCTCAAGGAAGAATTGAAACATATGTGGCGCTACTATACTGGGACAAAGCGCGTTGCTTGCAGAATATAAAAATAGAGGTAATCGGCTAACTCTGTTGCCACCCAATTCAGATCATGTGACGTAAACACACATTACTCTGGAGAATGGACTCTTTGAAAATTGATTTTATTCAGATAGGTATGACTGCATTATGATAAGAACGAAAAAGGAATAATTCCCCAGAGTAGCATCTGTTTACATCATACGATCTGAATTGGGTGGCAACAGAGTTAGCCAGTTACCGGCTATTGCCGGTAAATTTGGGTTTAGTTGCTCTGACATTTTATAAGTAAGTAAAACACATCTGAAGTTTTTACTTGCTGAAAATCTACTTCAGAAAGCCGCGCTTTTCAATTTCGAATTTTGAGGATATGTGCCGAACTTGCGAAGAAATCCAAGAAGGCTGCTGATGTGACCACCCCAAGTCATACAGTAATATCCTGTTAGCTAGATATCAAGCGTTTTTCGGTTGGATGAATTGATTGTTTTCTGAGGACACTTTCGTAAAACATCACATTAAACGATCGTTTTTTTAAGTCATTTAATCCGCCGCTGAACGACACAAACGTTGAGAAAAATACCTCGGAAGCTTACCATTGTTTAATTAAATAAACGATGTTTATGTCATTTTCTTTCTACTCAACGTTTCACAATTCACTGCCAAATCCAACGATCCTTTAATGATATCAAGATCAATGTATTTCCTTAAAGACACACCGTACGTTTTTCTCTCTAATACTTCTGTCCTTCGAAGATCGGTGCTGCAGAAAATTCCTCCCTAACTTTGCATGATTAACCTCGAAAATTCTCAAACTATCAGTAATACTTAAATGCTTAGAACCTATATTTACTCAAACTAAAGTATGCACGGCATTGTTTCCATTCAAAGTTGTTCGCATCATAAACTATTAAACCCGCAAACCGCCTTCGACTAGAATAACGAATAACGCAAACATTACTCAAAATTTCGAAATATCAGTCCAATTGTCGATCTCTATTATTGAAGAATCACTGCCGTCTTATTCAATCTATATTTTTGACACAAAAACCAATTTGCAAAACATTTTACCTCAGCTTAATGAAAAGGAGATGTTAATATTAATGATCGAAGGGAACTTTTCTTAATAATCAGAACTGTTTGATATTAAAAAAATCAAAGGCAACTGTTAATTTAAAAACAGAAGCTGACAAATGTTCAAGGTAAAAAATCAAATCAGTAGCATCTGAATGAACGTTATTACCAGTACATCGTCACTGCTAAAAGACTCATGCAAAGCGACACGATAAACATATTAATAGATACTTTAATTCATACCCTTAACAGAACAACAACAATTAACATTAAGATGGAAAACTCAATCGGTATCTTGGGAAGCGCCGGCATCACAGGAAAGAATAAAGGAAACGAAACGGCCTGTGTACCACTGGTAAACGAGTATGATTCAATATCTGAGGCCATTCAGCATCACGCCAAACAAATAAACATCGCTAAAGAGATATCCGATAGGTCCGGCGAGGCGTGTGCATATGGCAACTTGAGAGTCGTCTATCAGTCATTTGGCAAATACAACGAGGCCATTCAATACCATGAAAAGCATCTCAACATCGCCAAAGAGATATCTGACAGGTTCTGCGAGGGGGCAGCATATGGAAACTTGGGAAACGCCTATCAGTCATTAGGCAAATACCACGAGGCCATTCAGTATCATAAAAAGGCCCTAAACATCGCCAAAGAGATATCTGACAGGTCCGGCGAGGGGCGAGCATATGGAAACTTGGGAAACGCCTATCAGGCATTAGGCAAATACCACGAGGCCTTTCAGTATCATGAAAAGGATCTCAACATCGCCAAAGAGATATCTGACAGGTGCGACGAGAGGCGAGCATATGGAAACTTGGGAATCGTCTATGACTCATTAGGCAAATACCAGGAGGCCATTCAGTATCATGAAAAGCATCTCAACATCGCCAAAGAGATATCTGACAGGTCCGGCGAGGGGCGAGCATATGGAAACTTGGGAAACGCCTATGACTCATTAGGCAAATACCACGAGGCCATTCAGTATCATGAAAAGAATCTCAACATCGCCAAAGAGATATCTGACAGGTCCTGCGAGGGGGCAGCATATGGAAACTTGGGAAACGCCTATGACTCATTAGGCAAATACCACGAGGCCATTCAATACCAGGAAAAGCATCTTAACATCGCCAAAGAGATATCTGACAGGTCCGGCGAGGGGCGAGCATATGGAAACTTGGGAAACGCCTATGACTCATTAGGCAAATACCACGAGGCCATTCAGTATCATGAAAAGAATCTCAACATCGCCAAAGAGATATCTGACAGGTCCTGCGAGGGGGCAGCATATGGAAACTTGGGAAACGCCTATGACTCATTAGGCAAATACCACGAGTCCATTCAATACCAGGAAAAGCATATCAACATCGCCAAAGAGATATCTGACAGGTCCGGCGAGGGGAAAGGATATGCAAACTTGGGAATCTGCTATTTGATATTAAGTCGATACTACAAGAAGACGAATGAAAACGAATGCTACCACGATACCATACTAACATCAGAGAAGTGTTTGAAAGCGAGTTTGCGATGTTGGGAGTGGTTGTTTGATAACTTACAAGAACAAGACCAATTTAAGATCTCCATTTTTGACACCTTTATTGCTGCGTTCAAACATTTAACACATGTACTGATTGAGACCCACCAAACAGAAGAAGCTCTTCTTGTATGTGAGCGTGGACGAGCCCGTGCCTTGGGTGATATTTTGATGTCAAAATATAATATTATTCCGGCAAATGCCTCAAGGGGTGATTCACTGAAGTATTCCGATGTTGAGATGATATTGTCGAATCGTTATTTGTGCACGATCCTCTTTTATACACTTATGGGCATAGATGTCGCTGTTTGGGCTTTAATACATCAAACCCCATTTATTTTTAAGGCGATGATCACAGGATCTGAATCTACCATAGACAAACTCGTTGCTGCAGCCTATGGCAAATTGAATGTCAGAGGAGTGAAATGCGAGGACAGATCACTGGAGGTACCTGAAAGTTCGCATGCTAATAATGATGGGAAGGATATTGCAGAGCAATCGTCGCTGTCCTCAGGTGAAATAAGCGAGACCATGAAAGAAGAACAGAGTATCAAATATAACTCTGAACCTTGCATAAGATGTATATTCAGAAAGGAGCAGCATACATATCCACTCAAGAAATTATTTGATCGATTAGTGGCTCCTGTACAACACAGCTTTACGAAGGACGAGGTTATCATAATTCCAGATGGATCTCTGTACACGGTGCCATTTGCAGCCCTACAAGATCCCAAGACAGGATTATTTCTCTCGGAAACTAAGCGTATTAGGCTTATTCCCTCACTAACAGCATTAAGGGCTTTGCAAGAATGCCAAGCAGATTATCACAGCAGGACAGGCGCATTGGTTGTTGGAAATCCTAAAGTTGGAGAAGTAATGTTTAGAGGCCACAGAAGAAAGTTTCCATCTCTGCCATGCGCAGAAGAGGAGGCCAAGAAGATTAGCGAGTTACTGGGCGTGCCACCATTGTTAGGACCCCAAGCAACAAAAGAGGCGATCAAGAAAATACTACAGAAGGGCGTGGCTGTCATACACATTGCAGCACACGGAAATACAGAAGGAGAGATTGCACTGGCCCCATGTGCTTCAACATCAACAAGAAGTATTCCGGAAGAAGAGGACTACATCTTAACAATGAGGGAAGTACAAGCAATTGGTATTCGAGCGCAGCTGGTTGTCCTGAGCTGCTGTCACAGTGGTCGTGGTGAGATCAAGGCAGAAGGAGTAGTTGGGATGAGCCGAGCGTTTCTTGCCGCAGGAGCCCGTGCTGTCGTAGCATCATTGTGGGCTATTGAGGACCATGCTACCATGGACTTCATGTTGAGCTTTTACTCGCATTTGAAGAGTGGAAAGAGTGCTAGTACAAGCCTGCAGCAAGCCATGAAGGAAATGAGAGAGAAATACAGCAAACCAAGGGACTGGGCCGCTTTCTTTCTAATCGGTGATGACGTAATAATCAGTGTATAAGAACTTCACCATCGGCAAATGGTGACTAATATCGAGTGTCTAAAAATCAAGAGGTAATTATAGTACGAACAGAGGTGAATACTTCAACTGTTATCAGTATTATTTTGATCTGTAGTTGTAAGAACTTAGTTTGCATAGTATGTCAGTATTTAGCTGCTGAGAGATTCATATAGAGAACAACTATGCCCGAGGTCTTGAATGTACGTACGGACGGGAACCTCATGTGTACGTACGGACCGGACTGCATGTGTACGTACGGACCGGACTGCATGTGTACGTACGGACCGCACCGCATGTGTGTCAATAATGTGGCTGCTACGTCAGAATTTCGGCAAAAACTTTGTGAAAAATGTAATTTCCACTAGGATACGGTGACCGTGGTAAGAGATAGAGAAAATACCGTCCGCTCTCGGATCCAATCATATTGCAGGACATATATGTAAGAGTTTCATACCGAGAACCGAGGTTCTCGGTATGAAAGTGATTTATATCACATTTGGCGAGGTTTTCTCAAATAGAAGGAGGTTTAAAACTGAGTTATAAACCTCCCTGCAACAGTTATAAACCTCCCTGCAACAGTTATAAACCTCAGATTTGTTATTTAATTAGTCTATTGTTCAACGGGTTTATACCAGAGTTTCACCCCTATGAAGAACAAAGAAAACCGTGCCAAGTGTGATATAAACTTGGTTATGGCCCTCTCAGACACAAAAAGAAAAGGACTGGTATTGGTTGTTTTGACGGTATAAATGTTTTATTTCTAGACTAATATAATTTTTTTTTCTTATTTTAATATTGTAATATTGAACCCTTCTTGCAATTTTAATAGCTGTGAATCTCCGAATAGTTTTGAGTTCTTGTGTGAAGAAAGTTTTTGTTTACAGTGAATACTTTATGTTCTACTCCTGTTTGAAATCGTGTAAATTTGACCTTACCTGACCCATGACCGCGTACGTGAAAGCCTCGGTCATTCCTGTGTATACGTCATATAATTAATTCGACGTTGCAATAATTTGAAGAAATACTTCAAATGTTTACTAAAATGACTTTTTTCTTTACTAACAGCTCACAAACTGTGTATATATTCTGTTGTTGTGATATAAAGGCGCCATGGAGAATAATGTATTAATGAGATGACGTCTACCCAGTGATCGACCAGGGACAGGAGCCCATTACCAGGGGCGTCCATCTTCCCCATTGGTTCTGTTCCCAGTACAGTAGATGTGGCTATATTTAGAATTGCATTTCGCGCGAAATAAACAAAGGCCATGTTGTCTTAGCCAATCAGATAGCTATACGTAACTAAATTCTCATTACTATTCATTATCATTCTTCTTACGCGGGAATTCGAATTGCTGGTTTTCACTCAATCCCCAGAGATTCAAATGACAAAGGGCATGGCGGCCATGTTGGTGCCCTAACAAAAGAAGCTAACGAGGAATTAAGAACCTATTGTTTAAGGGCACCAACATGGCGGCTATGACGTCAAGTGAAAACCAGCAATTCTAAATATAGCCACATCTACTCCTGTGCTGGGGGCCCAGCCCATGATATAGGAACGCTCCTGGTAATGGGCTCCTGACCAGGCGTAGAACATTGAGTATTCTATGTAAGCCAACACTTTCTTTACTCAAATATTCAAAACGTTTCGAAGTTTCATAGCTATGAACATTGCAAGTAGGGATATAGGTACTTTAAACGGTGAAATGTATATTACAATATTAAAATTGAAGCAAAGTAGGCGCGCCGACAACTAAAACATTTTGGCGGCTTCTGACGGCCAACATTTTCTTGTAATTGTTTTTAGTTGTCGCGCTCGCTTCAACTGTTTCCGGTTACTAAAGTAGATTTTATTCGACATTATCATCGCACGCCACACACTAGGAGATTCCATCTCTTATACTTATGCTCTCTTGGCCGAACTTAATAGATGACATGAGCAGTGTATTGTCTGTCATTGCGTTTTATTTAAAAACGATGTTTTTCAATAAAAAATGGATTATTTTAGATATACAATGTACCATAATTAATTTATAAAAATGACTACGCTTATGCATGTACTGCGCCCCGATTCTAACCGCTTCTTGTATAATAAAATGTAGATGATAAAAATCGATATCTGAAGTACACAGAGAGGTATCGCACCTTGAAACACGTTCAAGAGTTCCTCGCTTTCACGTGACGAAATCGCCTCTTGAATGACTTAACAGAAGATCCAACGTTAAAGCGACATACAGTCCATGTCGAACGTTTAGTTCATACCGTACGAACCACGTGCTACAATGTGGCACATGTGCCGACATGTGTTTACCGCATTATTCGCTGAAATAAATTCGGCGAAAGCGGTAGTTGTTCTACTCACAGGTGCTACAAAACGAGAACAAGTGCCGCTAATGATCAATGTATTATTGCGTCTGCGTATGTTGCTTATAATCAGGCTTAAAGGCTGATTCACACTTGCGACATAAGCATAAGAACATACGCAAGCGTAGATTGCATATACTTTAATTAAGGTTGGATGAATGCTTTGTTCTACTCGAGTATAAAGGGGTTAACTGACCTTCAAAAACTACTTAATAATTCATGAGGTAAGTAGCCATGCAACCAGAGGTCTCGATTTGTACCACGTGCAGTACATTGAAACCCCGTCAAAGTACTCTCTACGGTACTTTGAAAACTTTTCCAAGTCCAAGGACTTTGAACTATGAATTTTCATAGTTCAAAGTCCTTGGACTTAGAAAATATTTTTTTAAAGTACTGTAGGCAAATACCTTGAACAAAGGGAGGTCTCACGATTAATCACAGACTTCCCCAAGCGATAAAAAACGTTAAGGTACAATACCTGTCTTGATGTATACAGACCGTCTCTCCAATGTGGGACCTGTTCTTTTGCACACTGCCCTAACACTGCGCATGTCCGTCACGCCAACTATAGCGCCAGGTTGTAAACACGTACTCCCACGAGAACAAGCGCATAATTGTTAACATTCCGTCTTTTCATTAACAATGGACGTTTGACTACAAGTCAAACAAAGTATATGTAAATACGCAAGTAAACCTACAAGCCTGAAACATCGAAGCTCTAAAAGCATGACGTTTTAAAATCGTTGTGTTGTTTATCCTTCAACCACCAAACAAGCATGACATTATTAAGTAGTTTTTTTGAAGTCTTGTAAAGGCCTCCAATTTGGACTTTGCGCCTCGGACTGGAACTACTTGCGCGGACTTTGAAATCCCCGTAAAGTCCTCATTGTCGGCCTTTACATATTACATGAAGTACAATTTGCGGGTTAAGCTTATGCTTATGTCGTAAGTGTAACAAGCCGTAAATTCAATTCTCTTCGGTAAGATCAACCAAAGCCACCACGATCTGAATACTAGCTCTCCCAGTATATTTCTAGCAAACATAAAATGCAAATGTGGCTCACGAAACGAAAGCTCTACCAGTATTTGTTTTCGAATGTGCATTTCTATGACTTCTTAATTTTTGTAATTGTTACAGTCGGTCCCAGGCCTTTACATGTTGTAAAATAGTCACGGTGATTTCCAGGCTCGTCCACATTGTTGATATGCAGCCTTGAAAATCGTTATCATTATTTGATGGCCTTTTTGGCTGATTATTTATCGAGGATATTTCAGGGTCCTGCCCTTGAATTCATCAAGCGAAGGCCTGTTGCCTAAGCTGAGTTTTGTTGGACTCCTTACCAAGAATCTAAAGGAGAAAAATAAAAAATAAAAAATATTCACCTGGAACTAATGGAACATATGCTAACATGTTAAAATATTTAGTCGTTTTAAGATTAGATTTTATGGCTGCCGAAGGAAAAACTGATATGTTTCTCCCTGATCGTTATATCACTTGATGTTAGTCTTTAATTAACACGTAACTGATGTTATTAATTATCATTAGTAATTAATTATGAATAAATTAAGATCAGAAATCATTAGGAATTGATAATTAGCAACTAACTTATTTCACTGGTAATCATTAAGCTTGGTTTTCACATCACTGCAACTTGGTGCAATAAGCAATTATTGGACGAGGCTGAGAAAAATATCATGATTTGTTCGTGTCAGTTATTTGCCGATACCGAAGATAGGCAAAATATCTGACAGCGAGACACGAACTTTGAAACTGGAAGTTTGAGTCACAACAACTCTGTAAATCGATCTGCCTTGTTCACCAAACAGAGTGGTCAATAGTTCGCATGCTCAGATCGTTATTTGCAGCAAATGTTGAATTATCACGACTGCGCATGCTCACACCGTTATTTGCTGTCAGTTATTTGCAGGCTAATCAACCAATCAGAATTCGGGATGGGAGAGAGTCGAATGATAAAAAACAGTTTTACAACGGTTTCTCAACCTACTATACACACTATGCATAACTCGCGCGGTCACAACACGAAAAAGAGGCCGGTAGGTCCTCTGGAATGTTGAAGTTGAAATACTAGCAGGAGGTGTGAAACCGCTGAAACGTGTTGAACAGGATTATTTAGTTGAAAAATGTTGCTAATCTGTCCTCATTTATCCTTTATTTTTCTTTATAGTACAACCAGCCAGGCGCATAGCAAATTAACGACATTGTTTCACTGAACATTCGTTCAGTGCATTTCACAATGTCCCCGGGCGCTTCAATTTCAACATTTCAGAGGACCTACCGGCCTCGTTGACATGCTAGTTACCAGGACTTATGCATAGGGTCTATAGCCTGTAGCGGCTGTTCTGCGTGATATATTTGGGCAAGTTTGTTTTTGGGCCTTGATCGCCCACCACATATAACCCATAATTACTCTTGCTTTAATAAAACACCTAGGACCAGTTGTGCAATATGCAGTCGATAAATATTAACCAGTGCTTGAGATCGTGTGGCGATACTGTATAGAAGTTATCCAAAGAAACAAGTACAATTATCAATGTTTGCATGCTGTGCATCGTGCAGTATACATAGTAACCGATAACGGCATGCTGTGAATACACTCTGTTACCTTGGTACCGCTCGACTCCTCCCGTATTAATTACCACCGATGCTTGTTTGGCAATCTGATGTTAGATTTTAGTTTTAAGCTCGTTAATCAAGTTACATGACGTCATATTCTCGGAAACCCAGGATCAGTTGTGCTCTATCCAGTAACATTGCATGTACAGGGCCGTAGCGCCCTTAGGGGCCGGGGGGCTCGTGCCCCCCCAAATGTTTTCCAAAAACAAACAAACAAGGTACCTGGCCCCCTCGGAAACCCAGGGGTTAGGTTGCGAAATGACTTTGTGCCCCCCCAGTTTTTCAGGGCATGTTACGGCCCTGATGTACCCCGAACAGCGTCGAGCTGCAATGATGCAGTTTTGACAAACCTTCTTTAAAGTATTCTGTCTGGAAACTTGTTCGTTTAGGATAGGCTTTAGATAAAAATCTCAAAATCCAAAATAACCTTGCTTTAATTTCACTGGGATCGAATCTCATTTACCAAGACCAGGTTTACATACCCGTGACAGTCTCCACTGCGGAGCATTCTAGAGTTGACTTCGGATAAACCTACAACAAATCCCTGGGTTTGCGAGTTTGACATTAATAGGTTGACATTACTTGAAGAATATTTTCTTATCTGCATTTCAATTATTAAGACATATTTATCAGTTTTTATCCATTTATATTCTTTTACGTTATTATTTGTATTTAAAAAAAAATTTGTTTATACCCCAGTTCATGGATTTTTTTTAGAAAAATGCGTTTACTTACCAAATGTTTAAATATAACTGATTTTATAACCCTTTAATTTAATTTCATCAGCTTGTGTGCCAGCATTTTGTTTCTAGTTTTCTAAATATCATCCTGAGTTCTTTTTGGCTAAACTCTGAGTTAGAACCCTACATGGAATCATTCAAATTCTTCATTGGCAAATTAATGCGATTAAGACCAAGAGGAAAACGTAGTTAGAATATGAAAGTTTGATTTTATATTAAAAAGTATTATTTACTTACTGGGAGTCAAGATGGAAAGCTTTGAAGGCCAGCGCGGAAAAACATCACGCGCATGCGCTTTTGGTAGTCAGCCCAGCGCGCTCGCGTCCCGCCAGTTTCCCGCCAAAACTAAAAGAAAACACAGGCAACCACCCCTGTTTCTAATTTTAGCCACGTATATGAACGTATGTGAAATGTTTCGCGAAACTGACAAGAAAACTACTTGAAAGCTAAGCCTAAAACTTTAACCGGATGAAGTTTACTGACTGACTAAGTTATAAAATTATTTACAAAAAAACGTATAAGCTCTCAGAAACTTGTATTTCAAACCAGAGCCTTCGTTCTTCGACCAGCGGAGCACAACCGCGGTTTGGGCCAGTGATGGCTTCGAATTATCGTTTTAGGGTGGTCCCTTCGTGTAGGCAACACATGAATTGCTATCAAAATACAATAGAATTAACACAATACAAAACAATAGAACGAAATACACAATACAATAGAACACAATACAATTTGGTAGTAATTCATGTCTGCCTTCGTGAAGGGAGAACCCGTTTTTGCGTAAACCCAGATATTAAAATATCAGTTAGTGCTGTGACGATCAATAAATGGTACGTGCACGATGGAAGATCGATATTTGTTTTGCTTTCCATATTTACGGCTTTCTGACGAGATTAGAAACTTATCAACTGGCGTTTCAGCCTGGCATATTAGGTGTCCAAATGCTCCCCAAGCTCAACATTATCATAGTCTTACCTGCCAATTTAAGACGGCAGCTTTCCTGACGTCCGCTTTGCTTAGTTTCTCACTCTTTTTAATTACCATGATGCCCCGCGCGCGGTTACATGACCCATCCGCTGCCATATTGACTGAATAGTCGTCTTGAATACGCATCAGCTCAGTTGGAGTGACAGATCGCTCTAGTACCATGATAATCTCTGCCCACTGGAGGGGAAATAACACCTTTATTATTAATATTTATTATTCACCAAGCCACGTGGGGATGCAGGGGATGCAGGGGATGCAGGGGATGCAGGGGATGCAGGGGATGGAAGTTGGCACAGTGGTAAAACACTCGCCTCTCACCGCTGCGGTCCCGGGTTCGATTCCCGACTCGGGTACCGTATGTGAGTTAGGTTTGTTCTTGATCCCTTATCTGCATTCGAGGGTTTTACTCCGGGTTCTCCTTACTTCGTAAAATCAACATGTGAGTCGAGTGTTGTGTGTCCAAAACAGTTCATGTAGTGAGGAGTAAAATCAGGCCCACATAATATTTATGTGAGTCGAGTGCTGTGTGTACTTCCCATAATATTCATCCTGCTATAAAAGATTATTTTGTTATGTCTTGGCGCTTATGAGAGGTCTGCAAATACTCGCGCATGTCAGTCAGCGGTAAGATTAGCGGGGGTAGCTCCAAATGGTTTCTGGTCGCAAGACACATCGTATAAAAATGCCGAAAGGTTAACATCGCAAGAGTTAAGATATTTGGACTGGCTTATAATCACTACCAAAATTCGGAACTTTTAAAAAAGAATCGCATTTTAAATTGCGAGTGAAGTTTCAGCCAAAAAGAACCGCGCGAGTGTGATTACTTGTGTCAAATTCACGCATGCGCTTTTCGGACCTGTCGGCGCTGATCATAGCGAAGACAACGCGGGCTCAGGGAACGCAAATACTGCATGTGAATGCTTTGTTCTTGTCATGCCCCGAACATATTACACTGAGTAACAAAACAGCATAGCTGGGCTTACCTGTAGTCTCCATTCCTTTTCAGAACGATCCGCTATCTAAGAGTATCAGAAGAAATAAAACGAAAGCATTACTTATTGTACTGTACAACATAGCTGACTAACAGGTTCGCTGGTATACGTCCATTTTTAACCATGTTTACATAGGATATTTTGTTTTCGAGGATCTCAAGATGAACTGCAAGCTTACACAGTAGTGATCCTGCTTAGTTCAAAACAGATTTATTCAAATTAATCAGAAATTAGATGAATACAGGAGTTGTGATTTAATCTCCACCACTGGTTTATGCTACATGTTGTTCTCGGATGAGTTTCGGATTATTTGGCAGGTCTGTCCTAGCTAGGGTTGATTTAAAGGTACTCTTTTAACTTGTGGCTTTTGCGTCCAAGTGTAGGCACAACTAAAGCATCTTACCATATCAAAGCTACTATAATAATGGTATAAAGTAAAGTAACTTTATTTAATGTCGGTAACTCGTGACAGTCTGGTGAGACTGATAAACTTGAGGCCGACGTGGGACCTACGATTTTACGTCCTTATCCGAGAAGACGTGAAGGTCTAAGGGAGGCGTCACATATTGATTTTTCCACGAGAAACGCCCAGCGAAGTTCCTTTTTCAACCCCCCAACCCCTAAGAAACGTCAGAGCGATTTATCGATGTTTTTTTCAAAAGTCACACACTACCTCTTTCCATTCATGTCCGCCTTTTATTCCAACTTAAACAACTTGACACGGCCTCTGGATCCCAATTGGTGAGAATGGAACGTTGAATTCATCGTGAAACCACAGGCTTCCCAGACTCGACCTATATTTCCCGCCTTTTGGGTTACCTGTGGTATGTTTCATAAGCGATCTCGGAAGAGTTTAAATAATTGCTCCTTGTGAATTCTCTTTTCCGATTCCTACGAAATAAATCTTCAATAATAAAAGATTGATACTTAATGAAGTTGTGTGAGTGGTTTTTTGGCGATTTGGAGCCTTCTAAAGCAGTTTATTAGGATTCGTAATTTTGACCGTTGGCCGTGGCTCTAAGAAAGTTAACAAGGTAGGCAAGTCGACCTCGCCAAAGCACACACTTACCTCAAAGATCACCCAAAAATCGCCACTTTTCTTCCTCGCTCGCTATTCAGCTTTCGGCACAGGAGGGAATAGTTATCAAGCAACATCTGACCAGAGATTTAGGAAAATCCATAAAATTTATCATCGCCAAACCGCCTCCTCGAGACCCAAAAAGCGCGACCTTGCAATGATCTGTAAGAACCAGAATGACCAAAGCGGTCCAAAATTTTCCCGACCCTACCCAAAACGATGCAAATCGCCTTTTTTCATGGGGGACCCTCAAGCGTGAAATTATACTTCCGCTCGAGGAACGGAAACAAATATATCGCCAATCAGAGAGACCATTACTAGGCCTTTTAACGAAACTGGCGGTTACAGACTAATTTTGAATTTGGAACTCGCGAAAATTTCTCACGTGGAACTGTCATAACACTCGGTGAAGACCCCAGCCAACTGTCTTGGTCCTCTGATTGGCGAGTTCCAAATTCAAAATTAGTCTGTAACCGCCAGTTTCGTATAATTTCTCGCTTGGGGGTTCCCCCATGAAGAAAGGCGATTTGCATCGTTTTGGGTAGGGTCGGGAACATTTTGGACCGCTTTGGTCATTCTGGTTCTTACAGATCATTGCAAGGTCGCGCTTTTTGGGTCTCGAGGAGGCGGTTTGGCGATGATAAATTTTATGGATTTTCCTAAATCTCTGGTCAGATGTTGCTTGATAACTATTCCCTCCTGTGCCGAAAGCTGAATAGCGAGCGAGGAAGAAAAGTGGCGATTTTTGGGTGATCTTTGAGGTAAGTGTGTGCTTTGGCGAGGTCGACTTGCCTACCTTGTTAACTTTCTTAGAGCCACGGCCAACGGTCAAAATTACGAATCCTAATAAACTGCTTTAGAAGGCTCCAAATCGCCAAAAAACCACTCACACAACTTCATTAAGTATCAATCTTTTATTATTGAAGATTTATTTCGTAGGAATCGGAAAAGAGAATTCACAAGGAGCAATTATTTAAACTCTTCCGAGATCGCTTATGAAACATACCACAGGTAACCCAAAAGGCGGGAAATATAGGTCGAGTCTGGGAAGCCTGTGGTGAAACCTTTGAATTCACTGTTATCTACATGTATGTCGGTGAGGTCTCAAAAACTTAGGAAATTAGATGCGATAGCTGTGGGACAACCGCAATCTGCCATTTCTCTTCAGGAGTTTAACATATCATCGCAGAAATATGTGATGTTTCTGAAAACTATCGATTTTTCAACGGAGAAACGGAGAAAATTTACAGACAATGTATGGAAAACTGAAAACACGATTGCATGATTCCCAACACAGCTACATCCCTCAAATTTCGATATGTTAATCTTTTACCTGGTATCTTCAGTTTGTATCTGAAGGATATTTCAGAAATTCGATTTTACGGATTTTATTTGGCATCGGATTCCCATCGATTCCCATACAAACACTGTATTTCGCGCCATGTTTGCACCTTTTTCAAAATGTCGGAATTTACCGCGAACTGGTCTATTGCATGGACTTGCTCAAGTTCGCACGCAAGGCGGCGCAAGTTTTTCACCGTTTGGCCACCCAATGGTTGAAGTCGAAAGTGGTAAAGAAACGCATTTATCAATGAAGTTTGTGAACTTTATGAACATGGCCGTAGCTAGGGCAGAGGCAAGGAGGGCAGTTGCCCCCCACCCCGAATGTCAGATTCTGACTTAAAGTTAAAGTGCCACTACGACGAAAATTTACCATTTCGATTTGCCACTTTTTCAGTGTCTATAGGTCAATCAGTATTAGAAATATCCGAAATAGTAAAAAATATTCCCAAATGGGCATCTTAAACCACAAATTTTAGGAGAGTTTACCCGTAAAATCCTGTCCGCCATTGCTGGAAGCCGTGCCCTTTGTTCAGCTTTAAACAAAGGTTTATTCACCGGAAGTGATGTCATACACTTAACACGACAACCTCGTGACGCGAAATAGCGTGCATAAAAAAGTAGCCAACCTCGCAAAGATAAATATAACTTTCTTCTTATGTACGTGAAGACGTTTTTAGTAGAAATATGCCTCCAGGCGTTGTGTTCTGCAGGCGAGCGTTAAGTGTATGACATCATTTCCGGTGAATAAACCTTTGTTTAAAGCTGAACAAAGGGCACGGCTTCCAGTAATGGCGGACGTGTAGATTCAATATTCGGAGCTAAAAAAATAAGACTTCCTGTCGTTGTATCGAAAAACAATTTGAACTGGTAATAATATATGAACTCTACTTTATGAATATGCAAAAACATTGATATGTCAAAATTTGATCGTAGGGGCACTTTAAGAAATGTAAACTCAAATTTCTTAAGAATTTTTCTAGTCTGTCCCCGAAACAAAAAAGGTTAGGTACGGCCTTGATGGAGGATTTTAACTAAACGGTATGGAACCTGGCTTTTTACCGCTAAACTTGCGACATAACGGGCGGGTCCGGTTTGGCCACCGGTCCGGAAGTCCGAGCGTAAGTTTGCGTTGACTCGTGTCGACTTGAGAGTCCGTCTGGCCAAGGCTTAAGGAAATTACAGCAATGTATACAAATTAGAGGAAGTTTTAAAAGTTTGCGAGCACTTTCATGTTTTCTGTGAAGAATAACTTTAAAAGTTTTATGCCAAGGATAAGCTTCAAATACTCAGACCATTTCCTTCAGAAACCATGAAAGGACATGTTTTGAACAGTGTAATTTAAGTTTTGAATACTTGGATAAATTTTACTACAAACGCGAGACACTGACCGGCACAAGGTGGTGCTTACGGCAAAATTCCCGCCGATTTACGCTTCGGTTGCGCATGCGCCCGATTTATTCAGCTCTCTCAGGACTTCGAACAGCGCATGTGCAGAAACCATTAACAACAATAAACCACTGGGCATCGATTTCAAAAGTGAGCTCACATTTTGATAAGTGTTCGTCATCATGGCGATCAACATATTGAGCAACAGCACAGTCACAAACAGCATGAAGTAGAAGAACAGAAACTTGGCCATCGTTGGGTACTTTGACTGTTCGAGTTCGAAATACTGGAAGAACAAGATCAAAAATTAGTTTATATAACCAGGAGAAAATGCCTTGACATGGTCTTCTGTTGAAAAATGTCAGTTCTTGTTTGTTTTAAACATAAATTGTATGTATTTAAGCTCCATTTGGCACCAAGCATTCCGTATTCCCCAGAGATTTAAATGACAAAGTGATGGTGAGAAGAGAAGATTACGAGGCATATTTTGTAAACGTCCATCAATATGAAGTCACATGCAAACGAAGGTTTGTTTTGGTGCTTACACCTTCGCACGCGGATGGACAACACCAAACACTATTTTTTCATGAAAAATCTCTCCTTTCAGTTCGAATAGTTTATCACATTTGCGATATTTTAGAACTTTTACATTTCTAATGTTCATGCCCTCAGCGAAACACGCGCAATGCAGTCTGGTAACGATATCACCCCATTCTCCAGCGCTACCGGCTGTCGTCCTCCGAAATCCCCAGCAAAACGTATCCGGCAAAGTCGGCCATCCAAGGGCCTGCATCGCAATCTAATATAAAGTTACATAAGTATTGTTCGAGTTTTTTGTTAGTAATACAGTACCATTACAAGTCATTTTTGGAACGCTCAACAGGCCTGTCCAAGCCTGTTGTGTAAATGCATTATCCTCAAATTTTACTCGGATTTTGAAAACCCAATAGCATGCTGTGACTCGTATGTTACATCATGTACTCACGTCAAAGTCACCAAACGTCCAATGTAGAAGAACAAGAAACGTGTCTCCCTCGTGTTGATAATTAGGCAAACCCTTCATAACATGAGAGAAAGCTGCAACGAGAATAAAAGTAACGTAAACGAAATATTGCTGCTGTTCAATAAGTTACATAGCCATACGTTTTCCAGATACACCACATGCTCTCATTGGCTTATTCAATATCACGCGACAGCCAGGTGACAAATAAACAGTTACTCTCTAAAGTGGCTGAGCGGGGTATATACTTCATGGTAGTGTTTCGTTCCATATAATCTCCATGCATAATCATTTTCTCTACTGTTTTACAGTATTATACAGGGAGACTATATGGAACGAAACACTACCATTAAAGGGGCTATGTCATGGTACTGCGCATGTATCGAGTAATCGCTCGTTTAGTGGCTGTTAATTGGATACAAACAGTTAAACTTCCCTCCCTCAATGCTTGATTGAAAGAATTTTCACTATTTCCCCTGGAGACTGTTTATATACACTGTTTGTTAGACATTTTTGCATATTTGCTTTGATTTTAAGCATCCCACATGGCCGAGAGGTTCGTTAGTTCATATCCAAATCGGTGGAAATAGCTCCGGCCCGGAAAAACGAATGTAAAGACTAGTACCGTGACACAGCCCCTTGAAGTATATACCCTGAGCGTACAACAATGCTTGAAAACGATGACGTCACAGGGTAACAGTTCAAAGTGTTGCCAGTCACACCGCGGCAAAACGTTGTGGTCCGCTGGCCAAAAAAATGCGAAGGCTCTAGATTTCAAATACAAGTTTCCGAGGTCATAAACCTTTTTAGTAAATAATTTATAACTTATATTAGTAAACTCACTGTGAATTACAAATTAAGAAACCTTCAACCTGTGAAAGTCTTAGGGTTAATAGCTTTTATGTAGTTTTTTTTTTTTTTCGAGAAACATTTCGGCGGGAAACTGGGGAGACGTGAGCGCGACCGACTCATCAAAAGCGCATGCGATGTCGTACGTTTTGGTTACGCCAGTCTTTTGCAACGTTTTGGTTCTCCTTTTTTCCCCGACAATATGGAATATAATTCTTAGTCTATATAATAAATCACTTAATGACTGTCCCCTCGGAAAACTAGTAATATTTGTTTTCGCCTCTTCGAATCTCGATGTTACATCGAGAATCTCGGGTAATAATATAGATACACAAATACTCAATTCTGATTTGCTGAGCATAGACATGTTAATCACTAACAGCAGACTGAGTGCAAACAGTTAATTTCATGCAAAAACAAGTTAATTCGGTGCAAAATTATAGTTAATTCAGTGAAAACACAGTTAATTAGATGCAAAAACTAGTCAATTTGATGCAAAAAATAGTTAATTTAGTTCTCCTTTTCATTTTTGCATCTATATTATTAACTGGTAATCATTAGTGTGCAAGTTCAATTAACGATTAATAGTGCTCGTGATGTTTTTTCAAACATCACTCACACTATTAACCGTTAATTGAACTTGCACACTAATGATTATCAATACAAACAGAACTCACTGTTGCCCTCGGGACCAGTCATTACATAAGTGTTCAGATTAAATTACAATATACAGCTTTATAACACAAATGTTCTGTAACAAGGCCCAGTGGATAGATTGTTAGCAGTTCTTATATCGTATTCCCCCTAAGCCTCGACATGAAGAAAGCAACATCGTAAACATTCGTCTAAACTGCAAAATACCCCGCAACTCTATATCTCCTTTGCGTGTAGCTAGTGGAAACGCGTAGCCACTCCCTAACAGGGGTGTAGCTAGGAGTTTTTGCCAACTACGCACAGGTGCGGACCCCAAAAAAACAGTAGGACTGTTTGGAACAAAAAACGTTTAATTATACTTATAGGATATTACGTGCGGGATTACGCAAGAGTTACATTGCCGCCGTGATAGTTGTAACTGTGCTCTCATGACGATGTCAGTGTTTATTTCGAGTGGCAGAAAAGATAATAATTTGCGCCTTTACATTTTCAACTCCGTGTAGTGAGTCGAGGCTGATTAGATACAATAATATTAGAGGCAAAGAGCCAAGCGCCTTTCCTTATTTTCTGCGAATTTAACGATAACATCATCAATGTTAATATGGTAATGTTTGTGTATGTGCAAGATGGCGAGTGAAGAAAGTCGCTCTCCCGTCATGTTGCTGCGCAGTGGGAGTCTTCATCCGCTTCATAGAACTGAAACTGCGCTCCGCAGTACATGAAGACACTGGATACGTTAGCAACGTTTTAACGGCTACATAGACTTAACTTTGGAAACTTTCGCCTCTCTTTCGATTAATTAATACGGAAAGGAATTAAATTTTAAAAAGCCACCGGATTTCTCAGGTACGCACGTGCGTATATGCGTACAGGAAGCTACGCCCCTGCCTAATATAGAATATATTAACGCTCACCACTTCGCAACGCGTAGCAGGCATGCCTCGCCCTACAAAGATTAATGTAACACATGATCTGTGCCAGGGTAAGACTTCACTCCGACGCGTAGCACGCGTAGCACGCGTAGCCACTTCTACGCATGCCTTAAATATTCTGGCGGGGTATTGTACAGGTGCAAAAAGCTTGCGGACTCTTCGTCTAGTATTACTTGCGCGACTCGTCTTGCCTAGCGTGATCTATTTTCTTAAAGGTGACTTACCTTTCTTTCACGGTGTGTATTTTGCAAGCTACACAATATATTATTTGTATTTACAATTATAAATTATGGGGGCATTCTTAGAACGCGTAATTTCATTGGCTAAAAGACGAGCTGACCGCGCAGATCGAATTATATAATTTAAAACAATGGAAGAAGGTTTTCTTATATCTCCTTTTTCTTATTTCTTAAGTTTAATCGTTGTGTTTGGTGCAATTAACTACAAATACCGCTCGTAATATTTCAAAATTTCATCAGGGGAGTACGGAGGCATGCGCCTGTGGAGCGGGGAGGCACCAGCGCACTCTGTATATCTCAAGCAGTAAACATGGCGCTTCGAATATAAGTGTACGAGAATGTAGTCTCTGTCGTAACCTACATTGTGTAGCGCCAGTAAGAAATATGACGAAGATGATAAAGAATCGACTCATATCACCAGCACACATCTTGTACACCATGTCGATAAACGAACCAATCGCAGTGAAGCCCCTGAAACATGCAGGAATAAAAAAGGTATTTCTTTTCCATTCAGTAATATCTTACAGATATTATTTCTGATAAAACTATTACATAAACTCAAGAGAAAAATGAGGTAAGAGAAAGAATCACCCATACATGATGTGTTCCAGTGTTCCAATTTCTTGAAATCAGTTTTTACATGATTGGTTATTTTTAGATTAGTGGTTGTGTTGTGCAGAGAAGAGTTTATAAAGATTCCATGAGGATCCATGCGATATAAACAATGGGTCAAAAAATGACTTACATCACGTGTCGCAAAACTGAAAACTAGATTTCAAATAATTATAATAGGGCACGAGAAGTTGTTCTCTTACCTCATCCTCTCTTGATAAGCTGTTTAATGTCTCTATCAATTCCAAAACTGTACATCCCCCCGGGCATACGTGGGGCATTTATCCGAGCCAATTTCTACTACTTTCGATGCCTTTTATTGCTATTAACATGTTGTATCATCAAGCACATTCTTCCTTGTTGTTTTCAAAAGCGCTGTCATTCTCTAGCATTCGGTGACACCCGACCCCTCCAAACTCCTGATTTTGACCCCTAAAAGGTACGACAAGCATCCATGTACCCCTCACATAAGGGAGTCCCCCCCCCCCCGACCCCCGGGCTCTGCCGCCATCTTGAAATGTGGTTGAACCCGCAGTACTCGTTCTCTTTTGGCATGCGCAACTTTTTTGCGGCGAGTTATAAGTCGACATTTAAGTCGACTTTTGATTATAAATAAATAATAAGCATGGCCCTTTAGGGGCTCCGTACGTATAAGATTTAGGCTTCGTTTAAACAATCGTATTCTGCAGTTCAGGATATAATATATTCAGTAAAATTATTTTCATTGACGTTTAGTCATAAACTAACACGAACACATAATCGAAAATATCACTGAGCTACTTACATACAGAAGAACAATAAATAACACCATGCCATCGGCGCAGCAATGATCAGTAAATGCGTCTCAACGATGAGCAGGTCCACGTATCGAAACGGTAACGCAAACACAACAAGGACACAAGAACCGAGGAATATGGTCTTGCCTGGCGCCTCCCGCTGTAAGAAAAGTACAGGTGCAATAATCATCGAGTGTGTGACAAAAATACGGCATGTCCGTAGCCTTACCGTAACCGTACCGTAACTTAACTGTACCGTAACTCTGTAATTTGATTGGATGACAAGGACAAAAACAATAGGGAAACCATTTCAATGCCACGGCATGTCGTACAGTAACTGCCGTACGTCATTGCCGTAGCTTGCCCACTCGTACGACGACATCCGCTCTATCAAGTTAGATTAGGTGGCGATGGGCAGGATTTGGCGAGGAACAAAATTTTGTGAGATGGAGAATGGCGAGATTAAGAAATCCATTAGGCGAGATTAGGCAGGAAATATAGTTTTGGATGCCTAGAATTGGCAAGATCGGGCAAGATGCGACGAGATTAGGAAAGATTCATAGGATGCTGATGCAAGATTTAGCGAGTAGCAAGATTTGGAGCACTAACCGGCATTGAGCTAGCCGCTTACTTGTGATTTCTCGTTAAGATTAACATTTTCGTAAAAAAACTCGGTATAGTCTAAGAAGATTCCCCAGTTATTACACAGCTACCGTTCTCTGCGAATCATTCCAGCTGGCTTCCTTATCCTTAGTTGTATTTTTCGATAAATGCTATGTTATTACACAGCTACCGTTCTTTGCGAATCATTCCAGCTGGCTTCTTTATCCTTTATTGTATTTTCCTATAAATGCTATGGTTAAACTTGTTCTCACATTTTCTAATTGGATGTGGGTAGCTACTATTATCATATGTCCTGTACGGTCCCGCGCGCGCTTTCCTTTCAAAACCATTTACAAAGTCACGTGATGGGGTCGTGCGTGTTTGACGTGCTCGGGCCGGAAAAATCCGTCCCTCCGGCTGGATTCGAAAATGGTCATATGATACAAAACCAGAAGCTCATTACCAGGAGCGTACCTATGTGATGGGTAGCGTACCTATATGATGGGTAGCGCCCACAGCACAGTAGACGATGTGGCTATTTATAGTCGCGAAGTTCTGGTATGCGATTACATTGTCTTTTGTTCTCTTGCGCTTTAGTATTTTTAGCAGTTTGAACCGTGTTAATTACAATTTTTCAGTGCATCCTGATTGGTTAAAAGTGACGGCCTTTGTTTCTTCTCACGGGAAACACAAAGCTAAAAATTGCTACATCATCTGTTCTGCTGTTGGACAGACTTAATCTGGGAGATGCGCGCTCCTGGTAATGGGCTCCTGACAAAACTTGTTGACTGAGTTAGGTCGGGCCAGATACCTATGTCCAGATGTTAAGATCGAGAATCCAGGTACTCAAACCTCAGTTGGTTGTCCCTATCTTTCCTTCCTACCGCAAGGACCGTTATGACGCTATTAAGAAGTTATGCTGTATAGAGTCACCAGGTAAGGCGGCGCGACCGAGTGGTTAACACAGCGCGACCGAGTGGTTAACACGGCGCGACCGAGTGGTTAACTACCAAAACAATAATAACAAACACTAGAAGTGCTTTTCCGTACAGAAGAGGTGCATTTCCATCAGAATCTATCTTCAGGCAGGTGCTACCAAACGATTTGCCTGCTCGCTGCTGACTGGGATTCCTATTCTATTCAGTACGGCTATATAAATGCTGTTAGTTACTTATTTATTCGATGTATTTGCTATGTGGGAACTTATTGTCTATGATATAAACAACTTTAATGCATGTGCTCTTCAATGGTGTTTTGTTTAATACGGGGTGTGGGCTTCCTGTGTGGAGAGACTAGGTAGGCTTGAATTACTTAGACATTTTTGAAATTATATTTATTTTGTAGTTAACTGCAAATAGCTCTCGTATGAAATAAAAGTGGATTCGATTCCCGGCAAACCAACTGAACTGAAGAAAAGGAACGAAAAACTGATATCAGTGGCGTAGGGAGGTCCCGAAAATTGGGGGAAACTGTGTGGGGGGGGGGGGGGGGGGGGGGGGGGAATGGGGCAACTGCTCCGCCTCACCCCCCACAAATGTTGTACCGATGTCGAAGAGATGTTGAAACCGTTTGACGGAGGCTTAAGAGATCGCCATCGTGGTTAAAAGATCCAGTTATGTTTTAGTTCCGTCCCAGGTGATTGTGAGCCGTACGCTCAGCAAGAAACAGATGTTGATGAGTGTGTGCACGAAGATTTGCATTCAGATAAATTGCAAGCTTGGTGGCGAGCCATGGGTTACAAACAATCCACCACAGGTAAAACTCTTAGGTTTTTTCATTTGCTTGGCTTGTTTTTCTTCTCCTAGCTCGTCTCTCTTATCTACACCTGTTTAAAAAAGGTTTGTCATGGACAAACGACACTCCCAGACCGAATAAATTGTAGACTTTCGCACAGCTGGACAGTTATACCCACAATCCATTTCGGTCTGGGAATATAGTTTGCCGTTTCTTCATGACAACCTTTTTAAAATAGGAGTATATCCCCGTTCACTGTGAACTGTTTTGTTGTCGTTATTACATACATGTAACTTTCGTTAGGAACACTCGTTACCTTGCAGTATACAGGGTCTCTGGAAAGAAAACTGAAAAGGGAAATGACGACTGTATAGATCCTCCGAGTTGCCCGAGCGAGAATTTTTTGATCGATGTCCATTCGCGGCCGTTGGTGCACAAGGTGCAGTGCACAAGGAATGGCAATATTTTTTTTTAATGTTGAAATAATCGAAAAGATCCTTTAGTTTTTGAAAAAAGATTGAATACGCATATGATCCATTTTCGTGGTCGCCGTGATCTTGGGTCTTATGACGTTCTCCCGGTTGCCACATTATCAGACAACAGTAGCTCTTATGTCGTTTCAACAGTCAGGCTTTCCTTGAATAACGTAATTGTAATGCAATTTAATACGATAACGAAGCACCAACAAATAGTTGGGAATATCTGTATAAAGTGATACAGTGAAAGTAAAGCATCACATCGCTAGCCCCTTCAGTCTAGCCGACTGCTCTTCCAGGAGGCCAAAGATGAACAACTTTACCCCCTTCTCTGACAGAGCTCCTAGTTAAGGGAATTCAAAGCTATACAATCTACTCGGATCACAGAATAGTCAGTACGGATGTGGCGGCCAGCGGCATGATCTCGGAACGCATGCTCAGTGTGCCGTGCACTAACCCATTGCGCCACACACACGCAACTAAGTTTCCACAATGTGTGATTGTCTTTTTCTTACTTCAGCTTGATAACTTGATGGTGATTGGAATAGATGTGTATCATGATACTGTTTCCAAAGGAAGATCCGTCGGGGGATTTGTAGCAAGTCTCAACAGAACGCAGACAAGGTGAAAATCTGACTTTTATATCGACTCTTATCCGCCCCAGACCCGCTGCGTCCTCCGCGAAAGAGACGTCTGAGCAACGAGCCGAAAAATTCCATACTGATGACGTAGCAGATAGCCATTTCACTCTGAATAATTAGTGCTTTGCAGATCGCCTCCTAAGATTGATGTTTAATATAACTTAACACTACAATTAGCTTACTGCTAGTCCCAAATATATAACATTAACTAATAGCTAGGATAAATTTAAGTGACGTGATATCTAATAATTAATACGAAATGAATTCTAAAATAAATTAAATCTTAAGTAAATCTACCGAAAAGATTTCTAACCAGTGTGTGCGATGTGTGCCAAAGTTTTTGTTTTGTGTACAGTAAATGATTTTCTTTACTCCCGTTTTTTTTTCGTCCTTACATACTTATTTGTATTCCTTTCTTTTCTTGTCCGTTTCTTATGCGTCCCAAACAATTGCAACACCAAACCTTTACCTTAAAACTCCACAACTTTCCTTCGTTCCCCGAAACTTTCACGTATTCTTGTGTTTCCACTCCACTGATATCGGTTTCCTTGCACTAAACTCCTCAGTTTAGCAAGCAGGTTTTGCCTTGACTTTTCTCCGAGCCCCAACTGACGACTTTCAGCTGTGAACGTGCTCCGTTTTTATACTATCTGTTTTCTCCTTTTTTCTTCTTTGCTCTCCCAAACCTTCACACACAAACTTTGACTGACGCCGCGCTTCTATTCGAAGGGCGTATATATATATATAATTCTAAACATTCCTTAACAAGTTTACTAAAAAGACTTGTTGAAACAAAAACAGTTATGTAATCATTGTTTGGAGACTATGATGTGCTCGCAAATTGACCTACGGTACATAACATAATGCTGGAATGGTTTTACGTAACTTGTTGTTAAATCTTGCAAATTCCCTACGGTAAGACTAATTGAACAATGGCTATAAACTAAAGCTAAATGGAATTAAAATAAATATATTACATCGATATAAAGTCAAAGGCAAGGCTTCGGTTTAGAAATTTCACATGCGACGAGACCCAACTGCACTTTGAAGGTCGACGCAAAGAGTGAAGACTGTTGTTTACAGACTTGAGCTCTGCTGGTCTGGATTTACAAGGCTCCGTCTGAGACGAGTTCAGTAACTCCGCCATTTACTGGCTGGTCAGTGGCCATCTACTCCTGTAGCTGGATCTAGTACCGAAGTATCGACTGATTTCCACTAACATTTGTACTTCTTTAACACCGGACGGTAATCCAACACCAAAGCGGTGTCAAGCTTAAAGAATATGACCCAACCGTGATGCTTAGCGGCCTTGTTTATTTTTGCTTCGTGAAACTATCAAACTAGACAGGAAAACTACTAAAGAAACTTTCAAAAAAACAGATTCAAATTGAAACTAACACACAAAACAACAGGACTGTAACGATTTTGAAAAGACAATTCGTACAAAACCGACTTTTCAACTGTGACAAAATGGCCGCCATAGCGCGCAAAGCATGACGGTTGGTCTATTCTTTAAATACTAGAGTAAGAATCGCGAGCAAAATAACGTGCCGAGGTTATCTGAAGTACTAATTTGTGTCGTATGAAATGGTTTCGATCTGCTGCGTCATCAGGATGGATTTTTTGGCTCGTTGCTCAGACGTCTCTTTCGCACAGGTGATGCTGATGATGAGTGATAAGAATCGGCTGTCTTCTTATGCTATATATTCAACAAACAGTATATCAACTAACTGGGTAGTTTGCGTTTGGTTTTACTACACTCAACTGAAAACCGCTTTAATGCGTGCTAACCGCCGTGGGAATCGAATAGGAGCTGAGCGTTAGCTCTTCGCCTGAGAGCGCAAGAGGATGTAGTTACGTTTATGTAGATTCGTGACATAGATTTGAATAATTAGTAACCACTCGACTGCGTCTCGTGGCGTACTTTGTTTAATTCACGTTTTGACGTCATCTGTGCATCTATGAGAGACAGTCCCACGGCAAAATGGCATATAGAGCAGATTTCGTATGAGTGGGACAGACTACGGCATGTCCGTAACCGTGCTGTACCCGTGCTGTACCGTATTTCTGTGATTTGATTGGATCAGCAGGACAAAAACAATGGTAAACCATTTCAATGTCACGGCATGCCGTACGGTAACCGTGCTGTAGTCAGTGCTTAGTTTGCCCCACTCATACGAAATCTGCTCTATTTGTTAATCTGTATTGTTAACTACTCATTGCTAGTAAATCTCAAAATTAAAGTAATGACGCGTTTTCTTAAGGTGTTTTTGCGATTCGTCGTGCATTGCAGGTACTATTCCAGGACGACCTTCCAGCACTCTGGCCAGGAGCTAAGCGATGGCCTGACAGTCTGTACTGTCGGTAAGGACATGCCCTGTAAAGAACAGCTACTTGGTGAAGACTGTATAGAATAATTAAACCATTGAAGTTTACATGAAGGCATTATTGGCTGTCACCGAAAATACCCCTGCCCAAATCTCGTCACTGTTATTAACTAGTGGATATGCGGAGCAACGTTGTTGTTCAGTTTTCATTATCACTTTTCAAACCGGCTTTGCGTCGTAGTTCTTGACCGTCATTTTGAAAGGTAACCAATCCTTTGGTGATATAGAGGCTGCAGGGGCGTAGCTTCCTGTACGCATATACGCACGTGCGTACACATTGAGACGAAAATTCCCCGTTTGGCCTTGTATTTTTTTACGAGAGGGGGCCCTTAAAACCGGTAGCAACTGCACTTGTGCGTACAACTTGAAATTGCCTAGCTACGGCCCAGGGCTGGAGTTGAGACAGCTCTGTTAGAGGCTTGAATCAAGTGAGCATGATAATCAAAATTACACGGTGGTGAGAAGATATGAAGTTTATCCTCGAGAGTCGAAAACATTTCACAAGTGAGCGCAGTCAAGGAGTCTCGAGGATAAACTTCATATCTTCAAACCACCATGTAGTTTTCTTTTTATTATATGGACAATTAAACTGCTCTAAGAACTCTTATCTATTCATTTTACTTACTGTCATTACAAACTTCTTCGTGATCTTTCTAAGCGGTTCTGGGGAGTTTCATTGGGTTTTCTGGTCTCTTCGTTGCAGTCGAGGCAATATTTAGAGAATTTTAGATCGATTTGGCTTTTTGTGCTCGGAATACATCTTCCTCTGATTTTCACAAACATGCAGTCGTCTTTGTAATTCAAAAGGCGGCAAACGTGACGTCATCGATATTTTCACTAGTGAGGATATGGAAAATACGCCACTCAATACCCGGATGTAGTTTCGTATGACTGAGTTCTATGAGTGGTTTATTTCGCAGTAAAACACTGGTCCATATAATGAATCCATATTCGTAGAAAGAAGGTTTGTGTCAGTACAGGGTCGACTTCAGCCTCCATGTGAGGCTAAGGCTTGGTTACCTTTCAAGAACTACGAATTAGACTATTTAAAACAGTGGGCGCCCGGTTCCTTCATAAGAACCAGTCACAACACGTTCTTTGGATGTTCCTCTTGATGTTACCTTTGTGTACAATAATCTCTTGACACAGCTGCTTTGAAGGAGTACCAGCGACTGAACTCGCGTTTGCCTCAACTCATCATCGTGTACCGTGATGGCGTCGGCGATGGTCAGCTGGATGCTGTGTGTGAACACGAGGTGCCTCAGATGCTCGGGAGTTTCAAGTCCATTAACGTCGGAGAGCCATACAAGTAAGTCGTCCTCACACACTATAGAAATATACCTTCCTTCCTTCCTTATCTTCATTGAAACTCGACGTTTAGGGGTGACTGGCTTCAAGAAAAATAATTGTTGAAGGCTCGATGGCAAAGATTTCCTAAGCTGTTTTTCCTGCTCCCAAGTGTAGTGAGGGAGATCGTATTAATTGAGAGCTAGTTAGACACCAACCTTTTGAGGCAGTGATTCTGTATAGACCCATTCGAAAAATGGCGTCCAATTTAAAAAGCTATTGTCCTGGTAAGGTGAACACGAGGCTAGTCAGTCCACACAAAAGCTTTTGAACGTGTAAGCGAGACTAGTCAGTACTAAACAATAGTTAGTTAAATTGGACGCCATTTTTCGAATGTGTCTATAGGTATGAATATATGGCCCTCGATGTTGGGGTCTGTGAAGCCCTCGCAACTCGGGTGTTTACATAAAATAGCGGTCCCTTCTCACAAGAGACGACAGAGAATGACCAGGTTGTGACCACCCTTAAAACCAGCAGAGGTCAGCTCGAGACCTAACAATCTATAACAACAATAAAGTTAGTTGGATATCAAGGACATGCGAGTGCAACAGGACTAGATGTACCAAGTTAAAGTACAATTTGAGCCACATTACAATGACACCAAGTCAAAACCTTATTACTATTAGAGCGGATTTCTTATTGAGTGGGCAAGTTACGGAAATGACTTACGGCACGGTTACTCTACCACATGCCGTGACATTGAAATGGTTTCCCATTGTTTTGTCCTTCTGATCCAATCAAATTACAGAGTTACAGTACACAGTAAGTTACGCACGTGCCGGCCATATTTTTGTCCCACTCATACGTAAGTAATCGTATACTTCATTTCCATCAGGGCTATCCGTACCCCGATAAACTTCTCAGTGATTTGGATTGAAGCCACTTCATTTTGTCAATTATGTACTGTGTAATACCAGTATACCTTTGGGCGGGGGAGGTCACTGATTTTGCAGTTTTGAGCTTTGCAAAGTGATGCTTAAATGGCATTCAAGCAGAGCGCTGCTTTAGAACGTGCACTTAGCTTATTGGTTATTTTGTTTTTATTAGCTTCGGCAACAGCACACAAAGGAAAGTCAAACACATAAGCAAAAAAATACATTCAGTCGGCAGGGGAACCGCAACAGCGAATGGCCAATTAATGCAGGCCCATGACGTTAAGAACCGGCGTAAAACCTGAATACAAATATGATAATAGGATGAAGTTAATGCAGCAATTACATACAGCAAGAAACAGGACGAGTTAGACTGCGGGAAAAATTACACTTCCGACAAATGGTTTTAAAAGTGCGTGGGTTTTCACAATCATAACAAGATGCGAGAGATGAAAAGTAATACTTAAGCATAATAAACATAAATGAAGGAAGGCTGTTTTTGAATGCTAATAGAGGTACCTTTTTTTTTTCACCACCAGCCCACAATTTGCCGTTGTGATTGTGAAGAAACGAATCCTCACCAGGCTGTACGCCAGGGATCGCCACCACGACACGTTAGACCGTCTGTCTAACCCCCCGCCAGGCACAGTTGTCGACACTGTTGTTACTCAGCCGCAGTTGTAAGTGACATCACATGTCGGCCTCCATCCCAGTCTTTCCCGGCCCATGGATATCTGTGTACCGTATCCTCACTGTACAACGCATCCTCGCTCTACAATTACCAATTATCAATAAATGGCAAACACAAATCCTAACCCGAACCATAAACCGAACCCTAACCATCGGACGAGTTCGCGGGTAAACGACGGGTTCTCACTCACTAGAGCTAGGGTTCACAGGTAAACAAGAAGAGAATGTAAACGAGAATTTTTTTTTGAGCGCTCCTACTCGGGCTCGTAATCGTTTGCATGTTGTGCTTGGTAGTGCAGGCGTCACGCCCACTACGTATACGCTAAGCGCGTCTACCGCCGTTCGGATTTGGACAATTGTTTATCTTTATCCTCGACTGGTTTTAAGAATGTCATTGCGTTCCAGAATTAGCGATTATTGATAATTGAAGAGCAAAAGCCAAATACTGATTATTGGTAATTGTAGAGCGAGGATATGTTGCACTGTACGGACAGCAACACGGTATCTCCCTTAGATTGACTATTATCATCAATTGTCAAAATCGCTAGAATTGATTATTATCGTCAATTTAACCTCGAGGTTAAAACCAGTCAAGTATAAAGATAAACAATTGTCGAATTCCGAACGGCGGTAGACGCGCTTAGTGTAGTGGTCATGACGTCTGTACTACCAAGCACTACACGCAAACGGCTACGAGTTCGAGCCCGAGTAGGAGCGCTCAAAAACTTCTCTCGTTTACCTTCCTTTCTTGTTTACCTGTGAACTCTAGGTGAGTAAAAACCCGTCGTTTAACCGTGAACTCGTCCGATGGTTAGGGTTTGGTTTGTAGTTCGGGTTAGGGTTTGTCTTAGAATGATGATTATAATCAATTCTAGCGATTTTGACAATTGATGATAATAGTCAATCTAAGAGAGAGGACGGGTTGCGGACAGCGCTGAATAACAATCTCGTACCCAGACCCATTTACTGAATAACTTGACGCGCGTAGACTAGGGACGACTGCAGCGTATACAAAAATGGCGGAAATTTCAAAATTTAGCGAGCACCTTTGTTTTCTGCGAAGAATCAGAGTTTTGGTGGAAGGATAAGATTCAAATACTCAGACCACTTCCTCCAGAAACTGAGAAACAACATGTTTTGGCAGGAGTATAATATACTCCTGGTTTTGGACAATGTAGTATAAGTTTTGGCCACTGGGATAAAATTGACGTCAAACACAAACTATTTACCGCCAACAAATAGTATTTCCGCCAATTTATGCATCAGCTTATTCAGGTCTGTCGACTGTACGCTGCTGTGTTTTTAAGAAAAGCCAGGAAAAAGAGACAGACGAGCCTCTTCCACTGGCAACTACAATATAGAAAACAAACGTCCTCTTTGGTAAACAGGGAAGAGAGAGAGGCTGCAAACGAGAAAGGGAATTCCTTCCTTTTGCCACAGGGACCCAGTCACCAGAGATGGTAAAACCTGCGGAGAAGGCTGGACTGAGGAAATAGGTGTTTTCTGAGTGCCAAAGATAACTTTTGTCCCCTCCCCCCTTCCAATATGTTACATGTTTATATTGTCGTGGACATCACTCCTACATATAACCCCTTTGGGTAATGACGGTTTACTGCGGATATTTACGTTGGATGTTTTTGTTTTACCACGAAGGTCAACTGAACGTTCCCGACAAAGGGCTTGCAAACACCTCAAGGTTACGACTTGTCTTTGTTTTAATGTTTTTCAGTTTTGACTTCTTCTTGGTGAGCCAGTCTGTGCGCCAGGGAACAGTAACCCCCACGCACTACAATGTCATCCACAACACCATTCGTGGCTGGCAGGCCAAGCATTTCCAGTTGTTGACATACAAGCTGACCCATCTCTACTACAACTGGCCGGTAAGCAGCGATTGCAATCGAGATTTATCACGACACAGCGGCCATCTTGGAATTAAACCATTGTTCATGCCCGTCCAGCCTCGGTTCAACACGTTTTAGAACGAGGCTCGATGGGCGTGAACAATGGTTATATTCAAGATGGCCGCTGTGTGATAAAGGTCTAAAGTCCAATTCGTAGTTCTTGGCCGCCATTTTGAAAGGTAACCAAGCCTTTGGTGACATCGAGACTGGAGTGGAGGTAGTCGTGACCTGGGGTCGCGGGAAGTGAGTCCAGTAGATATTGCATGCGCATGCTCAAAACTGTCCAATCAGAAATAAGGTCAAATTTGCGGATTTACCGAAGTCATTTTTATTTCAAGTTTTAAAATGACCGATAATATCAGTGCAGAATTTCTTGGAACTATGTCCTCCCGCAACACAAACACAAACAATTTCTTGCTTTAGAGTCTTTATTGCTTCTCGTACGGACCACTTTTGTCATAGTTCGAAGGTTCAAGTCCACTGCATTTCGTTTTCACTGATATCAGTTAACTTCACTGCTGTTACCCCGTGCTGCTTTAGTTTAGTTAATCATCCAAACACCTATAGAAGCATTATTTAATCTATGTAAAGGGATCTTCGTCAACTTTAGCACTGAGTTTGGCAAGTCGCTGGTTTGTATACTTTATTTCCTTTCGTATGTGATTCTTTAAGATCTTTACGACAGACTTGTAATTTGTCAATTATTTTTTTCGACTCGTCGATTGAATTCTCCACTCGTATCTCTGTCAAACTTTCAATGGTACAAATTACACTGAATTGCACACTTTCAAGGAATATTATCAAACTCATTAATAATTCATGAAGCAAAAACAAAGGAAATCACCGACCGATAAGTGATCTTTAAATCTGATACAGATTTCGTCCTGATTTACATAAACTTTGGCTTCGATTTTCTCGGCCAAAATACGTCGTATCGCCAAAATAACTGAAAACATGACTCTACATCTAAACGTTTGATAAGTAAGATAAAGAATTCGTGTCCGATCTTTATCCGATTTACAAACTCTCACTTTCAGCCCGAGTTTGTAAATCGGATAAAGATCGGCCACTCATTCTTTATCTATTACTTAAACGTTGATACAATTCAGTAAACTCCACTCGCACTCCAGGTTCGCCGCCATGGTTATGAGCTATGTAGCTTTGTTATGGTGTGGCCTGGTTACATTTCTGACATGTTCATACAATATCTATTGGACTCTCTTTCTCGCGACCTTCCAGTCTACGGAGCGGTCGAAAGAGAAGCCAGGTCCTGGACTAGAGTGGCGGCAGCTTAGTTATTTGTCTTGTATCTAGTTAGCATGATGATCAAAATATTTCCATATTCACAGAGAGGATTTGTACTGAACGGTCAACTCCAGCCTCCATGTGAGGTTTTCTTTCAACAACTACGATTTGGACTATTAGATTGGATATAGGGAGAGGGAGGGGGGGGGGGGGGAGGTATATTTAGATATTGGGGAGGTGGGGGGTATATTTTACAAATGTCATGTCTTTGAAAATTGTTGGGACATTCCTTCTTGCCTACGAGCTGTATTTTATCTTTTCGTTAACTTTGCTGTGTCAACTGAATTGAAGCTTCTTTGAAACAAAACTATTATAAGTAATAGCATGGTATGATGGAAATTAGTGATTAAATTTCCCCGAGAGCCGAGGGATGATTTGTGTAAGTCCCGACACCGCAGGCGGAGGGATTTTTACAGATCCTCCCGGGGCTTGAGGAAAGCATACTGGAAAGCATACTCTGAAAAGCATACTGGAAAACATACTCTGCTAATCCGAGTAGTTATTTGTGTCTTTCATAATGAGAGTTTATCATAATGATTATAGCGGAGCACCGTACAGATAGCGAGCGATTGGGAAAATGCTTCATCCTCTCTGTCCAATAAACCGCAATTCCTAGAAATCAGCCTACAAATCAGCCTACAAATCAGCGTAGAAGTCAGCCTCTCTACTGTGATTAGAAATAATTGGAGCTCCGCCTACAGGCTTGCCTATATATATATATATTATTACCACTACCCCCTGGTCGAAGCCGAGTGGTGGTTGGTACCCTCTGTCAATTCCTCGTGTAGTTAGACATCACACTACGTGTATTTCTTCACTTGTATAGGGTACCATCCGTGTTCCTGCCCCGTGCCAGTATGCACATAAACTTGCTTTCCTGGTTGGTCAGTCACTGCACAGAGAGCCCAGCCTGGAACTTGCTAGTCAACTGTTCTTCCTGTGAATCCACAGCACACGTGTACATCGGATTTCATTCGAGTGCCGCAATCACGTGGTTGTATTAGATGGGGAAAAACACCTAGAGCAGATTTCGTATGAGTGCGGCAAAACTACGGCAAAACTACGGCATGCCCGTAGCCTTACCGTAACCGTGCTGTAACTTACTGTACCGTAACTCTGTAATTTGATTGGATCAGAAGGACAACAACGATAGGAAACATTTCAAAGTTACGGCATGCCGTACAGTAACCGTGCTGTATTCAGTGCCGTAGTTTCTACTCATACGAAATCCACTCTGTATGGTATAGTTGCGGTATGTCTTGGCATTGAAATGTCTTCCCACCGTTCGGTATACTCTTTAAAGTGCAAGTATGTCAAAAACATTAATCTTGCAGATTTTGTAAAAAAAATGACGTTTAATCCCAAATTTTGGTTACTTTACGTGGATCCTTAGCCTGCTTACCGGCACTTCTGTAATTTTTTTCGGTCATTTTTTCCGGATTGGGTTTGACCGCGTGGCACAGGTTACCCAATCCGAAAAAACAACCGAAAAAAATACAGAAGAGCCGGCAAGCAGGCAAGTGGATCCTATGACGTCATAAGATGAATCAACTCCCTCCCTAGAGAAAACTACTACAATAAAATCCCGTAGCTTTCAATTGTGACATCACAAGATGAATCAATCACGCAATTCGGGTAACTTATTCTAGTTGAATTGCTGTTCCAGTCTCTCGAAGAAAACTAATTTAGACAACTGAATTATATTATAAATATAATTTGGGGCTAGAAGAGCTGTTGTTTTATGGCGCTACTTGCACTTTAGGGTACAGCTACGACATGCCGATTTCTTTAACACTCATACGAAATCCGTTGTATTATACCATAATAATCGAGGGCGGAGTTTCAGCGGGACTAAACATGGACGGCAACCGGAAGTAAAAGTTCCTTTTTGGAGTGTTTTAACGCCATCATGTCCGTGACGTCAAGTCAAATGTCTGTGTTGATTGGCCTGGAACGTGTACGGGGTCAGTAAGATTTTAACAATTTTCTTTCAGTCTCCTCTTGGTGCTGCTTTAAAGTGCCAATGAAATGAAAAAATGGATCCCGTTTTTATTTTATTTTATTAAATTCTAGGTTTCTCTTAGTCATTTTGTGCAATTAAAAATCAGTATGGAGAGCACGAACACATTTCTTTTTCGTATCGAAGTCAGGCATAATTGCCAAATCAGGCGACAATGTTTATGCCGTTAAAGATATTGCGCATTTATATTCGTCTCCATAAATACTAGAACATAAGAACATTTTGGGCTGTTTTCAATTTAAATGTGTAATACTTTGAGAATCCTCGAAGGTGGCCATAACTGTTCTAATAGAATCCTTGCAGTCGGCTTTGTGAATATAAATTTACAGACCTCGCGACGTCACGCATGTGATTACCATATATTTAACGGCATAAAAAGTGTCGCCAGATTTTGGCAATTATGCCTGACTTCATACGAAAAAAAAATGTTAGTGCTCTCCATATTGATTTTTAATTGCACCTACAATTGAATAAAATAATCGTTTTTTCATTTCATTGGCACTTTAAAAGCTCTCTAATGAGTAAACCGCGCAGGACTGGCGATGAGTACTGACTTTACATGTTTTTCTGAAGACTGGTATTCTTTAAAGGTTTTATTTAATAGGCAATAAAATCTATTTATTCAACCTATTTTAAAAGAAGGTGGACTATTTAGTTGGATGTAACTTTGAAAAATACGAACATAGTAACCGGATTAGCCCTTTGGTTGTTTCACGTGACTTTTCCTTCAGAATATTCTGTTTTAATTATATAAATAAAGGTTGTTGTTTAATCACCGGCCCGCTGGCGAGTATTTGATGTTCCTCTCAAATCCTCGCGATTTATAGCCGAAGAAACAGGAAAGAGAGATTTCTGGTTTGTTATTGTGATTTGACTTTTTTCACACGTGGGTAAGGCGATTCAGGCCAATGCAATATTAATTTTCAGTATTGATTTTCAACACAGTAATGGGTATGTAGCTAGAAAAGAACGAAGGTTGGTGGAAGCCATGATGTGCTCTAGTGACAAGTTAAAGCATCAGTTAATGTTATGGTTCATAAAACAACAGATCGGGAAATGTTTCAAGATAAATGCTAGCGAACTGTACGTGGCAAACCATAGGTGACCCAAGCTCTGTAAATAGCAATTGCTGGGGTGCAATCAATCCCAATGATGTAACATGCTCCCCAGTAATATTTAATAGCATTTGTATGGGATTTTTAGCCTTTATTTTCAACGTAAGTATTGAATAAAAATCGACAAAACCTGCAGGGTATCTTATTGTGTTCTGTGGGTAGCGGCGTAAAACGTAGCTGAAATTCGCTAAAATTTGGCACATAGCTAAGGAACACCAGAAGACACAAGAAGTTTTGTCGATTATATTCAATATTTACGTTGAAAATGGAATATTAAAGCATACAAATGCTATTAAATATTGCCATTTAGAGAGCTACCTGTGGGAAGACCTTGTAGATAAATTCCCGTGAAATGTAGTTTCCCTTCCCAGGTTTTCCTATAGGGACCTTGGGATATGTTGATTATATAGATTCATATTTACGTGGACAACAACCAAAAAGTAAAATGATTGAAAATGGATTAATTACCTTTAGAAGTAAAACAGTGACCAACGTTAAAAATGTTTAGAGAAAAGCAAAATAAATATTTCATTTTTTAAGTTAATTTATATACGTTTTGCATGTGTTCTAGTCTGTTCGTATTTCACTTATACATCTAGTGATTATTAGCCTCGACATTTTAACAGTTATTCTCTTGTATTTTGCTCTAGTTTATATTTATCAATGTAATGGTTGGTACATGTTCTCACCTGTGAATCCACCATAGAACTTAAAGGTGCTGTGTCATGGTTTTGCGCATGTGTGGAATCAATGTTCCATGGGTGGCTGTTAATTGGCTTCTAACAGTTAAAGTCCCCTCCCTTAATGCTTTATTGAAAGGTATGCAATATGTTCCTTGACATGTGCAGAGTTTGTTAATAATTTTGCACATTTACTAAAGGCGTGTCTCTCACCGTGACACAGCTCGTTTAGGGAAGAGGTCAAAACAATGGATTTTGAATGGGACCCAATTTTGTCAGGGGAGGTGGTGGGTAGCGGGTAATACCCCCTACCCTTTTTTCGAGGGTAATTTTCTCGCGTTGTAAAATAGGGACACCTGATTTTAATGCAGATACACGTTCTTCTCTGCCTGTAGAAACTAGAAATATAGTTACTTCTTCGATGGGTATTTTATTCAAGAAGATTTTAGTGGTCAAAAATCTAGATTTTGCCAAAATAGGTGGTGGGTTCCGGGTACAACCCCCCCTCTCATCAAAATTGGGTCCCGCCAGAGTACCATTGTTTTGATCTCTCCCTTAATTCTATTTTATTATAGTATAGTTTTGTAAACTCAATTGTGAAAATAAATGAATCTGAATCTATTTTGGAGACTCTCCATTTTGGTTTGTCAAGGGCGTTGCCTTACGCGTGACTGCATCCCAATGAAGTTTTGGTCGTAAAATAACTGATTCCGAGTGCGAGGTTAGTAAATCATTGTAATGTTGCAATCAAGATTATTATTAATACGGACGCGGCGCAACTGTAAAGATATCTGTAAACATCTCGGCTCAGGGGCACTCGAAATGATCACTAAAGATCTTATGGCGTCGAAATATGCCCTGATATGTCGTCCGCGGACATTATCTGATCCGAGAAGAGAACAGTTCCCGAGAGCGAAATCGAGGGTAACTGCGCTTCGAGGATCAGATTGTCCAAGGACAAATATCAGGCCATATTTCGACACCACAATGTAGGTTATTGTCGTTATCATCCTTCAAATATTCGCTCTCGGGAAACCGCTCTGTATATTTACTCGAGTGAATGCTCGTGCCATTTATTACTGAACTCTTTTGGGGAGGGGAGGGCGCGTTTATTTGGCTACCAATGTTCGAGGAAGCATTCATCAAGGCCATGAATCTTTCAGTGAGCATTCTAGAGGCCGACAGTGCTTTTGTCACTTTCAGCTTTGCTATTCAATTTATGGACTCAAACAACCATCGATGATATCTTATATCACGGCGATCGCATGTATTTACACGCTCTAACTAACGAAATGGTGCTTAATAAACGAGTTGCCGAAGGTGGCAACCTCTGACAACAATACAGCCAGTTTTATCAAGGGCGCATTGATCACTCATTTTGTGGCGAAGGACCATTTTGCTCACTGCAGCAGGCATTCATTCTTGGATAGCGCAAGTGCAATGTTGGTGCTTGATGGTTATATGATTGCTGGTATCAAAGAATCGGATTATTTTTATCTATTTGATTTGCATGCAAGAAATCATCTTGGAATACCACAGACTACCCAAGCGTAAGGTTAGCCGTTTATTTGACAAGACTTGACTAGGAATTTATATAGTTTTTAAAAATTGTAATAATTCTGTAAATATTGAAATAAAATAAACAAGACTTTACCTGTGTGTTGGTCAGTTATTGGGCTGTCTGTGTGAAGTTTCAGCGCATTTGAACAATTTTTTTCTTCTGCCAACCAAAAACCTTACTCTCGCTTGGGTAGCCTGTGGGAATACCAGATGAAATTAGTACTGCTGTTGTTTTAAAGTTTAATGATCTTTAATGACTTAGTATCTAATCTGCCTAATAATGGAGAATTGCAATTCAAAGACCAAAAAGTGGTTGCGGTAGATCACGGGAGGTTTTTAAGGGTGGCAGCACTTCACTTCTCACTGAGAACTTCTAGTAACTAAAAATCTTGTTCACGGGCAGTCCATCACACGGAAAGAGATGGCGGCTTTTACTTTTACCCACAGTCCTTTGCGCACGAAATATCTAAATCCGTTATAAAATCGCAGAAGCTAAGAGGTTTAAATCTTAAAAACAAGCCAGTACAAGTGATGTTGCCAATACACTTATTGAAGGGGATTTCTACGCGTGTGTTTTACTGTGTTAGGTTCGCAAGGGATTGTGGTTAAATGTACAGCTACCATCATTTTCGGTACGGTGGATTTTGAAGATATCTGTAAAGATCCTGGCTCAGGGTCAATTGTTAAGATACCTGTAAAGATCTCGACTGAGGGTCAATTGTTAAGATACCTGTAAAGATCCTGGCTCAGGGTCAATTGTTAAGATACCTGTAAAGATCCTGGCTCAGGGTCAATTGTTAAGATACCTGTAAAGATCTCGACTGAAGGTCAATTGTTAAGATACCTGTAAAGATCTCGGCTCAGAGCAATTGTTAAGATACTTGTAAAGATCTCGGCTCAGGATCAATTGTTAAGATACCTGTAGCCTGCGTAGCAAGCGCAGGGGGGAGATGGGAAGAGGAATGTGGAGAGGAAAGGGAAAGGAGCACTTGCAGCGAATCCCCCTTTTTGTTCCTTACGCCCCCAAATTATGTCATCTGTCAAAATCAACCAATCAACTTCCTTTCTCTGTCTGTTACAAATATTTGACCTTCGGTGTGAAGTTCAAAATGACCCCTAGGGAAAAACGAGGAACAGAAGTCAAACATTCTGTGTTTACGCTTCCTCTGACTCCAATATACACATGCCTGTTTCCGGAAAACAGCAGTTTTTTGCTGGGAATCCAAAGAACATGTTGGGAATTGCATGGTAGATTCAGAGAATTTACCGAGAAATTATTGATATATCGGGACAAACTGAATTAAACCGGGACAACTTTTGAGAAAATACACCACAGCTCAAACAAGCTTCAGGTAAGATAGCCCCATGGCTTGACATTTGTTACCCTGTAATATATTTTTCCTGCCAAAGAGCTACTGTAGATTTTCTTCTAATACACTTCCTTAACTGAGCGGCAGCATTCGCTACCTATTAGGTATACTAGTATTTAGGAAATATTTTACGAACTATGTAAACGGCAAGCCATATAATTATAAGAAATATGGTACATGTATTACCACGTAACCTAATATCATTAATAATTCGTAAGGGTACTAACCAATCGAGACCCAGCATTCGGGTCACGTGAAATTCTGGTTAGCCTATTCTTGATCAACGATACAGAATACTAATAAGCCCTATTAGTATTCTGTGTCAATGATACAGAAGACCAATAAGCCCTATTAGTATTCTGTATCAAATGATACCAGGAGCCCATTACCAGGAGCGTACCTAATGTGATGAGTAGCGCCCACAGCACAGTAGACGATGTGACTATTTAGTCGCGAAGTTCTGGTATGCGATTACGTTGTCTTTTGTTCTCTTGCGCTTTAGTATTTTTAGCAGTTTCAACCGTGTTAATTACAACGTTTCAGTGACGGCCTTTGTTTCTTCTCGTGGGAAGCACTAAGCTAAAAATAGCTACATCATTTGAATCTACTGTTGGACAGACCTAATATGGGAGATACACGCTCCTGGTGATGGGCTCCTGATGATACAGAGTACTAACTATAAGCCAACTAGAATCCTGTATGGAATGATACAGGATACTAACATGCCAGCGTTAGTATGAGGAAGTCTCACGACCGATCAGACTTCCCCTATCCCGGGCCGGGTGGAATGACAAACTATATCTGCTCTCGTATTATGTACACACCATCTCTTCCATGTGGGACCTGTTTTTCTGCACGCTACGCTCTGCTCTTTTATTGCATACACACTGTCTCTTCGATGTGGGACATGTTTTGGTGAGAAACTAATTCATCCCACATCGATAGCAAGGTGGGAGAAATCAATGCTTAAAGTGCCTATGAAGCTTATTTTTTTATTTTAGATATCAATTCTACATCAAGTGAATAGTAGAATGGTACAATATATCTTGTTTTGAATGCTGTGCCGCTGAGTTAAGGAGGTTTTAATATCCAAAATGCTAATTACATGACGTCAGGGGAGGCTTCAATTATTATACATTTTTTTTTTGTTACAGTTAAACAATTTTTTTAAATTATCAGTGTTATACCCATGGTTGAAATAAAATGATTTTAGAAATTTGTTTTCCTATATCAGTAGAAACGCCCATTCACAACCACTAAGAAGTGATTGCAGATACCTCCCCTGACGTCATGTAATTAGCATTTTGGATATTAAAACCTCCTTAACTCAGCGGCACAGCATTCAAAGCAAGATGTATTGTACCATTCTACTATTCACTTGATGTAGAATTGATATCTAAAATAACCCTTCATAGGCACAGATTCTATGTGGTGCATCAGTCCATAAGTACTATTTACTAGCCATTGCATATCCGATACAATATCGCCACTCATATTGTAAATAGTACTTATACATGGGGCCCACATCTATTTCCACTCGGTTTTGGGTTTAACAAGAAGATGGTCATATCGATATTTAAAAGTACTCATGACGCTTACCGAGAATGGTCGCGGGTCGCGTGTCGCGGGTAGACGGTGCGGGTGCGGGTAAAAAGGTGCGGGTGGGGGTAAAAAGGTGCGGGCGCGGGTAAAAAGTTTGACCATTAGTCAAACTCACTGAAGCTGGCCTCAGATCAAAGAACTGAGGGATCATGTCAAGTTTACAACACCATTGACGATGGTGTCGTAAACTAATAGATCTGAAGGTTTATGACTCTAAAGCTTACGACTCCGTCATCAAGAGAGTCGTAAACTAGACATGATCCGAACTGAGAAATCGGGCCATTTACTATATATATTTTAAGCCATTACTTTTAAAAGGAACGAATAAACATGACACTACAACAAGCTGGTAAAGTTATGTGATTCTTTACAAATGTCGATTATTACTGGGCCACGTGCGTTTAGGAGCGCCAGATACCTTTCGTAAAATACGCGAAATTTCCCACCAAAGTCCGTAAAACTTTGGCCAGCCTTACAAAATCTCAACATCTTGGCATTTCAGTCGAAGAAACGTTTGATTTTAGCAAAATAATAGACTTATCTCGCGTTTTAAATATGAACAGCTTTGAGAAAAGTATATCAATATCCATGCAGTCCCCCACTCCAAAAAGTTTGCCATGATCACGTGCACAGTGCTTTCTAATTGTTTGGTAGAGAAAAACACGGCGTGATTGCCAATTATTAGAGAATGGAACTGACTGGTTGACGGCGAAACATCTCGACACAAAAATTAAATAAAAAATTAAAGACTTTCGAAACTTGACTTGGGCGGCCAAAGGCCTGGCCCGAGTAATTACTTTTTCTTTACTAATCGATATTGTTGTGATTGAAAGGCGCCATGACGAATAATGCATTAATGAGATGACATCACCCCCGGAATTTGTAATTACGCGGTCATGGGTCAGAAAAAGTCATTTTTTTACCATTTCAAATAAGCGTAGAACAGAGTATTCTCTTTAAACCAAAAATGTCCACCAGACACATGAGTGGAGAGGCATCTGAAACGGGCCTTCAATTCCTTATATGGGATACGCTCGCGGCTAATTGGACATTTTGATAGACTTTTTGTTGTTGCCAGTCATTAATTTGAAAGCATTTTAGAAGGGCAACCTAAAACACGGAAGGACGGAATGGCGGAACGGCAAAAAAAATCCTCAAAAATTCTGTTTCCCCCCTTTTTTTTTGGCAAGCGAGAGCTTGAAAACAACGAACTATTTTAGGTCCCAGCTGTTCGCTTGTCAAAGTTGGCACATGAACGTCTTACGTCTCCCAGCAAATGGGATTATAATCTCCTTATCAGTTTGTTGTTTACTGACTTACTGACCTTACTGTCTCGTCTACATGTAATATCCCATTATATCTAGTAGTCCGGCAGGCTACATGTATTGCTCGTCAATTTCAGTGTTTCCATATTGCCTAGATTTGCACTGCAACTATAACGATTTCAATTTTCTATCATATATATATACAGTCAATACCAAAAAGGTTGTCCAGCAGAATATAATATAATACTATAATATCCATTGTTTTGGGCTATTGTCTAGGCCAAAACAATGGATATTAAAGCATTATATTATGTTCTGCTGGACAACTCTTTTTGGGATTGACTGTCACTATATATATCTACCATGTTTTCACAAAAGGGGGTCTTAGGTTCTAGGGCTCCTTTTGTGAAAACATGGTAGATCTTGTGTGCCTTTAGCTTTAAAAGCCAGTTACTCGTGTTCTTGCCGTTTTCTTGAAAGGGCAAATGCCCGGGGGGGGGGGGGGGGGGGGGGGTACTTACATGAAAAATGGGTATGTATGTGAGGCCAAGAGGCTCAAACCCTGACCCTGTTTGACCGAATCCGAGCTCTAAAACCCTGATTGCCCCTTTTGGGGGAAAAAAAAACCTGAATGCCCCTTCTTTAAATTGTTTTCAAAACAAGGTCGGATATATATCCCGGCCGGTATACCGCGTACCGGGATTGCATGCAAAATACGGAACATTTCAAGTCGGGACGTGACATTGGGTAAACAAATCAGCAGATGAAGTACATAGATAAGTACTGAAGTACGGGAACCTCAGTGCTTGCATGTGGGCAGGCGATCAAAATGCGGCAACAGAATGTCTTTTTTTGACATAGTAGCTAAAAAAAACCTAACTGCCTAAAAAAATACTGAACCCCGACCCTGACTGCACCCCGACCCTGACTGCACCCAAATTATACTCAAATCCTGACCCTGATCTGCCCAAATCAGGCCAAAACCCTGACCCTACCTGCCCAAACGGAGCTCAAAACCCTGACCCACCCGGGCGGCACATACATAATACGTCACAAACAGGAGTACCCCCCCCCCCCCCCCCCCCCCGGGGGCAAATGGTAGTTTAAGACTTTTCTGGCCTTTCTATGCCATAATTGATCAGACAGACAGACAGACAGAGGTTTATTGGCACTTTGCAGACATTAATGTTTACATCAGTGTTGAATCCAATAATAATATAAGATGACTAAATAGATGAATATTAAGTCTTGTTGTAGGGTAATATATATGACATTAATTTATTGTGGAAACAGGTGGCAAGTTACTTATAATGTGACATTGGATAATGAACTGAGCTTCAAGGAGTACATCACAACCATATGTAAAAAAGTAAACAACCAATTTAATGTTATGATTAGGTTCCGTAAACTTATTCCAAACAGTACCATGTTACGGCTGTATAAGGCCTTCTTACTACCTCACTTTTATTATTGTTCTATGGTATGGCATTTCTGTGGTAGTCGCAATTCCGACAAACTAGAGGCATTAAATAGACGCATTCTTAGGTTTATTTTTAAGGATAAGGACTCCGATTATAATCAGCTGCTTAAGAAAGCAGGAACTACCTCTATATACAATAGGCGTATTCAGAATATGCTGCTCACACTTTTTAAATGTCTGCATTTTGAAAATCACCCTGGATATTTAAAAGATATGTTCAACTTAAGATCAGTAGCTTATTCTCTGAGAGGCAGTAATATTCTCAGCCTTCCTAAACCATCTACAACTTCGTATGGCCTTCACTCATTTCGATATTTTGCAGCTAAAGTTTGGAACTCACTTCCCGACAACTATAGAGTTCTGAATACTTATAATGACTTTAACCGTCTGATTAGGCAATATGACTTTGCTACCATTTAAATGTAATTTGTTATTAATTCCAATTATTATTCAATTACTCGTGTACAAATTAGCTTTATCATGTATATATTAATATAAATAACATTTGTTTATTTAGTTATTTTCTCGAAGATATTAGCTTATTTCAGCTACTCTGTAAATTCGAGGATAAATAAAGTGTATGTATGTATGTATGTATGTATGTATGTGGGATTTAATTGTAAGGCAATCAGATATGTATTTGGCTTCTCTTCTTGCAATTTTGGTATCTGGCTTAAGTATAAGGGTTAAAATTTGGTCATCATTTGTTTTCTTTAGAGATCTTTTCAATGTATTTTCCAATGAAGCATAGAATTCCTTTCTCGGCACTTGGTAGTATGTGCATCTAATTATAAAGTGCCGTTCATCCTCAACTTCGGCTTTACAAAGAGGACAAAGCCTCTCGTTTGGTGGTTTGTATGGGCGCTCATATCTGCCCCTCTCAATTTGTAGCTCATGATTACTTATTCTCAACTTCGTTAGCGCAATTCGATGCTTCACGTTCTTAATATTTAACAGATAATTTTCAAGTTCGTGTTTATATTTGAATGTTCGGTAAAATCTTAATTTGTTACCTTGGTTGTTTTTTCGGTTATTATCGTTGAATAGCTCACTATGCCAATTTTGGATTTGAATATCTACTAGTCTTTGTTTTAAATTATTAATAATTATGATCTCTAGGTATTTTATGTTGGGGGGGGGGGGGGGGGGGGGGGGTGGAGGACTAGTTCAAACATTTTTCGAATAACTAACTTTACCTGGCATATGGCGCAACGATTTGCTTAGTGGAAGGCGTACATTTTCCACTAGGTCTGTGAAAAAAAAGCGCATTTTATGGATGAAAACGTTGAAAAGAGAGTTACTGGCTTTTAACTCTTTGTCGTCCGATCGTGTGAGCTCAATTGGTGAAATCCTGAGTTGTAACTCAACCCTTCCCCCTCAGTTGAAGTTTGGCTAGCCCGGGGTAGTTAACTACTGCTGACTTTTTAAGCCCAGGGCTCAAACTTTCCCCACAATACCATTCGGGAGAATTCTACGAAATCGTCGACGGTAGATATTACAACTTCTGTAGGGTTTCCAATGAAATGTGCTCAAATTTTAGAGAAAAATGCCACTGTCAGAGAGCTTGAGGATATCATTAAGTCTGAGGACGGCTGAAAAGTACTTGGTTTGCTTCTAGTAGGCTTTGTAAGAGGATTTCACAGGGTTTTCCTGTTGTGTTTGTGCTATCAGACACAAGAAAAAAATATTCAATGAAATCCTTGAAATCCTGCAGTTGGCAGTCTTTTACCCCTGCTCAACCTATTAGGATGTGTTTTTGTCACTTTAAATCAACGGCTTGAGTCCAAATCACCGCTCTTGGTTGTAGGGGTAAAAGACTTCTAAAAAATCCTACAGGAGTCCCAGAGGGGGACCCCTTGTGGAATATTTGTCCTTTACCCAGCATGCAATTGGAGGTGGGTACAGGAGAAGGCGGTGGAAAGAAATGCAGTGACAAGAATAGCGCGGTTCACAGTCGCTTGGTGTGTTTTGTGCCAACAAAACCTGGTGGTTGGAAGGATTAAAGAAGGTACTGTAACGACTGAGTGGTGATTTTGTGTTTGCTTTTGATTTCAAGTGCGAATGGGAAGGGTGTTTTGAGCCGATTTTTAACTTCTTAAAATTCGTGAAAATCGAAGAAACAATACGATCGCCAAAACAAGCGAAAGAGTCGAGCGATCCATGTTATAGCTCTGACTTTGAAGCCATTCATCCCTTCGCATAATATCGTAACATCGTCTTTCCAGCATGTCTAGATGTGATGCAATATTTTTTCTAGTATCGGACTAATGCGTCTTATATTTACAGGCTTGGACGGTTAAGAGTTAAAGCCACATAATTATATAAAATACCTAGAGATCAATTATGAGATAGAAATGTCAGAAAAGTCTTAAACTGTCATTTGCCCTTTCAAGAAAACGGCATAAAACACGAGTTACTGGCTTTTAAAGCTAAAGGCACACAAGATCTACCATGTTTTCACATGTTTTCACAAAATTATGAGGTGTCCAACTTTTCAACATATCAACATATCGGGTGCATTGTGGGAACGATTTTCCGTTACTGTCCCGCACTGAAACCGATGCGACAATGGTTACGTATACAGTAGTATAGTCGGAGTCAAAACGATACCCGTTTTCGGCGTTCAATATTATTGCACCCATTTAGTTCATTTTAGGCCTTTATAACACCAACTTCGACCTTTTATTGGCTATATTACCCCTTTTTTAGGACCAAAACATCTATTTGACACCGAATTGCAGTATGAAAGGCAGGCATTTATCCCAGCTACGATAGGTTCGGCTATCGTTTTTTTATTTTATTTTTGCCAACAAATGCGACCATAGTAGGATGCAGCCCACTAAACACAAAGACAGCCCCGCAAACACCTAACTAGACCCGTATTTTGTCTTTGGCAACCCTTCGTTTCGGCAACCTTTTTGGCGCAAATGGGGATAGGTAGGGACAAACAAGCATAGAGATGCACAGCAAAACACAACTTTGGCATCCCTAGCACACAAATAGGCCAGGATAGGGACACCCCAATTGGCCAAGTGGATAGGTAGGGACATACAAGCAAAACACAACTTTTGGCACCCACTAAACACAAAGACAGCTCCGCGAACACCTTAGAAAATAGAAGGGCTTCCAGCCCCACAGAACCCCATAGGTTCCCCATTGCGTATACTACATTCCAGCAAGAGGCCAACCCCACATTTACCCAAGCGCATTAGAGACTGGTGGGTATATACGAATAGGCAGTCTCATGGAGAACAATCTGTGTAGCTGGTTGATGCTTGGGAAGGATTACAAGTGTATAAGAAAGCAGTCGAATACAGAGTACTGTGCTCAGCATAATTATCAGATACGAGAGGGAAGTAGATCACCAACACCCTGTTCGAACTGTGGGATTGGGTATCGTACTAGTTACGGACTTTGCTCGAAGTGTGGGCAGAAAACGAGTCAACACCTCAGAGAGAAAAACGTTATACTAAGGTTCGCCTTGCAAAAGTGTTATTGGAATTGAAAAAGAACTACCCCCCAATCGATTAGAGAGAAGCTAGCTAGGTATTATCTAACCGAAAAAGACAACCCCTTCAATCAATTAGAGTAGGATATGTAGAAGATAACAACCTTTCACAAAGCATTTAGAGATAGCAGCCATATAAGTATTGTCAGAGGAAATTGGTATAGGTATTGCCAGAAGATAACAACCTTTCACAAAGCATTTAGAGATAGCCGCCATATTAGGAGAGTGTACTTTCAGCCAGGACTACCTAGATTTCGGCTACCTTTTTTGCCCACCCACTTTCGGTGGACCTTTTTTGTGCCTCCTGCAACCCCTTTGGTAGACAAACGCCGCCCTAGGAGAGTGTATTTTGTAGCCAAAAATGATACCTATTAGAGCTATAGTAGCCAAAGATATATAGAGCTACTTTTGCACATCGAACCTACCCTAGAGCAACATGGCCGTACAAGCAACCTTCGCAAGTATGGGTATTCGAGCCAAAAAGTCCGTAGCCGCACATCTGTTGGTAGAGAATGCCTACGAGTGCAATCTTCTGTCCGACATCTCCAAGGTCGACTACCTGGCAGAACACAAGGGTCGAACCCACCTTCGTCCCATCCCAGGACTTCCAACCTTTGTCGACGACGTCTACGTATTTGGATATCTTCGGCAGGAGGACATCGTTGTGTCTCGAGGCCACGTACTCTGTACGACAGGAGAAGAAGGTGCAGCAAAGCACGTAGTAGCAAGAGTGGTTCTAGCAGCCCGCGAGGCTATGGGCAAAAAGGCAGATGGAACTTGGAGAAGCCACATTCCTACCAATATTCTACATACTATCGCAACAAGGAAAGACACCCAAGGTAGTTCTATTCGGGCTACAATCGAAGGATAGAATGCGACACCAAAGAAGTAGCAAAGAGGAATTGGCACGAACTCTACGACAACGCCGAAGCAGAAGGTCTGTTTGTTGCAAAGGTGGATGTATCCGACATTCCAATGGACGAACTACAAGCCTCTCTACCAGCGTTCGAACGCCAGCTACTATCCCACGGCTACGGATTGTATTCCATCGACTATACACAGGACTTCTCTGGTGTCCTAGATCGCGAATCTTTGGTGCAGCATCTATGCGTTTTCGAAGACTTTCGAGAGCAGGGAACTTTCTACGAGGCAATGTCCAATCTAGAAAAGCCCACTATCCTCGCAAATACCAATAGTGTTGGCAACCATGTGTGTACGTGGGTCCACACCAACCCAGATGGCTACACAACTAGAACAAAGGTATACAACAAGATCGTCTCGAATTTCGAAGCTGGAGAGGTCCAAACACCAGTGGGAGGCCATCTTGCCGAGTATGTCGACTGCCCCAATCCACACCTGCACAAAACCTTCCAACATCCAGATGTACAAACTCGAGGCTGCACAGGAATAGAGGTATCGTTGTATGCCTGCCGAGGAACTATGCTGTCTGCAACAACTGGACAGAAAGTGGTCGACGAAACCCTAGCACTAGTTTCGCCAAAAGACGATCTACCAGAAGAAGAAGGACTCTTTGTGATCCAACCTCCAGCCAAGCAGTGGGAGAACCTTGCTGCTAGCCTAGATCGATGTCTTGTGGTGGCCAATCGTCCCATGGGAGAGATATTCGTAGCTTGGTATGCACACACCACAACGGGTAGAGTTGCAGGTGTTCGAATAGTTCCTACCAAGGCCAACGTCGAGGAAGAACAGAAGTGGGAGAGAGCGGTCGAATGGGCTACTGCAGACTTCGGCTTCCGAGGTTGTCCTATCTTTCGAGTGGACATTCTATCCCTAGAACCAGAAAACATCGAAATTGCCCCACTACGATGCTACACCAAAGACCCCAACTCCCACACAATTTTGTCTGCAAGCAGCGCTCCAGCAAGAAGAAGAAAAGAGACAGAATCGAAAGACAGAGTTGGAAGGCCTGCAGAAGTACGTGGCGGCACATCGACAGTATAGAAAAATATCCACACAAACTCGACAGCAGGTGCTCGATGCGCTAGAAGGCCAAACCACCAAGCTGGTATGCATTGCCCCAGACCCTAGCAACAAATCAACACCCTTTCGAATTCTAGGGTATAGACGACCAACCAAGGAACGAGCACCAGGAACAGGACATGGAATGCGCATTGTGTTGTCCATGGAAGATGCAGACGGGATGGCATCCAATACGATCGTGGTCTGGCCCACCAAAAGCCTATCCAAGGTGTTGGAACAGTGTGTCGACGACTTCGAGATCGACGACAAAGATTGCTATGGACGTATCCTATACTGGCTACCCCCCACAAACCAGAAAAAAAGGCTATGCATTGGAGTCGAGTCCACTCGTGTATTCCAAAACAAACAAGGGTGCGATATTTCGTGGAACCCTATTGTCTTGCCCTGTGCCCCCGATCCTGCAAAGAAAGCCATGCTCCAAACAATTGCCGACAGGGCATGGGAGGTCGAAAAGCAAATACACGCCCTAGAGCTAGAAAGAGCAAGCCCAAGCTCGAATGGTACAATCGCCCGCCCCAAAGCAAAAGGATTGTACCAAGGCACTTTAAAGATCTAGCCAAAGGAGAGTATATTTGCCGCCACTACTCCAATGCTATATTTCGTGGAACTCCTCGAATATTGTTGTGGTTGTATCCAATCGACAAAGACGGCAATCCCACGACCGAAGCAGAGCCTGTATATGGCAAGTTCCTACAAAACGAGGTAGACAGAGTTGGTGGACCAGAGGCACTATCGAAAGCCTTTGCTCCCATTCGCTGTTGGCTAGGAGAAGAGAGGACAACTACGCAAAAGAAGAAGGATCGACTAGCCACACTGGTAGTAGTAGAAGCCCCAATACCCCAATTCCCAGCCTCTACGCTTCTTTGCTGTCTCTACAGATATATGTCCAAGTATGCCCGCAACAGCATCCATCGTTTCCAAGGCCACAAACTCCTCTTCCGAAAACTCTCGAGTAGGACCATCTAGGTATGCTTGTCGCGCCACTACGAAGGAACGCAAAGGGAATCGAGGAGGACAACCACGAACTTTCTCGATATCCATGGCGTATATACCTAGTAGGAGAAATCTCTAATTCGCCCGCCAGACAGCGTGTTCCGTGTGGAAGCCATTGGCAGATACATATACCACGGCATCCAAAAGTATGCCTTCGAGATCCAAAATAGTTTGTATGCATCCAATGTATTTGCAGAAGCCCAACTCCAACTCAACCCAGCTCTACTCGAGAAGCCCATACTGCTACAGACTCTGTAGATGCGATGCGATGCGATGAGATACGATACGATGCGATACGATGCGATACGATACTAGTAGTTTGCTAGCAATCGCCGAAGATCGAAGTTTTTTGTGGTGTGCTATGGATTGCATTTGTCCGTGCGTTCGTCGTGGTGGACTGTAGGCTGGTATGTATTTTGCCTCCTTTGGGATTCCTCGGTTGTCGATGGTGGCATATATGCTATGGTTCGCATTTTGTCTTCCTTTGGATTCCTTGGTTGTGTGGCAATTTCCTACTCCATGTCAGGTGTTGGGTTTCGTCTATGCGGGCTTGGGGTTGGTCTACTTTTTTCTTCCCCTTTGGTGGGGCCAATGTGCCTGCTCTTTTTTTCTTCCTCTTGGGTGGGGCCTATGTGCCTGCTCTTATTTTCTTCCTTTTTGGCGGGCCCTATGTGGGTGCTCTTTTCTGCCGCTCGATATTGTGCGATTGCAAAGGCTATGGCCAAGAGGCAGAAAAGCACACTTGGCCATACTGCTTCTTTGGTGGCCGATTCTGCTATATCGGCTCGCAGATTTGCAGCATCTAGATCTGTCTCCAGCTCCTGTATATACTCCAGTAGTTGGGCTACATCCTGCATTGGCTCGGCTTGTGGTAGGATTGGGGTTTGGGCCACCTCCAATTCTAGGATAGGATCTTCTGCTATATCGGCTTGCTGTCTTGCGGCATATTGGTTTTTCTCCAGGCTTTGCACTTTTTGTTCTAGATCCTGTATGCGCTCTAGGGCTACCATATCCTGCATTGGCTCGGCTTGTGGTTGGTTTTGGATTTTGGCTAGCTGTTTGATCTCGGTTTGCCGAGTCGGAGCAATGGAAGGCGTTTCCAAACCTTGCTGGATGCGGTAGGCTCTACCTTGCCCTATACCATAGAGTCGTATTGCCTCTCGAATACCAACCTCTCCCGAAGCAATACTTTGGAACTGGTCGGGCGAAAGAACTGCTTTGTGTGGCATCGTATAGTATAGTATCGTGTTGTATCTATATGTAGTTGTTTTCTCCAATATGCATATCTAGAGACGATATCTGTAGCCGGAGTCGTAGCTTTGCAATAGGATCGTAGCCTTGCAATAGGATCGTAGCCTTGCAATAGAATCGTAGCCGTGCAATAGAATCGTAGCCTTGCAATAGAATCGTAGCCTTGCAATAGAATCGTAGCCTTGCAATAGAATCGTAGCCTTGCAATAGAATCGTAGCTTTTCTATGCGATTGCGTTTCTTTTCTACCTATTGGACGCGGCCTATGCGGTTGCACATGCTTCTTCTTTGGGCTTTGGGCGAGCTCTATTCTTCTTTTCTGCCGTTGGATGCAGCTCCTTTCCATCGAGCTTGGCAAAGTATTCCTCCTGCTCCTTTTTGGCTTTTCCTGTGGCCTTCTGCAGTTGGCGCATGGTTGGATCTTCTTCTTCTTGGGCTTTGCCCCATCAGCGGTGTAGTCGTGTCTGTCCTATCCCATACTTCTTCTTTGCTGCTGCGCTAGACATCGTGCCCTTGCTTGCAGCTATCTCTCGTATCTGCTCTTCGGATAGTTGGGTAGATTTCGGCATGTTGTTCTATATATAGGGTGGGTGTATTCTCTAGTAGGAATCCCAATTGGAGTTTTCTACCCATAGAGTATACTGCCGAAGCATGTCCGTCGAGAAGGTCCGTGCTGCTCTACCGTGTTTCGAATCGGATGCCATAGCTCGAAATAGAAAGTGGATGCAGGAGGCAGTAGACCATTCGCCTGACGCAGCAAGGTGCATGGGAGCAGGGTATGCTACGCTTTTGTTGCCCGCACGAAGCTAGAACGGTGTGCCAAATAGAGGGCGTGCCCGACGTTGCCATAGAGAAGATGGCCACAGAGATAGCCGATGCATATGTTGCGTGTATAGTGGGCGCATCGCCCAGAATCAGTGGACATATTCATCCCTGAATCTCATTAGAGGCCCGAAAATCATTGAACCATTGCTGGTTAATGAGGCAGCGGGAGATTCGAATACAGAGAAAACGGCGAAAACCGCTTCACCAGCATACCTTTGAAGCGCTCTAGTATTATGGTTTTTGGACAGAAAAATAGCTTACACGCGGCTTATTATAGCTAATGGTCACACAAAACAGCTGGGCTATTTACTTTAGTTGTATCTTTCAAAAAACCCTGTACCTTAGCCTTCTGAATCTTGGCGAGTTTTGAGCGAATTTTGTATGGAAAGTTGCTCGGGACAATATTCATGGTCGATTTACAACTAGAAATATAAGACGCAGAAAATGGCTTACACGCGGCTTCTTGTAGCCCTAAAAATTAACTTTAAAATGAGACCTCAAGCTCTCCAAACGGTCACAAAAAACCCTGTACCTTGGATTAAAAAAATGAAAAAGTTAAATAATTCGGCATTTCTGTCTACCAGATGAATTGAACTCTTCAATTGAGTATTAGAGTGTTGAGTCCCTTGGGGGTGTTTAACAAGCGGAGCGAAGCGAGCGGGTTTTCAAAGTCAAGCAATGATCAGCGTATTGAGTCCCGTGGGAGGTGTTGTTGTTGCGAGTGCTGTTTATCAAAAGATGTAGAGGATGAGTCTCATTTCTTTTTCGACTGTGTTTCTCATTCCGACCTAAGGAAGTCTATGTTTGAAGAAATTAGTAAATATTGTAAGAGTTTTTCGAGATTACGAGATAAAGATCGAATATCTTTTTTCTTTAGTAATGTCGATCCATTTGTTTGCAAACAAGCGAGTCACTTTATATATGAAGCTTTTGAGAGGAGAAATACCTTGTTACAAAGAACTGTATAATTATTTTTTCACTTCTCTAATCTCAGATGTGATTGTATATTAATTAGGCAATACCATGTATGTATATGGGAATGCTAATAAACTATTGTATTGTATTGCTTCGTGGCGTCGGCATCAGAACAACTGAGGACGCCATTACAAGTTGCCGAAGTAGATTTTTCTTTGGTTTTAGATAATCTCTTGAAAATTCATTGGCTAACTGTTTTAAAAGTGAAAGTGTTCATTAAAAGCTTTTAAGTGATATAAGTAACGGGGTATTTTGTTGTTTAGAAAATTTATCAAGCGTTCGGCTTCGGCGTCATAACAACTGAGGACGCCAGTTAACGAGTTGAAGTAGATTCTTCTCTGGTTTTAGATGCTCTATTGAAATCGAATGGCGTCAAACTACGTAAGAACATAAGTTTATAAAAAGAGGTCAAAATTTGAGGTTTAACGTTGCTTTGTTAATCAGTTTCATGTAAGTGCTGATGGTTTATGTCTAATGTTACACACTTAACCGATACTTGTCGTGATAGCATTTCATCGGAACTAGAGTAGTTAGGTTAAGGCAGAAGATGAAATCATAGGAATTGGTATCGAACTGACTTGGTATTGAAACGTCTTGAGTTGGCACCGAAATGGCTGGCATCGAAAGAGACTGCTATCAAAACGACCGGTTACCTTCTTGAATAACATCTCATTTTAAAGCTACATATTTCGAGAATCTGTATTCAGACTTATTTGCGATGCGATTTGAACACGACTGGGAGATTATTGAGAACGGCTTGGAACACTGTTTGCCGACCGGCTTTTTTCCCGCTTCTACGTGAGTTGCATGAACACAACTAGCTCAGTTTCTTTGTGGGTGATTTTGTGGATCCGATTTTGTTTGATTTCTTCCGGCAAGAATAAGCTTGAATGATGTCTCATTTTAAAGTTACATCTTCCTAGAATCTGTATTCAGACTTATTTGCGATGCAAGTTGAACACGATTGGGAGAAAATTGAGAATGAGTTGGAATTGCGGACCGGCTATTTTTACCGCTTCGACGCGTCGGAGTTGAACAAAAGTATACTCAGTTCAGTTTCATTTGGTGATTTTGTTTGACTTCTAGGGCACGGATAAGCTTGAATAACATTACATTTTAAAGCTACAGCTTCCTAGAATCTGTATTTAGACTTATTTGCGATGCGTTGTGAACATGCTGTGAAATAATCGAGAGCATGAGGTTTAAGCCGAAGGGCTTTGTCGTTTTGTGGATAAACTATTGTTTGGCTCTTTCATTCCATTACCTGGTTTTACGAACTTCTATTGAATTGACTTTCACACTTGAGAGATCGGCTTGGGACTAGCAGTTCCCAAAGCTCGTTCCATTTGAGATCGGCTAGGGACAAGCACCTCCCAAAGCCCATTTATTTAAGCCAAGCGTAGGGCAATCCTCTAACTCATTAATATTATAATTAGTTGACCTTAATGTAGTCCAAAATCTCAAAGTGTCCCTCGAACAAAGGCCATTCTGCGCGATGGACTAGGGAGCCTGTTCGAGTGCAAGACGCATAGCCTTGTTCTTGGTCTTGGTTGCGCCAAGCTGCAGAGTCTGTAGCAGTATGGGCTTCTCGAGTAGAGCTGGGTTGGCTTGGAGTTGGGCTTCTGCAAATACATTGGATGCATACAAACTATTTTGGATCTCGAAGGCATACTTTTGGATGCCGCGGTATATGTATCTGCCAATGGCTTCCACACGGAACACGCTGTCTGGCGGGCGAATTAGAGATTTTTCCTACTAGGTATATACGCCATGGATATCGAGAAAGTTCGTGGTTGTCCTCCTCGATTCCCTTTGCGTTCCTTCGTAGTGGCGCGACAAGCATACCTGGATGGTCCTACTCGAGAGTTTTCGGAAGAGGAGTTTGTGGCCTTGGAAACGATGGATGCTGTTGCGGGCATACTTGGACATATATCTGTAGAGACAGCAAAGAAGCGTAGAGGCTGGGAATTGGGCGAGTTGCTTGTTGTAGCCGATAGGTGGGGACATGTCTATCTAGCAATAGACGGAGGGCTCGTGGTTGTCTAGGGTATTGGGGCTTCTACTACTACCAATGTGGCTAGTCGATCCTTCTTCTTTTGCGTAGTTGTCTTCTCTTCTCCTAGCCAACAGCGAATGGGAGCAAAGGCTTTCGATAGTGCCTCTGGTCCACCAACTCTGTCTACCTCGTTTTGTAGGAACTTGCCATATACAGGCTCTGCTTCGGTCGTGGGATTGCAGTCTTTGTCGATTGGATACAACCACAACAATATTCGAGGAGTTCCACGAAATATAGCATTGGAGTAGTGGCGGCAAATATAGATCTAGTGCCTTGGTACAATCCTTTTGCTTTGGGGCGGGCGATTGTACCATTCGAGCTTGGGCTTGCTCTTTCTCTAGGGCGTGTATTTGCTTTTCGACCTCCCATGCCCTGTCGGCAATTGTTTGGAGCATGGCTTTCTTTGCAGGATCGGGGGCACAGAGCAAGACAATAGGGTTCCACGAAATATCGCACCCTTGTTTGTTTTGGAATACACGAGTGGACTCGACTCCAATGCATAGCCTTTTTTTCTGGTTTGTGGGGGGTAGCCAGTATAGGATACGTCCATAGCAAGCTTTGTCGTCGATCTCGAAGTCGTCGACACACTGTTCCAACACCTTGGATAGGCTTTTGGTGGGCCAGACCACGATCGTATTGGATGCCATCCCGTCTGCATCTTCCATGGACAACACAATGCGCATTCCATGTCCTGTTCCTGGTGCTCGTTCCTTGGTTGGTCGTCTATACCCTAGAATTCGAAAGTGTGTTGCTTTGTTGCCAGGGTCTGGGGCAATGCATACCAGCTTGGTGGTTTGGCCTTCTAGCGCATCGAGCACTTGCTGTCGAGTTTGTGTGGATATTTTTCTATACTGTCGATGTGCCGCCACGTACTTCTGCAGGCCTTCCAACTCTGTCTTTCGATTCTGTCTCTTTTCTTCTTCTTGCTGGAGCGCTGCTTCGTGGTGTTCCTTGTTTTTTTGTCTCCACTCGTGCGAGGCCATTACATCTGCCAGGTCTTGTAGACGCTTCTCGCGGTTGGCCTTCGACAATGTGGAGATTTGCCGATCGGTCTCTACTTCCAGTAGTTGGAAGATGCTTTTTGCTACTCCGATGGCCTGGCACTTTTTGTCTCTCCAGACCCACGATACGTAGGATGTCCCTGGCAACAGCTGCTCGGGGTTCGAAGCTTTTGGATGTAGCTGTGTGGGCTTCTTGCTTGCAGACAAAATTGTGTGGGAGTTGGGGTCTTTGGTGTAGCATCGTAGTGGGGCAATTTCGATGTTTTCTGGTTCTAGGGATAGAATGTCCACTCGAAAGATAGGACAACCTCGGAAGCCGAAGTCTGCAGTAGCCCATTCGACCGCTCTCTCCCACTTCTGTTCTTCCTCGACGTTGGCCTTGGTAGGAACTATTCGAACACCTGCAACTCTACCCGTTGTGGTGTGTGCATACCAAGCTACGAATATCTCTCCCATGGGACGATTGGCCACCACAAGACATCGATCTAGGCTAGCAGCAAGGTTCTCCCACTGCTTGGCTGGAGGTTGGATCACAAAGAGTCCTTCTTCTTCTGGTAGATCGTCTTTTGGCGAAACTAGTGCTAGGGCTTCGTCGACCACTTTCTGTCCAGTTGTTGCAGACAGCATAGTTCCTCGGCAGGCATACAACGATACCTCTATTCCTGTGCAGCCTCGAGTTTGTACATCTGGATGTTGGAAGGTTTTGTGCAGGTGTGGATTGGGGCAGTCGACATATTCGGCAAGATGGCCTCCCACTGGTGTTTGGACCTCTCCAGCTTCGAAATTCGAGACGATCTTGTTGTATACCTTTGTTCTAGTTGTGTAGCCATCTGGGTTGGTGTGGACCCACGTACACACATGGTTGCCAACACTATTGGTATTTGCGAGGATAGTGGGCTTTTCTAGATTGGACTTTGCCTCGTAGAAAGTTCCCTGCTCTCGAAAGTCTTCGAAAACGCATAGATGCTGCACCAAAGATTCGCGATCTAGGACACCAGAGAAGTCCTGTGTATAGTCGATGGAATACAATCCGTAGCCGTGGGATAGTAGCTGGCGTTCGAACGCTGGTAGAGAGGCTTGTAGTTCGTCCATTGGAATGTCGGATACATCCACCTTTGCAACAAACAGACCTTCTGCTTCGGCGTTGTCGTAGAGTTCGTGCCAATTCCTCTTTGCTACTTCTTTGGTGTCGCATTCTATCCTTCGATTGTAGCCCGAATAGAACTACCTTGGGTGTCTTTCCTTGTTGCGATAGTATGTAGAATATTGGTAGGAATGTGGCTTCTCCAAGTTCCATCTGCCTTTTTGCCCATAGCCTCGCGGGCTGCTAGAACCACTCTTGCTACTACGTGCTTTGCTGCACCTTCTTCTCCTGTCGTACAGAGTACGTGGCCTCGAGACACAACGATGTCCTCCTGCCGAAGATATCCAAATACGTAGACGTCGTCGACAAAGGTTGGAAGTCCTGGGATGGGACGAAGGTGGGTTCGACCCTTGTGTTCTGCCAGGTAGTCGACCTTGGAGATGTCGGACAGAAGATTGCACTCGTAGGCATTCTCTACCAACGGATGTGCGGCTACGGACTTTTTGGCTCGAATACCCATACTTGCGAAGGTTGCTTGTACGGCCATGTTGCTCTAGGGTAGGTTCGATGTGCAAAAGTAGCTCTATATATCTTTGGCTACTATAGCTCTAATAGGTATCATTTTTGGCTACAAAATACACTCTCCTAGGGCGGCGTTTGTCTACCAAAGGGGTTGCAGGAGGCACAAAAAAGGTCCACCGAAAGTGGGTGGGCAAAAAAGGTAGCCGAAATCTAGGTAGTCCTGGCTGAAAGTACACTCTCCTAATATGGCGGCTATCTCTAAATGCTTTGTGAAAGGTTGTTATCTTCCGGCAATACCTATACCAATTTCCTCTGACAATACTTATATGGCGGCTATCTCTAAATGCTTTGTGAAAGGTTGTTATCTTCTACATATCCTACTCTAATTGATTGAAGGGGTTGTCTTTTTCGGTTAGATAATACCTAGCTTCTCTCTAATCGATTGGGGGGTAGTTCTTTTTCAATTCCAATAACACCTTTGCAAGGCGAACCTTAGTATAACGTTTTTCTCTCCGAGGTGTTGACTCGTTTTCTGCCCACACTTCGAGCAAAGTCCGTAACTAGTACGATACCCAATCCCACAGTTCGAACAGGGTGTTGGTGATCTACTTCCCTCTCGTATCTGATAATTATGCTGAGCACAGTACTCTGTATTCGACTGCTTTCTTATACACTTGTAATCCTTCCCAAGCATCAACCAGCTACACAGATTGTTCTCCATGAGACTGCCTATTCGTATATACCCACCAGTCTCTAATGCGCTTGGGTAAATGTGGGGTTGGCCTCTTGCTGGAATGTAGTATACGCAATGGGGAACCTATGGGGTTCTGTGGGGCTGGAAGCCCTTCTATTTTCCAAGGTGTTCGCGGAGCTGTCTTTGTGTTTAGTGGGTGCCAAAAGTTGTGTTTTGCTTGTATGTCCCTACCTATCCACTTGGCCAATTGGGGTGTCCCTATCCTGGCCTATTTGTGTGCTAGGGATGCCAAAGTTGTGTTTTGCTGTGCATCTCTATGCTTGTTTGTCCCTACCTATCCCCATTTGCGCCAAAAAGGTTGCCGAAACGAAGGGTTGCCAAAGACAAAATACGGGTCTAGTTAGGTGTTCGCGGGGCTCAGTTCAGTTCAGTTCAGATTTATTTTGCACATGTTCAAAAAGAAAAGTATTACAGTTTATGGGTATTAAAAAGGTAATATAAGAAGTAAATATAAGTGAGAGAAAATATAATGAATCAATCGTGCGCAGTGGTCAAAGTAGCATTAGGGCTTTCGAGTTGACCACTGCCTGCGATGTTAATATTTGGACGTAAAGATTACTCAATGATACGTGAACCGGAACTTAATATAATAGTAATATTGAAAATAATGAAAATAAATCCCATGTCTGTAGTAGTTTATGCTTGAGAAAGGAGAAGCGATTGTTTGTATTGTTTTGAAAATGGGTAGGACGATTTTGACTGTTTTATATTGTAATCGATTGACTCCCAAATTGAAGACGAAATAAATCTAAATGTATGGATTCCATAGTTGGTTCGAGCTTTTGGTCTGCTAAAATTTTGCTTAGCAGCGCATCTGGTGTTATAAGTGTGACATGTTGCGGCTGTTTTTATGGTGTTTGAGAATATAGCAGGAACTGTATCTTTTTTATTTATAATTTTAAAGGTCAAAGTCGCTATTTTCAACTTAAAAACGTTGTCGAGCTTGAGGATTCGTAATAGATTAAAATAGGGAGTGGCATCTTCTCTTTTATAAGCAAAAAATATATTTCTGATACATTTGTTTTGGCAGGTACGAAGTTTTGTAAGATGGGTAGTGTATGTGTTACCCCAACTCATGATACCATAGTTGATGTAAGGGTAGATTAGAGTATAGTAGAGTTGCTTTAGCATATTTAAATCAACGTGATATCTCAATTTGTTCAAAATACCTGTATTCTTTGCGATTTTGCAATTAACATGTTTAATCTGTTGTTCCCAACTGATATGTCTATCAATATATATTCCTAAATATTTGATATGGTCTTTTTGTTCGATGTTCTCAATTTGGATATTTGAAGTTTTTTTCCTTTGAGAGCTAATAAGCATATACATGTAGTTGGTCTTTTTCATGTTAATAGAGAGTCTATTTGTAGCACAGTATCGAAATATATCTCCCAGCCCTTCATTCATTACATTTTCAATCTCGTTCATATTTTTACTTGAGTAGAAAACATTAGTATCGTCTGCAAAAATTCGAAAAGAGAGTTTCTTAGAGCAGTTTGGCATGTCGTTTATGTAAAGTAAGAATAAGAGTGGTCCAAGCGTTGATGCTTGTGGCACCCCACAAGTCATCCTAAGTGTATGCGAGTCGGTGTTTCCTATTCTGACATATTGTTGACGATTGTTCAAATAATCAGTAAACCAAGATAAGGGCGTGCCACGTATTCCATATTTATGTAATTTTGCGAGGAGAATTTTATGATTAACCGTGTCAAAAGCTTTGGAAAAATCTAAAAATAGACCACATGTGGTCTCCTTGTTGTCAATTGCAGTTTTCAAATTGTCAGTAATTTCAAGGATTGCCTGTTCTGTTGAATGTCCTTTTCTAAAGCCAAATTGGTAGTTAAAGATTATGCAATTTTTTCAAGAAACGACTCCAATTGATTATAAACTAGCTTTTCGAGAACTTTTGCAAAGGGTGACAATACGGATATTGGTCGATAATTAAAAGGGTCAGTGACAGTGCCGCTTTTATAAATAGGTGTGATTCTCGAGACTTTTAGAATATCCGGAACAATGCCTGTTCTAATAGATTCATTGTAGATGTAAGTGAATATTGGCGAGATTATCGGGGCTGCTGATTTGATCAAATTGTTAGGGATATTAATAGATGCTTTGTTGCCGTCTAAGCCTAAAAAGAGCTCAAGGACTTGTGTCTCAGTGATAGGGGACATTACGAAACTTGAGACTGGTGAGTTATGGATATAATTAGTAGGGTTTAGATTCGTTGGGTTAATTGAATTAGCTAAACTAGGGCCTACGTTAACGAAATGTTGGTTAAATTGATTCGCTATGTCAAGATTGTTGGAATATGTCTTATTATTTCTAATTATTCGAGTAGGGTATAACTGACCTTTTGTTTTTCGCTTAATGAGCGTTCCAATGAGTTTCCAGGTGGCTTTCAAATTGTTTTTGCATCTCTCAAATTGCGTATTGTAATATCGTTTTTTGCTCTCGGATTTTATTTTGTTTAATCTATTAGAATATTTCTTATATTGGTTTATTTTTTGCAAGTTATTACTATGGAAATGGGTCTGATACATTTTTTGCTTTTTCTTGATCGATTTCAATATTCCGTTTGTAATCCATGGTTTGGTGAATTGTTTTAGCCTACTTCGTGGTACTTCTCTGACGGGCGCGTGCTTATTTGCCACCTCATTTATTGTATTTATCACCTTTACGGTACGTAGATTTAGGTCAGCGTTTTCATTTAGTAGAACGTTCCAGTCGATTTCTCGGATATCTTTTAAGTATGCATCTTTGTTATATTGTTTTTCAAAAACTCATGAATAATTAATGAGCATTTTGTCCAATCAGATGAAGCAAATCAGTCACGTGCATGCTCCTTTATACCTGATAAAATCTCATCATTCTAAAAGGCCCGCGGAGGGATTTCAATTCTGTCCCAGAGGGAAACGGGGTTAATGATTGAGACAATGGAATTTCTATTGATGTTTCAGCTTTCTCATTGAATTGCTAATTAGGATGAACGTTTTATATAAAGAATACTAATGAACATGAAATTTTATATAAAGTTTCATCCTAATTAAGAATTCACTGATAAAGACCCAAAGATAGCAAAAAGTACACGGAACATAAGGTACCTAGATAAAACATTTTGCACTAAATTTACTAATATCAGCAGACGACCGAGATACACAGATGATATTTTTAAAATGAAGTTATCCAACTACCATTACTTGTTTACCGAGCCACTGTTTAGTTCCAATTATTAAACCAAACTCAAAGCCGTAAAATAAAAAAAACGTGCATTAAACTTACATATTTTGTGCCGGAGTCATGTCAGTCACATCGCTTTCCAAGTCTTGAACTTTATCGAGGTAAACCACGACACCAAATCCTTCAAGTGCAGGTTGTTCTTGCATTGCGAAACGCCGCTTCAAACAACATAGTATGGTAATTTCTTCATGTCATTCCCTTGAGATGTTCGTAATTACAGGCGGTGATTACTCGAATATTTTGCATGGCGTTGTGAATACAAAGGTTCAATGGTTCATTAAGTAACCATTCCCTTGAGATGTGCGTCTTTCTTTCATTGCATTCTTAAAGCGTTTTTGAAGCCGTTTAAAACACTCACAGCACGTGTTTTATCAAGTCTAAAAATTCTTGGGCTTCGCCCTCGAATTTTTAAACTTGATAAAACACTGCTGTTCGTGTTTTAAACAGTACATAATCTCTGTAGAACTTTTTTTCATTACTTCGTTTGACTGGGAGATGATCAGATATGTCGATTAATGTGATACCGGAAGTTATGTGAGAGATCGAAGTGTTTGTATAAATGTGGTCAATTAGAGTCTTAGTATGGTCAGTTATTCTAGTCGGCTTAGTAATAACGGGAGTGATGTTATTTGCATAAAGCATATCTAAATATTTATCCGTTGGTGGATGGCTTGTATATTTGAAAAAGTCAATATTAATATCGCCCAAGATATAAATGTCATATTTACGTTGATTTAAATCCCTGAGCAACTCTTCCAACTGTTCAGTGAATATTTCGATATTTGATTTGGGGTGTCTATATATACAACCAACAATGATGGGATTTTTTGCTTTACTGCGAGGATCGATTTCAATCCAACACGATTCAACAAGCTCGGTATTAAACTTAATATCAGGTCTAGGAATTGTTTCTAAATCTTGAGAAGCGTAAATAGCGGCTCCACCTGCTGCAGTTGGTGAATCAGTATGATAAAACTGATAAACTGGGGCTGTCTTTGTGTTTAGTGGGCTGCATCCTACTATGGTCGCATTTGTTGGCAAAAATTAAAAAAAAAAAACGATAGCCGACCCTATTGTAGCTGGGATAAATGCCTGCCTTTCATACTGCAATTCGGTGTCAAATAGATGTTTTGGTCCTAAAAAAGGGGTAATATAGCCAATAAAAGGTCGAAGTTGGTGTTATAAAGGCCTAAAATAAACTAAATGGGTGCAATAATATTGAACGCCGAAAACGGGTATCATTTTGACTCCGACTATACTACTTATACGTACTGTTAATGTCCATCTAAGGGTTTTGGATGTAGTAACTAAACGAAATTTTCCCAGTACTAAACAGCTTTTAAATGTCGTATTTATTTTTAAAAGCATCATCTCAGCAATAATCAGCAATAATCTCCGCAGTTATGAGCGCGTATATTATTGTCGCGGTTCGTGACTAGCGCGCTAGCTGTTTGGAACGTCTAGCCCAGCTAGCAGAGTACTAGATGAAGTAAATAACATATATTTTTCTATTATTAGCCTCATTATCTAAGGTGCAGACAATTTCAAGACCTTCTTACGAAAAGCCTTCCAACCTTCACCAACAATATCGGGCCGTGTTCAACAAACAATAACATACAAAGGAGATATTGAAATGTAAATTCAAGGTACGCACGAATTTCTAGACTTAGGAAGCAATTATTTCTAAATCATTTTGTTTTAATCCAATGGCAATATTTGTCCAAAAATAGTAGTAAGCAATGCGAAAAATAAAATCATTTGTGAATTTTAAAAATCATGATTCATTGGAAGGTTTGATATTTGATCGTTATAAAATGCTTTGTAATTATCATATTTTCGCTAATATGCTAATGTTTTCGTTTGCAGTGTCGACGTTTTCATCACTAATAAAACCTAAGGGAACAAACTTTTACTTCTGAAATAACCTTTGAACCTTCTCGGATGATAAAGTAGGAAAGCACGGCTTTATTTACATGTATTTCCGTCTAGTACTCTTAGCTTTAGCCAGCGCGCTAGTCACGAACCGCGACAATAATAATACATATATCATCTACGCGCTCATAACTGCAGAGATTATTGCCGGATGATGCTTTTAAAAATAAATACCACATTTAAAAGCTGTTTAGTACTGGGAAAATTTCGTTTAGTTACTACATCCAAAACGCTAAGATGGACATTGACAGTACGTATACGTAGCCATTGTCGCGTCGGTCTCTGTGCGGGACAGTAACGGGAAATCGTTCCCGCAATGCACCCGATATATTGATATGTTTATATGTTGGACAAATCATAATTTTTGCAATTCGCTGTATATATATATATATATATATGGATCCTGATTGCTGTTATTACAAGGCGTGAACGTTGCTATAAAATCCTTGGTTCAAACCACGTGAAATTGATATTCTCAACAGCTGTCATCGACAGTGTCAGTAGACCTTGTACTGTAAAAAGGGTTCACATAAATTTATTTTGGAGAAGTTTTCTTCCAATGGTCATATAGGAAAAGATACTCCGGGATATGATAAAATTATATTTTTTCTTAATTAGTTTTTCGGTGGGGTCTGGGATCTTGGGCTGCCTGTGGTTTTGGCGGGTAAATGACGCACGTGACAACTGTAAAGGACTTTGATCTTAGCTTCTATAGAATAGCAATTCGTCATTGTGATTACATGTCATCATGTCATCAAGGTAAGTTTACTGTTCTCTATATCATGTATATTGGAACTATTACTTGTTAAAATGGAATTTGCATGTACCACACATACACCGCCATGGCCATGAGCGCATGAACATAACCGGAAAGAGAAACACAACCGAGAATCGAACACATTTTGAAAGAACCTTAATCCGTATGTTTAACAGTCTAATAAATCTACCTAAATTTAGTAGATTTATTTCTATGAGTAGCAGTTGTACTTGTAACACTAAGTATGCCTACTGCATCCTTTGCAGCCGATGTACTTGGGCACGTGCTTGTAAGACATAAAATCAACGGAGATTGCTTGCTATAACAAGAAAGTGCAAATTGACATTTAATTTTTTTAAGACTTTACTTTATTTGATAAGACTGATAAAGACCATGAGTTGCAGTGTGCCGGAAATGAAAAATTTCCTTTGGTGTACAAATGTTGTTGTCGTATTTTCCCGGAGCAGGACTCGACCGCCTTTGTGTTTCATAAGGCTCGTGAATTCGAGTATTGGCAAGCGTGCGAGTATCTCGTGTTTACTGCGAGCACGAGCAAATTTTTTTTTTGCCTTCGGCGGCCTTACATTTACAATAGTATTTCCAGAGTACCTAGTGAAACTTCGAATGATCATACTAATTATCTTTTTCTGTTGGTGGAACGAATAACAGTTTATTACATCGAGTCGTAGAGGCCGGGTATGAAATCACCTTCAGAATCTTATCATATAACGTCCACCTATATGTATGGAAAGCTTGATTTTGCCTTCTATAGAAGGCTAAATTATATAGAAGGCAAAATAAAATACCGTTTTCAAGTGAACGTTAAAAAAGCTTGAGTTTTCCTTTGAGCTGTCAAACAGAAGGTTTGAGTTTGACTTTTTTCTGTAAATTATTATTAATAAGCGTCACACGGCTAATTGTCATTGAGAGCCCAGGAAATAAGAAAAGATACGCGTTTTGTTTTTACAACAAATATAGCGAAAAACATCACTAAAGACAGTTATCTGTAACAGCGCACAATACGCGTGATGGTGCATAGATTATACATACATTGACATACACAGTCGTCCACCAAAATGTTGTCCAGTTTGATATACTGATCAGTATAAATGTCACGTGATTGTAGTAAACCAACTACGCTTTCAATACTTTTTTGAGACCTTAAATATGTAATGGTAATTAAAAAAGAATAAAGAGGTAAATAGACCGCATTGTGGGTCTTATGGGTGATGTAGCGGTGTGAGCGCTCGTCTCTCACCGCTGTGGCCCGAGTTCGAATCCAAGACTTGGTGTTACATGTGAGTTGAGTTTATTTGGTGTGTTGTTCTCTCCCTTAGCTTGCCACGAGGGTTTCCTCCGGGACTGAAAGCGTTCATGCGCTAACTTTAAGAAGCGTTTAGTTACTTTATTCTTACTAATTTTCGCGAGTACTTAAATTCGCGATTTTCGCGTTTTCGAAAATATTTTATACTCGCGAAAAAAAGAGCGCGCGAAAATTAAACACGCGAAATTTAATACTATATTATATAAAAAAACATGATGACATGTAATCACAATGACGAATTGCTATTCTATGGAAGCTAAGATCAAAGTCCTTTACAGTTGTCACGTGCGTCATTTATCCGCCAAAACCACAGGCAGCCCAAGATCCCAGACCCCACCGAAAAACTAATTAAGAAAAAATATAATTTTATCATATCCCGGAGTATCTTTTCCTATATGACCATTGGAAGAAAACTTCTCCAAAATAAATTTCTGTGGACCCTTTTTACAGTACAAGGTCTACAGACACTATTTGTAGTTATCGATGACAGCTCAGTGCTGAGAATATCAATTTCACGTGGTTTGAAACCAGGGTTTTATAGAAACGTTCACGCTTTTAATAACAGCAATTGAAATCGCTATAGTTGCAGTGCAAATCTAGGCAATATGGAAACACTGAAACTGACGAGAAATACATGTAGCCTGCCGGACTACTAGATATAATGGGGATATTGCATGTAGACGAGACAGTAAGGTCAGTAAGTCCCGGGGGCGGGGGGGGGGGGGGGGGTACTCCTGTTTGTGACGTATTATGTATGTGCCGCCCGGGTGGGTCAGGGTTTTGAGCTCAGTTTAATTTGAGCAGGTAGGGTCAGGGTTTTGACCTGATTTGGGCAGATCAGGGTCAGGATTTGAGTATAATTTGGGTGCAGTCAGGGTCAGGGTTCAGTATTTTTTAGGCAGTTAGGGTTTAGTTTTTTTTTAGCTACTATGTCAAAAAAAATACATTCTGTTGCCGCATTTTGATCGCCTGTCCACATGCAAGCACTGAGGTTCCCTTACATTGTGACGCCGCTAATTCGTACTTCAGTACTTATCTATGTACTCCATCTGCTGATTTGTTTACCCAATACCACGTCCCGACTTGAAATGTTCCGTATTTTGCATGCAATCCCGGTACGCGGTTTACCGGCCGGGATATGTATCCGACCGTGTTTTAAAAACAATTTAAAGAAGGGGCAATAATGTTGGTTTTTATTTCAAAAAAAGGGGGCAATCAGGGTTTTGGAGCTCGGATTGGGTCAAACAGGGTCAGGGTTCGAGTCTCTTGGCCTCACATACATAACCCATTTTTCATGTAAGTAACCACCCCCCCCCCCCCCCCCCCCGCCGAGCAGTAAGTAAACAACAAACTGATAAGGATATTATAATTCCATTTGCTGGGAGACTTAAGACGTTCATCTGCTAACTTTGACAAGCGAACGGCTGGGACCTAAAATAGTTCGTTGTTTTCAAGCTCTCGCTTGACAAAAAAAGGGGGGGGAAACGGAATTTTTGAGGATTTTTTTGGCCGTTCCGCCATTCCGTCCTTCCGCGTTTTAGGGTTGCCCTTTACGATATCTGTGACTAGTGCGGAAAGGGTCGGAACATTTCTCGGATTTGATTGCAATGTTGCAATTCTTAAAACTAACTGTAAACAGAGAGAATAAGGAGTATCTTGAGATGCAAAGCAGATAAGACATTTAGGAGCCACTCAGTGTAGTGTCACAAGCTATTTTCCCCAGAAACACACAAACATCATTTAAGGTTATCTATACAACTGCATGATCATTACTTTTGTATTTTTGGTTGCTGCTGCTTATTTTCAAGTTCTTTGTCAAGTACTAAAACGGCTTTGGCAAAAAGTGAAACTTCTTGGTGTAACGATCGATAAGTTAAAGGGAACCTCGGCTGAAAAACAATGTTTGCTCTAAAGTGTTTGTTATGGATGCCTAAGTCTGTTTTTGTGTTTGTCTCCAGTAAATTGTACACTAGATGTCATTTATGCACCGATTTTCCTCTCGATAAAACACATTTGAATTTCCTGCGCGCCGCCATCTTGGATATAATGACGTCACAGTGTTGCCCTATTGTCGCATAACAAAAGAGCTATTGTTTTCTGACAATAAGGCAACACTGTGACGTCATACAATTCAAGATGGCGGCGCGCAGGAAATTCAAACGAGTTTTATCGACAGGAAAATTGTTGCATAAATGACATCTAGTGTACAATTTACTGGACACGAACACAGAAACGGACTTAGGCATCCATAACAAACACTTGAGAGCAAACATTGTTTTTCAGCCGAGGTTCCCTTTAAGGCAGTCTTCAGAAGAATGGCAGGTACAAAGCCTGCCATACATAAAAGGCATGGCATTTTTGAGGGACAAGAAACAAAAAAATATTGAGCGCCTAAACAAGCGAGCGCTATGTCTAGTTATGGATGATAAAACAAGAACATAATTGACCGATTCAGCTTGTTCATGTATTTGTTGTCCCAATTCAAGTCACCTGAACCTGAATGTTTCTTTGTTTTTCTGTATCCCAAGAGGCATGTACGATTTTTGCTAATTGGAAAACAAAGCACTGAATCCCCTGGAGAGCTCTCACATGATCTGAATTGGGACAACAAATGTACAAACTAAATAGGATAGAACAACAAACTTAATTATGCAAGTGACAGGGCTTTGAAGCCGAGGGAAATTGAGGGTAAAACAATAGCTAATTTCCATATTTATCGTACTTAGGAATAGCTTCTAAGTACGAAAAATATGCAGATTACTCGAAACTGTATTTAGAAATGTTTCTAAATACGGTAAATGAGCAAATGAGCTACTTGTTTTACCTCTCAAATTCCCTGTTTGACCCATAAAAAGTGCCACTCTGTGCAAAATGTATGTTCTACTAACCCTAAATTTCTCAGCGTTAGCCGGTAACCATTTCAACATAAACAAGAACACCCCTATTTGCAACACTAAAAAGATAAACGAACATCGCTAGTCAACATAAAACGTACATCACAAATAATAAGCAATAGCATATTTAAAACTAGAAATTAGCAAAAAAGCAGATTTACAAATGAATAAAAAGTGTAACATTAACCAAACAAAACGGCAAACAAACTTACGAGCAATTTGTAGCGTCCAAGGGATTTATATCCGCACGACCAAGTTCCTCTAACGTTCGGATTGACTTCCAGGGCTAGTAGCTTGTTTTCCCTCTCTCGTTGCCACTTTCAAACCCCAACGCGTTTTATATTCCGTTCCTTTTTGAAACGCTTGCTTCATATCCTTCAGAGCCTCTTCTATGGAAAGAGGCTCTCTAAATCGCTTATTCGGAGGACTTTCTGCCACTGATTGCCTTCTTGCTCAGTTCGACCGCAGTCAAGAATCGAATAAAATGCCTGCAGTTGAAATACTGTACACATGAATTACATGCGGAATGCTCACCTTAGGGAATAAAATAATTAGAAAATTCTCACAATTAACAATGGCTTTTATTTCATCGGCGGATGCCATATGAATATCTGAACCTCGCCAGTGTGTTGGACACGGATTCTAGATCCACGTGCTACAAGCCAATGGCTCGAATCCGGTGCACTGGCTCGGATTAGAAATATTACTTCTAACACTAGAGCACGGGCGTCTTGCAAAACTAATTACTCTAGTATTCAATACAAAACATAGCCTTCTATCGGCTGTTATGGGTGGTTCAGATTTTCTAATTTGTTTTTGGGTTGGGCTACCTGTGGCGAGCGGTCAAAATGGGGCGAGAAGAAAAGGAAAGGAGGGGGTTTACAGTCCGCCCCTGGGGAGTGAAAGGTCGTCACCCGTCGGTGACGCGTCAACTGTCAGATAGTCAAATAAACATGCTTGTTAAAATTCGCATTTATATCGGTATCCGAACAACACTTTCACGCGTATGGACTAAAATATGAATAGAAAGAAGTCTCGAAGTCAAACTATTGCACTGCAAACAATTTTTGTCGTCTGTGTAAGTTTTGTTTCAAGTACGGTACAAGTAATTCTAGCCGTCCTTCTATATAATTTTTTTAAAGCGTTGAATCGCGAAGTGAATCGTGGGATGAGTCATTTGGCTTCGTTGTGCGAAGCTGTTATTGGCTTCAACGTCGCAAAATCATCCGGTTTGTTCGATCGTGTTTGTAATCCTTCTTGACAAAAATCAGAAACTTAATTGCATGAGCTGTTTCTTTATGTTAGGAACTTGCTGAGCGATCGAAGAAGACAACCATGTCATAAGTTACATCCAGAGCTATTAAGTTCAAACTGACTGGGAAACAAACTTTGGAATAAACTTCATACTAGTTTACATAGTGAATGAAATAAAAACATTTTGAAACGAAAATGAAAAAGTACTACACCTGCGCGCGCAGGCCAAAAGCCGAGCTCCTCAACTGTTAGTTGAGGAGGCACTGGGAACGAGAATGGGAGCTCCCAAGTATCTGAACGACCAAACAAAAACGATAAATATATAAAGAAAACTACGGTGGCCCGTAAGGGACATCCCGTACACATATTTTTGAGGGAGCTAGCGCTGCCCATTGCATCCATACTTACAGTCATTTTCAAGAAGTCCTACCAGCTTGGAGAAGTACCTGAGGACTGGAGAACTGCCAACGCCGTAACTCCAATCTTTAAGAAAGGGTCTAAGTACAACCCCAGTAATTATAGACCCATTTCTTTAACATGTATTTCATGTAAGCTCATGGAGCACATTGTGGCTAGCTCGGTCATGCGACACGCCAGTGCTCATAATATTCTCTACATACTACAGCATGGCTTTAGGAGCATGAGATCCTGCGAAAACCAGCTCCTTGGCTTTATCCAAGATCTAACTAACAGCATGCATGCGGAAGACCAAACTGATGTACTGGTAATGGACTTCAGTAAGGCCTTTGATAAGGTTAGTCATCGGCGCCGAGTCAGGCAACTGGTTTATTATGGGATTGGTGGTCAAATGGTCAAGTGGATTAGATCATTCCTAACTGGCAGATCACAGAGAGTATAGTATTGGAGGGAGAAGCATCAGAGACAGCTAGCGTACTTTCGGGAGTACTACAGGCTCAGTTCTTGGGCCGTGTCTATTACTATTTTACATCAATGATCTGCCCAACTCGCTCATTGTCAGAAATCGATCCCACGCGTGCGCACTAGGCATCAAATTACGACCGTAAATAGACATTGTATTGCTCAGAAATTTTACAGTACTTTGTATAGAAGTTTGTGTTTGGAGACCAATTGTGAAACAGAATTACAATAAACCTTCAAATGTATCGTTTGCATCGTATTTTCTAGCATGTTATTGACTGTAAAATTGCATGTAATCGAGTTGAAGCGAATAATTCTGGCTTCCTGACATCCTGAGCTTATTCGAGTTAATGCACTAACCGTGTGTTTTGGCCTCCATGTTCACTGTAATTTCCTTCATTTTAGCTACACTGATGGTTTCTTTGATTAACTTTGGAGAATAAGCATAAGCGTTTCTGAATTTGTAACGACGGAATCGAGTAGCTTAAATGTCATTTTATCACACAATTATATGCAAATGTGACTTAGTATTTACTGACAACTTCCCAGTGAGGTTAAATTTGAGTGATTTTCAGGTATCTGTACACTATATACCACAGCTCGAAAGAATATCAAAACGAAACCCGCCATATTGCCATATGGCTCTCGATTAGCCTGTACGGAACCTGGTAACTAGTTTATTCGAAACTCAGTGTGATTGGTTGTATCTGACTTTTAAGTTTTGTCTTGGCGGTGGCGGGAATATAAAAGAAATGGAAAATAGAATCTCGAGTGTGTTCCCGGTAGATAACAGCTCTCGTCCTCGATAAAATTGTTATTCTTTAGCTTGCTGATTATACATGTCAGAACTTCTGCAATACTTGCCTGAATATGTAGTGAATTAGTGGCAAGAATTAGAGATTTATGATTGACAGGCGCTATTGCATAATTTTACGCCCCGCCTACAATGGGATAGATTTCTGACAATGTTCACTTGTCTCCAATGTCAGGCTGTTCGCAGATGATACTATTGCATACCTGACCCTTCAAAGAGACATTGACAAGCTAGAGCAATGGGATATGGATTATGGGATATGGAGTTCCATCCTGAAAAGTGTGAGATTTTGCGAGTTGGACGCAATGAATATCATTCAACATGAATATGTTCTTCATGGCAAGGTCCTGACATCCTGTGATTCAGCTAAATATCTTGGTGTTAATTTGTCATCTGACCTGAGATGGAACAATCATGTGGACACTGTGACCAAAAAGGCAAATAGTACTCTTGGATTCTTGAGACGGAATCTCAAAATAAGTTCGGTGACACTTAAGACCTAAGCACTAAAGACACTAGTGCGCCCAACCGTAGAGTATGCGGCCACAGTATGGGATCCTAACACAAAGACCAACACCCAAAAAGTGGGAATGGTGCAGCGCAGGGCGGCTAGGTTCGTCTTGATTAGATACCAGTGAATATCTAGCGTCGCGAAATGTTGCAACAACTGGGTTGGGAGTCACTTGAGAGCAGAAGGAGGGCAATGAGGCTGGCAATGATATATAAAATACACTACCGTCTTGTTGCCCTGGATGAACTGGAGAAACTGATCCCCGAGCAAAGGAAGAGCAGGTACTTAAACAACCTGAGTTATAAAGTACAGAGCTCTAGAATGGATTATCACATGTATTCTTACTTTCTGCGAACGATTATATAGAGAGTTGAACGGCCTTCCAGATGATGTGGTATTGGCACCCAAACTGTTTACATTCAAGGAGAAGCTTGCTGCACTGGGGCATTAATCATTACAATTGGCTGCCCCTGACCATTGTATTGTATTGTATTGTATTGTATTGTATTGTATTGTATTGTATTGTATTGTATTGTATTGTATTGTATTGTATTGTATTACATTCAAGGAGAAGCTTGCTGCACTGGGGCATTAATCATTACAATTGGCTGCCCCTGACCATTGTATTGTATTGTATTGTATTGTATTGTATTGTATTGTATTGTATTACATTCAAGGAGAAGCTTGCTGCACTGGGGCATTAATCATTACAATTGGCTGCCCCTGACCATTGTTATTAACAACCTATTATTTGTTTTTTATTATTAATTATTATTTATGCTATTAACGCTCACAATAATCTTCATTAGTGAAGGAGGTGAGTCAAACTGGAAGAAGAAGATTTGTTTCCGCTTACTTACAACCCGTGATCGCGACTTATAACTCTGAGCTCACGTGATCACATCATGTGTCTTCCAAAACCCGTGCAAATCAAGCCGACAAGTATGTAGAGCTGTGGAGTGCATGTCAGAAGGAGGAGGTATACAGCTTTATGAAAGACTGGCTGTCACCCCTGGGGCTGTATTATCACTACTTCAAGTATAGATCAATGTTCTCTTTGGCATAAGAAGTATATCAGATCCTTCAAAAATCATGAATAATTAATGAGCATTTTGTCCAATCAGATGAAGAAAATCACGGCTCACGTGCATGCTCCTTTATACCTGATAAAATCTCATTATTCTAAGTCCGCGGAGCTAGGGATTGAATTCTGTCCCAGGGGGGAAACGGGGTTAATGATTGAGACAATGGATAAGGGACGGACCATTAGAAAAGTTATGGGGGGGGGGGGGAGGGGGGGGGGGGGGGGGGGGGGTGGGGGAATTCCCAAAAAAAATCCATAGGAGGGAAAATTATCAAAAAAAATTTTCATGCACAACCAGCAACACAAAAAAAAAAAATCCTACATGGAGGGGGAGAGGCAAGGCAGAGGCCAGGGACTGCACAAATGTACAGGGATGCCATCAACTGCAAATGGTTTCCTTCTATCACTGTTTTTGTTGCAGCAACTCTTTTGTGAGAGGTACACATATGTATCCTTTGATTTATCCACTATTAAAAGCAGGAGAAATTTACATAATTTTTCGTCTCTCAAAAAGAATTGTTTGAATGGGATTTTCACTGGTCTCGCTATGAGCTTGAATCATAAACAATCATTTGCCATGCAAAGTGATGCAGCTGTACACTTTTATAGGTATCAATATTAAAGTATAACTTTTAATATGGGCACGCTAGCCCTGATGCCCTGATCAAAAAAATGTTTTCACAGGAGCATGGCTCTTAAAGTTTACTTAGGACAAGAATTATTAAGTCATATCAAAATCATTGCACACAGAAGAGGACATTTGCTATTGGTCATCGCTTTGAAGTAAATGCGATTTTATTTGAGAGAGAGAACAACTTCAGTCGCATTACAAGTTTATAATGTGGCTTACCTGTTGATACCAGAACTATACGAAGGAGAATTCTCTGCTTTCGTTTGAACGCTCCAAATTCTCTCATACTGCAGCTCCCGCCATACCAAAAGTCACACAAGAAAAATAGTACGAAATCATGACGAAATAGAACTTTAACAGTGATTTGTACCACTCTAAACTTGAGAAACCTCAATGTTCTATACACCAGAATACTGCAAATTTATTCTTCTATCTGAATTCAGCGGTAAGTATTCAAGCTAAACCCAGGTAGTTCCTAAACCAGTAACGCCTTGTAAAAAATCACTTTACTCGCGAAAGCAAATTTAAATTTGTACGGTCGAAATCTTAATATAAGGTCGAAATGCCCCGCTTAACGCACAACGGACGTTAAGGTCAGACCCCCCTCCCCCCCCCTCCCCCCTTAACGTCCACCCATTGTTTTATGCTTTTATAAAGTCAGGAAAAACAGTAATGAAATACACGGGAGTTCACTTATAAACAAAGTATAAAACAAGCTTACAGCTTTAATAGCTGCAACTGTACAGTCAGTCAGTACCTCGAATTCCCGTACGAGCTCATTTCGGACCTTGACTAAAATACTCATTATGTCACGACTATAAAACTGAGTTTCACTTACCTGGAGGTTTGACTGAGGTATTTCATGGTACTTCTAATCAAAAGACCTTGTTGAAATTTCCGGGAAATTGCGCTCTATGTAGATCTAGCTGACTGGAAACGTTTGATTAAAAAGTGTACTTCTATTGATGAAAATGTGTTTGTTCTTAATGCCCCACACTAACGTCCATGCCCTTACCCCCTCCCCCCTAAACGTCCGTTGTGCATTAAGCGGGCATTTCGAGTATGTCGACGGCCCCTAATCACTCCAACTGACAGTTATCAGTTGCAGATTAGATGTTACTTAACTTTGGAGTAAAAAAAATGCATGCAGCTTGAGAAACCCCTCCCCCCCCCCCCCCCCCCCCCATAACTTTTCTAATGGTCCGTCCCTAAGAACCTTGCAACTCTTGGAATTTCTATTGATGTTTCAGCCTTCTCATTGAATTGCTAATTAGGATGAATGTTTTATATAAAGAATACTAATGAACATGAAATGTTATATAAAGTTTCATCCTAATTAAGAATTCGCTGATAAAGACCCAAAGATAGCAAAAAGTACACGGAACATAAGGTACCTACATAATAAATTTTGCACTAAATTTACTAATATCAGCAGACTACCGAGATACACAGATAATATATGAAGTTACCAACTACCATTACTTGTTATTGTTTAGTTCCAAATATTAAATCAAACTCAAAGCCGTAAAATAATTATAACGTGCATTAAACTTACAAACATCCTCTTCATATTTTGTGCCGGAGTCAAAAAGTTTGAGTCTGCCGTCATGTCAGTCACATCGCTTTCCAAGTCTTGAACTTTGTCGATGTCAACCACGACACCAAATCCTTCAAGTGCAGCTTCTTGCCCTAGCTTGTTCTTTTCCGCTTCAAACAACATAGTATGGTAACGTATTCATGTCATTCCCTTGAGATATTCGTAATCGCAGGCAGTGATTACTCGAATATTTTGCATGGCGTTGTGAATACAAAGGTTCAATGGTTCGTTAAGTAGCCATTATAAGTTTTTGAAGCCGTTTAATAAACTCGCTGCGCCCTCGAGTTTTAAACCTGATAAAACACTGCTGCTCGTTTATTAAACAGTACTTAAACAGAGCAGATATGTGCCTTTTCATGATCGAGTTACTGGCTCTGCAATGATTGCTGTGAGTTCAACCAAGTTAATTTTTCATGCATCTCATGGTTTGCCATATTCACAATTGTGCATACCTGTGGTGCTGTGATTGACTTCCCAAATGGTGGCTACAGTGGATTTTCTGACTTTAGATGTCAGTTTGACAAGATCCTTCACAAGTCTGAGGCCGGAAAATTCACCCATGGTTAGATTTTATCTTGTAACAAGTGGCATATTCGTCGAGATTATCATTTGAGATATTCATGTATGAACAGATTAATGTGGATAGTGTGAAATCTACATTTAACACTCTGAACTGTCAATAATTCAAGTTATTATACAAAAATGTGCTGGCAAAAATATACATATTTTTCTAAACAGCCATGTAATATTTGGGCCTTATATCAGTGATTTTACCAAATATTTTGTAGAAATCAGAAATAGTTTCATTCACAAGGAGAAAGAATAGACCATTTTCTCAGGTATGCGCATGCAATATTGGCCGCCAAATCGCTTTTTGAACAATAGCCGCCAATTTTTGAACAATAGCCGATAATTTGAATAACAAAGGCTGTCGCATCAGAATGAGTCTAACAAAACCTAACAAAACTCACGGCCCACCAAGAACTACTTCATGTAGGCAGCTTGGATTTAGTATTGGTTGAAATAATAGGGAGGGTTATAGGTAACCACTATGTGATTCCCACGTGAAGTATTTACCGGCCCGTCAAGCCTGTTGCGTGCGCATACTTGAGAAAATGGTCTATTGGCCTTTTGTTGGCCTCACATGTCGTCACATAATTAGCATATTGCAAATTGAAACCTCTATAGCTCCAGTTGACTCCACACTCAAATTAAAAAAAGATTTAACAGTTCAACTATTTACTTGATGGAGAATCGATTTTAATGATAACAAATTTGGGCTCATATGCACTTTATACGTTCACACACTAGTAGACATTCTCTTTTTTATTTTTTTGCATCTAATAAACACTGACTATGGAAAGTAGTGGTAGTGCCCACGTTTAATGTGATGACTCTAATTTGAAATGCCACATCTTTTTCATATATTTTCTTAACTATAATAATTTATAAGTTCCAGGACTTTGTTGGATCCCGTGTTAAGGAATGGGAGAGGGGATCAAGTGAAAGGAAATCATCTACTCCATCACCTTCGATAATCACCTCTCCTAAATCGCTCTTACGTAATATCCTTTAAACATTGTTTGATTTCTGATTTTCTTGCAATTAAAAACATTCTTTTCAGCTGTCGTAACGAGATTTGTATTATTATTTTATTATTATTATTGGTAGGTAAAAAGGAATCCAAGAATCTCGGCATAATTTAGTCCAAGTTGAAATAACTTTCAATTACGTTTCACGTTCCACATTATTCTTTCCAAGAGCCGGAATATACTCTGGAGTTCCATAAAGACAACTAACAAACCTAGCAAAAACTAAGACCCTTCGTATGCCATGTTCATTTGCAAAGGATTTGGAGGCACGTGATGTGACCAGCTCAGAGTAATGTTCTCAGCCGCGATCCGGCGCGAGTTATAAGTAAGCGGGAAAGAATGTGTTTATGGTATGTCCCTTACGGGCCATCTAGAAAACAAAGATAAAAACACAAAAATAACTAGTAGAATCAAGGGAAATCAGTGCAAAAGGTTTAGGAAAAAAAAAGATAAACGGAAAATGAAAAGAAAGAAATTATCACTAGCTACTGGCTTAGGTTTCGATCCGCGCGATGGTTGAAGTTTTCTTAATTTGAATTCACTCTGAGTTCACTAAGTTATAAAATTATTTACTAAAAAAGTGTAAGCCCTCGGTAATTTGTATTTGATAGCAGAGCCTTCGTTGTTTCGGCCAGCGGAGCATACCGACTGGCCAAGGGAATAAATGAAGGGGTGTGGTCATTCTCAGAAACGAAAATGCGAGTGAACCTGCAAATACGTAATCTTATCACATAATTACTGTAAATGCCATCCATCTTTTTCCTCTGCACGATTTCTCACACAGTGAACGACTCCTAAATTGAATTGGATCATGCTTTATCGATATATTTTGTCTTAACCATAATGAAAGTTGACTGTATATATCAATCAATCAATCAATTTGACTCAGCCTACCTATTGTTTATCAGAAAGAATCGTCACGCATCCCTGCATGACTACGTTCTTGAATCAGTTTTTCATATGGATATTTTTTTAACCTTGCCCAACACTAATAACTGCTTGAATAATTCCTTAAATCCCGCGTTAAATATTATTTAAACACCACAAGACACACAGTTTAATGTTCGTCATTACTCTTTAATGCTGCTTTCGAAATGTTTGCTAATACATTAGAGCTGGGGCTGGTGCTCATATAATCGTCCCGATCGCTTGAACCTTTTGTTCAGTGTGAATCGAAGCGTAAATTAATATGCAGAACAAAATAATCAAGCGATCGAAGTGATCGGGACGATCATCTGAGAACCAGCCTCAACTAGACTCGTGTATAAAGAACAGTCCTTCTTTAAGAATGCCAGCCAGAGAAAACCCCTACTTGTGTCGGTAGGCATAACAACAAGGCAAGAAAGTAACTAACCAACCTGTTAGACTACCTCCCTACAAGAAAGAGAATTCCTCTGCTCCGTTGTTTATTAGGTTCAACTGAAATCCCTTTTAATACATCCCTATACGTACCTTACTCCGTAAACCGAATATAGAGGTTTCCTTTAATGGCAAATAAAAAGGATGCTCTTTCCACGAACATTTTAATTAATTATGCTTCAGCTTGACTGCTTAGCGAGAAAGTTCAGCTTTTTGACTTTATTGATCATTACAGCTTCTTGATTTTGCAATACTCAAACTTCCAGCGTCGGTCCCTGTGAATAAAAAATACATAAAGCTAAAACTAAAGATCGTTGTTAAATACAAGATAAACAAACAAGTAAACAACTTTTCCAAGTACCTATGTGGCACTACTGTATTGTATTCGTATGATTAACATTGATCTCCTTTTTATTAGGTGAATACTGACAATTATTAATAGCAATTGTATTAAAAGCCATATAAGAAATAAGTCACGTTTGTTGTTAAAATAAAACGAAACGCATCAATAAAGAAAGATTAATATAATTAACTTGTGAATGTTAAGGTCGATATTAATAGACCTCTTTAGTTTGCAATTGGCTCAATGTTGTCCATTTCAGATCACGTGACCATCTCCTTGTGTATTGTTTCTTTTATTTCTGGTTAACATTGATATGGAAATACAAACAATATTTTCCCCCAAAGATTTGAAATGGGAAAACATTGAGTCAACCTAATGAGTTCGTCTAATGGAGAAAGCACGGAAGTATCTAAGATGGATGAAACCTGAAAATGACTGTCAACATTCTATTTTATTTTTACCCCATATACGATAAATGACTGTCAACATTCTATGTTATTTTTACCCCGTATATACGATAAATTTGTCGGGATCTTGTGGTGGCTACTAGTCTGTATGATTTGCTTATGAGTGTAACCATCTTTACTAAAGTATTATTCTTTTCATTTATTATAGGCAAAGGGCTTTTCATTTGCGTGAAGCAATATACATATTAAGTAAGCAACTTGATTTAAGTGTCTATGTATTTAGCTTTGCAGCTAATTGGGGACACTAGTCCTACGATCATTTACGTCCTTATCCAAGAAGACGTGAAGTCTGTATTATGTAAAGGCAGCACCTTCTACTCAGTTATTTTAAGACCCTGAGTGCTGGTCCGGCCGCGGGGTTTGAACCAGCGACCTCCCGCTCGACAGACCGGCGCTTAACCACTGAGCTAACCGGGAGGGACTGGAGCTTAACCACTGAGCTAACCGGGAGGGACTGGAGCTTAACCACTGAGCTAACCGGGAGGCAGCAATATGTCACATTAATTTGTTCTATTGTACACAACGGTGCACTACCATTCACCCCTTACTTACTCTTGTCCGTTGTCATGCACGCTAGTGGCTCCTGACAGATAATAGCCAAATGGCACCTGAAAGGAGATTTGTGCCCTCCAGTTGTTTATGAAATGGGTGGTGATGCAGTGGTACCTTATGAAGTGAGAACTACGGCAGCATTTGAATCTGAATCTCCTAAACACAGAAGAAAGCAAGACGTCACAGTAAATGATGTAATAAGTAAATGATGAATAAATGGATTAATGAGTGAATTGTCAACTTTACAATCTAACCACACTCAGAAAAAGAAACGCACTAAATCACAATCATATCACACACTAAGGGTGCGTTCGATTGACCGTATTCCGGAATAAGAATACACAGAATGATCACTACATATCGCTTATATCGGGACTTTTTAGTCACTGGGACACTAAATGTATCCTGAATATCACATTTCAGCAAATGTTAGTAGCTTATAGTACAAAATGTACCTGAACCAGTGATTTCCAGAGATTATTCCATCTATTCTTATTCCGGAATACGGTCAATCGAACGCGCCCTAAAACACGAAGACATTTAACAAACTTCATAACCGTACCTGTCTTCGTAGAAGTTATCGTGATAGCTAGAGATGCCTGTAATGAAACCACTGTATGGGCAATGGAAGTTTAACAAGTCATCGAATCCGTTTACGTAGTTAGAGAAATGACATCGTCCAAGTGTCGCTGTGTTGGGTCTACAGCTAAAACTCCAACCGCGGTCCTTGTGAGGTTCACTGTATTTGGACCTTATAATGGCGAGGGACATTCCTGTAAGTAAAAATATAATTAGTCAACAAATACTACTGACGGTCTGTCAGAATTGTCCATATTCATTTTCTAATAATTCGAAAAATTGAAATATCATGGCTCAGCCAACTCAGTCCAACTATTTTATTTATGAACACTGGTATAATCAACTAAAGTCGATTGAGGTATGCTAACCGCCGTGGAAAGCGAGTAGTAGCTGACGTTTCGAGCGCCAGCCCTATTTTATTTATGCCTTACTTTATCGTATTTGCAAGGCATGTCTCAATGCGGTTCTTGCTAAGATTCCGCCAGTTTGCCTGGTGTTTCTGTATGCTCGAGGAAGCAAGAGAAATAGGACTTGACAAGATCAGTTCCTAATAGAGTGTAATTTTATTAGAGTTCCTACAGATACCCAAACTACCCTTGGCTGCTAAAGGACTGGGCACTAATCAAACATTGGTGTCACACTTCAACGGTGGATATTCGCTAATAATCTATATAAAACCTCACATTTACTCTCCTATTTTTTCTCTTTTGTTTATCTGTCAATCCTGAAACTCTTACTAGCCCTAAAACCTCGTCGTTTAACCTGGGAACTTGTTTTCGAAGTCGATTAGGGCACGCCTTTTACGGTTGGGATGTGTGTTAGAAATTGGGTTTGAAGTCTATTGAGTGATTCCTTTCATCAGGAGTGCGTGTAATTTATACAAAACCAACTATTACTTTATTTGAACGTGAAGCTTTTACTCACCCGCTGGACAGTTGAACGTAAAAGGACGATCATAATCAGTGTCTGATGCTGCAGAGGCAATCAGAACAAGTACAACCACCAATAGTAACGCTGTCTTGGCACAGAGCATGATGAACCTTAGATCAGTCACGATTGGGTGTCGTCAAGGTTTTTCTCTCGTTTTGCTGGAAATTTTAAAGTTGCAGAGTGAATTTACGGCTGTTCTATAAATTTTACTGATGCCTATGAGTGAGTTTCTTTGGGAGAATCCGAATTCTTGAATCCAAATATGGATTTGCGTTCCTTTACTAGAGTCCATTCGGAAAAATATCAGCTTGTCGCAATTTTCGCGCGAACTACAGATCAATCAATCAATCAATCAATAAATCAATCAATCAATTAATAACTTTATTAACGTGTCAAACTTCTAGCTGGCCACAAGTATCGGGGACACTGGATATAAATATGAGCAAAAATTTAAAAAAAGATAGACGCAATATTATTGAACAAAAATCCTATGACTAGATAATGTAATCTTAAGTTAAAATTGTAAAAATCCTAATAATAGGAATATTATAACAATCCTAATTCTAATAATCAAACCGTAATCCTAATCTAATTTGTTTACTGATAATATAATAATAAATGTTCCTAAATGATTACAAATTACGAATGTGAATAACCTTATAAATACATCTTACAGATAACTTAATATATACTTATTTAAATTAAAAGCGCCGCCGTCATCTACCTACTTTCACTGATATATTACAATGTATGTACAGTAAATATATTTATATATACAATAATATGATGTTTATATAATATAAAATATGGTTCTCCTTGTTATATAACAAAATAATGCACGCTCGTGGTCTCGAAAAACTGCGGATGCACGAGCGGAACGCGAGTGCATTTAGCAGTTTTTCAAGACCTCGAAAGTGCATTATTTTGTTATATCACAAGGAGAACCATCTTTTATTTATTTTATAATATAAACTAATGTAGACGAAGGAAATAAAACTATCTTTAGAACCCGCGTATTAAAAATCTAAAAGCAAACTGACGACAGCGAAACGCCATTTTTATGTACTTGACTTGTTTACAACTTTTTTCGTCGCTGATTGGTTCAATTGTGACAGCTTGACATTGACGAGCTGAAAGCTCGTTTCTTATTTGATGAAGTAATCTGCTAAGAATAGAACGTGTCAATCGATAAAAGTGAAAGACAGAAATTGCAAGAGCCGGCAAATGAAATGGGTTGTATAATATTGTCATCTGGTCAAAACTGTTGTAGGAAACAAAGTGCTTTCTTTTTACAATTTCTGGTCAGCACAGGAGAGGTTTATCTGCACATATGCATTGGAAAAGCATTCACAGAGAAATCGTTAGTGAATTAGCGACAGTAGAGTTGGGCACGTGAGTTGAGGATTGCCGACTATTTTCTACAACAACTGCATAGTTGACACTGATTACTGATTCTGTGGTCTGAAGAAGGATATTTTCTTTATCCCAAGGAACAGTGTTGTAACTATACTGCTCTGATGGCCGTGTTGCGTAGCTTGAGGCTCTCTTCAATTCGTTGGCATGGCCGCTATACACATGAATGATAATCTACTCTTTTGAAATTCTGCCAGTTCTGGGTTCTCTGCAAGTTTTATCGCCCGTTTTTCATTCAGGAACATTCAGGAACCTCTCAAACGAATTTCTACATGAAACCAGAGAAATCCCATTGTATTCTTCGCAATTCACTGTTCAGGTTTCAGCATAAAGCAGGCTTATTACAGTTATCGTCGAGTTATTGGTGAGTCATGTCTTGTTGTTGTGTTGTACGTCACTTTCCTCGTTTAAATAATACACCAGGCTGTTAGAAAAACCACATTTTTCTGAAATGCAATCATTTTTTTATATCAAACTCTCAACGAGTAACACTGTATTAGAATGTGGACAGTGCTTTTCTCAACTTCAAACGTTTTAGCATCCCATTTTGTGGTCGCTTAAGAGTACGAAGCCGATGCTAAATTCTCTTGCCGATCATTTTCTTTTAGTTTTGGGAAGCGACTTTTATTTTCCTCTTCTTCAACACACCTTAACAACTCAAAGTCGGACATGTTTTCTTCCCAGTCTATGAAATTATCTCCGTTAGCTATATAAACTCGCGAAAAATAATCACCGATATGTTTTGTTTTGATTGGATTCTCAGCGTGCTTGATTTTTTCTTGAGCGTGCATTTATAACAAAATCAAGCACGCTGAGCATCCAATCAAATCGCACGTTCTTAGGATGATCTCATAATTTATATTATAAAATAGTTAAATGATGTTTGTATAAAATACTATGTACAATAAAAAGTCTATTTTAAAATAAATGCATCATAGTCTATTTAAAATCATCAGGAATCACACAAGTGGCAGCCTTTACAATGGCTTGTGTCAGTTAATAGAGTGAGGTCTCTCTTTCTGATGTGTGCCTTGAATGCCGTTACGGAAGTAGTGTTCCTGTCCTTACTCTGCAGAGTTCGACCATAAATATGGCCCAAAATATCTGAGTGAGTGTTTCCCAAACTCGACTGTATTTACCCTAGGTATAAAGAAGTCTGAATTTCTCAAGTTATACTCAGAAGGGGAGTTACAGAACAGATTTACACTATTTGTTGGTAATGGATTGTTTTAAACCTTAAACATGAAAATAGCAATGTCTTGTAGCCTTTTATTGTACAAGCTTGTCAATCGAGCACGCAATAGGAGCTCACTGTAAGGTAGGCTCCAGTCACAAAAAACTGCTCTTAGACCCCGCTCGTTTACCCGCTCGAGCTTTCTGCTGTCAGGGGCTCTGCAGAAATGCCAAACAAGCCCACAGTATGTTAGATATGGTAAGATCGCAGCCTTGTATATCTTTAGCTTAGCTTCGACTGGGATGAGTTTCCGCAACCTCATCAGGACCCCAACACGCATACTCGCTTTCTTGCAGGCTGATCGGTGTTCTCATGCCAAAATAATCCATTTTCGGATTTGTTTTTTAAAGAAAAATATGTTTCTCTAAAGATTGCCTCGCCCCTTGTCTCTTATTAAGTGTTCTTACCTCCGAGCTTCTCTTGTCTTGCTAATTAAAGACGTGTCCGAAGCCGCTACGAACCCATCTATTATCTGGTTTAATGAGTGATCCATTTAATTTCAAGCCTTAATAGCCTAAACGAAAATGTCACGAAAACATACAGAAAATATTGCTGTGAAAGGTTGAACATTGCTAAAGTGCGTTAAAGCCTTTTGTAAAATATACAGAGCATACTTCTAAAGATCTTCTGGCGCTTTGGAAAGAGTATGATATTTACGGTTTACAAACTTTTGAAAAGAGAACTCGACAACAAACATCTCGCCGTTCGCCGATCTTTCTCCGTTGCTGTTCTCTCTAGAAAACCTCTGGAACCAGGGTACTTCACCTTAATCTTCAAAAAAGACAAAGCTTTTTGTATTACTCGCCATATTTTATCAACTGCAAGCTCAGTACACAACACTTATTCTAGTGACGCCGCTTCGCAGGCTACACCGTTATTCCTTTCAGTTCTTGCTTTCAACACTTGCCGCGATAAGCTTTGATTGACACCGTTTCAGCCAATCGTTCGATCCCAGGTCTCAATCACGCTCGGCTAATATGGCGGCCGCTTCGATGATCCATTTGCTGCGCGAAAAAAACACCATCTACCGCCTGAAAGCAGGCTACCAGAAACACATAAGGGAGTTGAAACGTGTAACAGCGGCCCCATGCTTCGGATTATACAGTGAATAAAAAGTACCATATTTGGAAAATACAGTCTAGTCTACACACAGAACCCGAGTTGCATGTTATGAATAACAGCGAACCGCTTAGTCTTGTAAAACCGCAACACCGCAGGTAAAAAATAAAATTTCCGCACCAAAAATAACGCAATACCGCATCATCACAAACCATTACGCCCCCCCTCTCGATGAGTCACTCACAGCTTAAGACTCTTGGCCATGGCTAAGGGACGGACCATTTGAAAATTGATGGGGGGGTACCGCAAATCCCAAAATAAAAATCGAGCAGGCCGAATTTGCACAGAAAAAAGAGCGAACGAGCTAAAATCACCCCGAAAAAAAATCGAGCAAGGGTGAAACTTTGTTCATCAGCTGAAACAGGAACCTTCAGTCAATGTTTAGTCTCCAGAACACAGGAAACCAGTGTTTTAGAGAGCAGTAAAATCTCAAAATGTTTGGCTCGGCCCTTTGGCCCTCGCAACATTTAAAGACATTCTGTTTTTTCTTCCATACGCAGGACAGTATATATTATCTAAACTCATAATCAAAGGCACATTCCCATAGGACAGATAATGCATTCCTGTACAAAAGATTAGTTATATATATTTGAGACTACGGAACAATGCAATATGATGCACTACAATACAATATGATGCACGAATTAACAATACAATTTTAAGTTAAGTATCCATCTGGGAAGGAGTGTGAGGTAGAGATTTCAAGAAGAATACATCGTACGGAGCCTTAGAACCTAAGACCCCCTTTTGTGAAAACATGCCTGGTCTTGCCGGTGTGCCTTTAGCTTTAAAAGCCAGTAACTCGTGTTTTTGCCATTTTCTTGAAAGGGCAAATGACAGTTTAAGACTTTTCTGGCCTTTCTATCCCATAATTGATCTCTAGGTATTTTATGTGGGGGTGAGGGGTGGGGAGGACTAGCCTGGCGTATGGCGCAACGATTAAAAAAAATATCGTGCAAGGTCCGATGCCATAAAAAAAATTATTGCAGCAATAGGAGTCCTAAAAAACATTTCGAGCAAAAAAAAATCCGGGTACCCCCCCCCCCCCCCCCCCCATCAATTTTCAAATGGTCCGTCCCTAAGTTATTGTGACGATCCATGCGTTGATTATCAGCTTGGTTAGTTCGTTTTCTTTCTAGATACTGAGAATTATAAAGTACTTTAATTTGTACAATGCATCTATGTAAAAAAGTTTTTTTGAATATGACTCATGTTCAAACTCGAATCCAGTAAGTTTGAAGTAACTTTTATTGAAAGTAATGAAATCAATCGTTATTCACCATTGATAGTATTGACTTTGTAAGCAATGTAGGCTTTTGTACGCAATGACGTTGATTATCGATATCCGGTGACTCACTTCCGGTATCGGCCCAGTCAAATCACTCGAAAATACATGGTTTTGGGAGCTATTTTGCCTTCTAAAACAAATAAACAATTGAAAAATTGATACCTTCAAATCAAAGTTAATTAACATCTAATCTGCAACTGATATTATATAAAGGTTTCGACTGAATAAATTTGAATTTGCTTTCGCGAGTGAAGTGAATTTTTACAAGGCGTTACTCGTTTATGGACGACCAAGCAGAAGAAAACTGGATTTAGCTCAGTTGAATGCGCATGTCTATTTTCAACTGACTTTCTACCGCTGAATTCAGAAAGGAGAATAAGTTTCTCAAAACGAAAGTCAGAGAATTCTTCTTCGTATAGTTCCAGTATCAACAGGTAAGCCATATTATAAACTTGTATTGCGACTGAAGTTGTTATCTCTCTTAAATAAAATCGCATTTACTTCAAAGCAATGACCAATACCAAATGTCCTCTTCTGTGTGCATGCAATGATTTTGATATGATAAGAGTCTGCTGTATTTAGTCCTGATTCAGAGGAACCACGCCACTTGACTGCACAAGGCAATAGACCACCTCGAAGTTTTCGACGCCATTTTGAATGGTATGCAACATTTCCTGGCGTGGTTACACAGTCCCCATACAAACCTTTGTAATTAGGACACGCTTCGTCAAAGCGCTCTGAAGAAAATTATAATTACGGCAAGGTGACCTAATAATTATACAAGAACCGCCGATAACAGAATCAAAGGTATGTTAAGAACAAATATCATATGTGAATTTGAACCCAGTAGGGTGACTTTTCCCGGATGAGTTTCAGGGAATTCGGTCAAATTTTCCTCCCCCTATTAAATTTCTCTGTTAATAGGGGGAGAGAAAATTTGACCGAATTCCCTGAAACTCGGTCCAGACATAAAGGGCACCCACACGAAGACACGGTAAAGTTGATGGATTTTTATTAAATATTTCTGTTGAAAATTGAGAACGGAAAATTTCCCATACAAACACTGTTAATTTCCATACACTGTTACTATCAGTGATCCTGGGCTGCCTGTGGTCTTATATAAAGTATTTTATAGCCATTCCTCGTTTAGAATGTTGCTATACAGCCTACAGGTAGTCAGCCTGTCAGGTCCTCACAAGACACAAGTCATTCTTGTTTCGCCGTATTGTGTCACAAACATGGCCGCAGAAAATGCAAAATCGCAAGAAAACGGTGAGAGGTTGAAGGGGAGGAGTACTTGTAGTTTAAATTGTTTAACATGGACTAAAGCATGTTTTGTTTGCAGCGTTCCATTTTTATTTGCAGCGTTCCATCTTTTATTTGCAGCGTTTCATTTATATTTGCAGCGTTCCATTTTTATTTGCAGCGTTTCATTTTTATTTGCAGCGTTCCATTTTTATTTGCAGCGTTCCAGTTTTTATTTGCAGCGTTCCATTTTTATTTTCAGCGTTCCATTTTTTATTTGCAGCGTTCCATTTTTATTTGCAGCGTTACTTTTTTATTTGCAGCGTTTCTTTTTCATTTGCAGCCTTTCTTTTTTATTTGCAGCCTTTCTTTTTTATTTGCAGCCTTTCTTTTTTAATTTGAAGCGTTTCTTTTTTGTTTGCAGCGTTTCTTTTATTTGCAGCGTGTCCCTTGTAGGCCACCGTACAAAGCGGACCTATAGCTATATAATTTGCCTGTTCACAGGCTCTTGATACTGGGAAAAAGACGCACAGTTTAAAGCCTGCATAGCTAAAGAAAGCTAGAGCTATAAGCGTTAATTTTCAAAAGAAATAAAATCAAGTTTACTGTGAATTCCGTTCCAGGTAGAGTAGATCGATATAATTTTTCGATACGAGTTCTGTTGAAATTTCACACATTTGCCATTTGGGCGTGAAGGCGGTGAAGCCAGTTTCGCCAGTAAAAGCTTTATAGCTGATTTAAAAAATGGACTTACCATCCTGTAACTGAGTGGACTTCATCAATCGCTATTGCAACAGTTTGCTGCCTTACCAGTTCTCCTCTTTCAGCTCTGTTGTCCATCTTTTTGACGATCCTACTATTGCGGCGGCTGATATCCCAATTGCCTTGAGATACTTGACCTGGTCATTCATAATGGTAACCAATGGAGAAACTACAACAATTGTAGCTGTATCCTTACCATGCAAAACTTTCATCAAGCGAGGGAATAACTGAAAAATTAAGCTCTATCGCCCGAAGCCAATAGGTAACGTTACAACTGTAGCAGTGGTCGGTTAAATTAAACTAACTTTCCACAAGACTGAGACTGACTAAAATACAACAAACTACGATCACGAAATTAATACGACAGACAGCTCGTGCAGCCGCTCGTGCAGCAACAGTTCAAAATATCTAACAGTTCTTTTCGTATTCTTCTTGTCTCTGTTACACAAATACATATTTGCAACTCGCCAGGTTTTCAAGACACTCTTCCTGCTCCCGTCGAAGTGATTTCACGTTTGGGAAATCCCTCAACAAATTCTGAAGTATACTACAAATAGCCAAGTGAATCTAAGAAGGCTAGGCTCATCTGATTTTAGACCGCATGACAGATAGGTGTTGACGCGAACTGTCAAAATTGACCAATCAGAGGGTATACCAGCAGCTGGTATACCGGAACAAGGTTCTGAATAGAATGTCCACAGGCCCTCTTTCCCTTTTCTCTCCCCATTCCCCCTCCCTTCACGTTCTCTACCCCAGTTATCGTCTTCTCTTTTGTTTTCTCAGATTTTTTAGTTTTTACCCCAGTTCTCGTCTTCTCTTTTGTTTTGTCAGATTTTTTAGTTTTTTTTAGTATCCAGGGCCTGTGAAGGTTCTTTGCAGAGTTCGATCAAAAATCATCTGGCAAAAGGCAGCCTACTGGGTTTAAATTCACAACTGATCTTCGTTATTACTATATACCACACCAGTGAATATCACTTTTTCGCGTGCTCTGATTGGCTACTCAGCGCATGCGCACGAGGCACTTTATTTAAAGTGAATCAAGATGGCCGCCGAGCGGGAGTGAACTGTAGCTCTTTTTCAGGAACCTCTCACAGCTCAAGAAATACCACGATTGCTTTATTACTTCACACCATGGACTAATATTCTTCAGTGACTTCTCTGAGCCCAAATAACACATAATCCAGTTTACAGAAAGAACGCTACAATTGCTCGTTCAACTCTGTCTTCAAGAAAAACGAACCATTTCGAAACGTTCATATGCGACTGGAAAAACGCCAAAAATAAGAAAACTTGTGAATATATAATAAGGTTTATACTTCGGTAGAGAACTAAGGAGGTAATGGTTTTCAACATATAAAATACCATATTCGAAATTTTTATACCATTTTTCAAACGAAGCATTTGAAGTTACAGTACTGTGACTATAGACTATCTACAGCACAAGAACTAGAAATCTCGGAACGACGATCCGCATTACCAAAGCCTGTAAGTAAATCTACAGAGCTATTATCAGGAAATTGTACAATATTTCACTTGATTTGGTCATTATGGTATCACATCGGCATTTTGACGAAATAGTTGATTGTTTCAGCAATGTTAAGAAAAATATTTTAAATTTTGTTTTAAAATGAAGTGTATAATTACATATGTAAAAAACTTAATATATGCTTATAATTGTTTTGTTTTCAGAAAGCCAACAATAAAACATAGTTTTAATAGAATGCCTTTGGCAGAGCAGTTTTGTGTTCATTTAATTTTGTTCATGTTAGAAGAGGAGTGATACTTATGATATTGTGTGGGACATTTGTGAGTGCGATTCAGTAAGAGGTGGCTGGTGCCTGCATGTGGACTTTGTCACCCAAGCTTTGTGTTTGCTAGCTTTAAACGAAACAGTACTTCTTGCTGTTTTTCCAGAAAAAGGGAATCCTGCAATAGTATACCTTTCCCTTCCCAGTTCCCTCAGTGTTACTTGATGTTTTTGAATATCTGGACTAAAACAGCAAAGGAGCATGCATGCATGTCTACTTGACAAATGGAGACTCTTCATGCAAGAACCTACACTTCTCTTGATCTTCATTTTATTCTCCCCAGGCATGTAAGAGGGTCTGAATGGGGTTAACTGACTACTGACAAACGGCCTTAAAAATAACTGACAACTGACAAATGACAATTTTTTTACTGACAACTGACAACCGAAAAATAACTGACAACTGACAAATTTGGTTTTTGTGGGTCAAACATTGTAAATTTTCTCTAGTAATGATTAATTAGGGCTAACTGACAACTGACAAACGGCCAAAATTTAAACTGACAACTGACATGTAAACCCCCCCCCCCCCATTGAGACCCTCATGTAAGCACAAGCAAAGTGAGACAAATATTCATGTATAGGATAATTGAAAGATATAAATAGCCTCCATAGGAAACTACATGTACACGTATGAGAACAAATATACATTTTTTTCATGTATACTTTATTTGAGACAATAATTAAAAATAAACTGTTAATGGTCACTTCGGTGAATAATTTTTTTTGATTCTGCTGTCGGTTGTTGTAGAATTATTAGGTGAGCTTGCCGTAATTATAATTTTAATTATATTCATTTTGAAATCACTGGTGTTTCCTGCAATTTGATTGGTCAAAAGCAGCAGTGATTTCAGCCTAAATTGCATCATTTTGTGTCTGTTATTGCATCCTTTTGCTGAACCAATCAATAAGCAGAATTTAAGAAGCCATTTCACAGCATAGGGATTGCGTGATCGCTCGCGCACGCTCTTAGATTTTAATTGCCTTCTTCAAAGCTCTACTTGCTTGACCTTTCTAGTTTGTTGTAAAAAAACAAATTTACGAACGTTTCTCGTTTGTTAAGATTTCAAAATGAATATAATTAAGTGGTCTTCGCGGTCGTGCAATTTTGTAATCACTCGTATGATTTCAGACCAAATTGCACTCCACTCAGTTATATTACCATTATAATTTTTTTTTCAGAGCGCTTTGACAAAGAGTGTCCGAATTACAAAGGTTTGTATGGGGACTGAGTATCCACGCCAGGAAATGTTGCATACATTATTTAAAATGGCGTCGAAAACTTCGAGGAGGTCTATTGAAGCAAAAGAAAATAAGGTGGCTTCTTTTGATCTCCTGACGTTCTGCATATGAGTTTAGCATGGCTTTACAAAATAAACAAGCCACAGCAATCCTAAAATGCTTTTAAAAGTGATATTGTCCTGTAACTTGTCTGAATGACTACGCTGTTAATTTTTTGTTGTTTTACTTATCCACTTCAATAACCCAATGATCTATATAGAGACCTTTTGTGTTAATTATTCAAACTTAGAACAACTCGACCAGCGTGTTCTAAAGATTTGCTTCGACGCTCAGTTGATATTCTTGGAATCGAGCTCAGCGGAAAGGAGTTGATTACGCGAGTTGTTTCGTTTTCAGTATAAAAGAGAAAATAACTCTAATATTGGTATTAAATAATAAAATGAAGGTACAATGATATTGCTCAAATTTTTTCGTCCTTTGGAATTTATTTAACAAATAAAAGATGGTTCTCCTTGTTATATAACGAAATAATGCACGCTCGAGGTCTTGAAAAACATGTGTTTAAGATCACGGATATTAATGAATACGGTAACGGAAACTTACACTTTTCCATGGAATTCCGTCACATTTCTGTTGACGGAAACATTTCATTTCGCCCTGTGTAAAAGCATGGTTTCTGTACTCGACGCGACGACTGCCATGCGGCACGAACTGCGGAAGGCTGTCGGTTCGCGAGCTTGTGATGCCATTCAATGCACTTGGATGGAAAATAACAATCATTTCAAGGAACAATCATTTCAAATAACAATCATTTCAAATAACAATCATTTCATTAGGAAGCAAGATGGCGGCGGGTCACACAATCAAAAGTGTTGTCCGTGCGTAATGCGTTCTTACCCCTTTCAGTCTTTATTTCTTTAGTTCTCTTTAGTGTGTATGTGTTCATAAGATGGAGCTTATTCAAGAGATACCGTTAAAAGGAGTGTCGTACGTCCAGGAGTCTCCTTGTGTAGAAGAGAGTGATAAAGCAGATAAAGTACTAGAAAGCATCGAGACTTCGAAGAAAGGGGCGGTACATCTCATTAGCATTTCTACTGATTCGCGTTTTTCACAGTGGCTGAGGGCCCTCAAGATTCGCTATTGGGTTGATTTTGGTAATCAAGATAAGTACAGGGTGGACTGGATACGGAAAACTGGCTCATCAGGCGAGCTGGTCGAATTGATTATTCAGCTCTTTCAACTGAGTGATGGCGGCGGGAAGGATCAGCTTCTATTTACGCTGACTGTTTATTTACACAAGCGCAAGTTGATGGTACAGGGCTATTACAAGGATCTATGGAAAGAAACGGAGTTTACGAAACTTAAGAGTCTTGTTAATGGATTGTCGTCAGATGAGTCTTTAGTGAATGCTCAGATCATTTCATTGTATGATAGCGTGTTCCAAGAGGCTGGTCGAAGTAGCGGTATAAATCTCGATGGCGTGTCTCTCGATATTTTTGAAGATTCCGATAATGAAGAAGGTTCTGATGAGAGCAGTGGAAAGGACTCTGAAGGGGCGCAGCTGATAGTTGCAAGTCCCAAGCGTAAAAGCCCTAAGGCTAAGTCGTCCTCACGCCGTATAGTCAAGAAAAGTCTGACTAAGTTATTCTCGCCCGTGAATTCCCGTAGTAAGCCTACAGTGGTGAGCGCGAAGAAACCAACAAAGAAAGTTTCTCCAAATGGTTTGGCCGGTAATATAGATCACCAGAAATTGATTGAACTCATTCAGTCATGTAATAACCGTATCTCTCGACTTGAAGATGTAGTGGCGAAAACAGACCAGGTAGTGGCTGAATCACTGTTTCAGGTCAATGTTATTAATGATAATTTCTCGTCCTCCAAGCAGGAGTTAGCTACCTCGCTAAACGACCGTTTAAACCACGAGCTCGTGGTATTGAGAAAAGCCCATGATGGGACTGTGCGTGAAGTGGAGGAACGAATGGCTAAAGCAGAGAATGAGGTAAAAAAGCTACAAGGACGAATCGGTTCGTTGGTAGAGGAGAAGGGTAATTTGTTAAAGAGAGTCAGAGCGCTGGAAGACGAGAATAAACTCTTACAGTCGCGCATTGTGGAGTTGGAAACGTGTTACGTAGAGGAGAGAAGCAAGGCAACGGAGGCAGTGCCAGAGCATGAGCCTGCTAGGAGTATCAGTGGATATTCCATCAAGAACACAAGATACGAGTGAAGTCGAGACCCGCAGCATGCAGAATCGACATGAGTCGCAACAGAGGCCATTTAATCACGATTTTGTAATACTTTGTGATTCAAATAGGAAGTTTTTAGATCTGGATAAACTATGTCCTAGACATGACGCTTGGGTTATTCCGTGTGGAACCACAGATAAAGCCACAGATATTTTGAAGTCGCCACGATTTAATGTGCGTCAAGGAATAATGATAAATACCGGCGTCAATGATGTCGAACATTTGTCAATACAGGAAGTAACAAGTAAGCAAGTTGAAATGGTCCGTGCCGCTGTGAGCGCATTTCCGGATAAAAAGGTCATTGTATCGAGCATCACACCCAGACGTGACGATCTGGACAAAGTAGTGTTCGACGTGAATGCTGCTGTCCACGAGCAGATTAAAGATTGGCCTAATGTCATTCACATTGACAATAGTAATCTTCGCGAAGAAAAGTTATTTTACGATGCTAAGCATTTTAATAGGAGGGTTGGTGTCTCTGCTTTCGCCGCTAATTTAAAGCAAGGGATTAGAATGTGCCTTGGTGTACGAGTGCGACCAAGAGCCCAGCGCCAACTGCAAATTTTATCCCAAGAGCCCAGTCGACAGGATCTACAACAGCAACCCAAAGAGCCCCGTCGACCACCGCAACTGCAACGGCGACCTAATGAACAAGGACTGGGTACACATCATGTTCCTACTTCGACTCTCGGTGCTAATGACGAGATCCATTCTGAGCTGAAGGGGTTAACAGATATACTGAAGCAGCTCATACATGTGAACACGATCCAATCACAGAGGGTTTTGTATCCACCAATGCAACCGGTTCCACCGGGGCTTGCTATTTGTAATCCGCAGTTTGGCTACCCATCTAACCAAGTACGTGCGGCTGTTTAGAAGCTGCCGCATATAATTCGTAATTTTAAATTGGGTGTGCCTGTCGTGTTAGTCTAGTCTTATAAGTTTTGTTTATTTTTCCTTCTTAATTTAGTTGTTTTAATTATATTTTTAGTTATCTTAATTTAGTAATTTTAGTATTATTTTTTTATTTGTTGCAGTAGTTGACATTAGTGACTCTATTCATCATTATTTTCCTGGCTGTTTAAGGGGTATTTCGTTTAAACCTTTTTGGTTTCCTTGTGTGGAAGTTTTGGTCTTCAAAATGTTCGGTAGTAAGTTTCTGAGCTTTTGTAGTTGGAATATTGAGGGACTTACACTAAAATTAGATGATGAGGCTTTTCTTTCTGAAATAGCAAAGTTTGATTTTGTTTCTCTTGTCGAAACGTGGTTGCCGTATGACCATAATGATCTCAATATTGAAGGGTTCTATTGTTATTCGAAATGTCGGAGATTATGCCGGAATTCTCGTAGAAGTTCCGGTGGTATAACGATTTTGGTCAAATCATCCCTAAGAAAAGGGGTTAAATTTCTAGACAAGGAGAGCTGCGAGGACTTTGTATGGTGGAAACTAGACAAACATTTTTTTGGTCTAAAACGTGACATTTTTGTTTGTAGTGTTTGCATCCCACCGCAGAATTCACCTAGGGAGAGAAGACTTGATAAAGATCATTTTGATGCTTTACAAGAAAGTATGTACAGTTTTGCCAGTAAAGGTGAAATTATTTTGTGTGGTGATTTCAATGCAAGATTGGGTAATTTGACAGATTATGTAGATAAAGATATTAATTCTTTTTTTGGTCCAGTTGCTGGGATCTTAGAGCCGCGAATCTCTAGGGATGTTCAGATTAATGCGTATGGTAGGTCACTCTCTGAGTTATGTGTTGGTAATAACTTAGTTACGTTAAATGGAAGAACAAAGGGTGATTATATCGGCCAGTTTTCCTGTCACACCTACAACGGGGCGAGTGTTGTTGATTATGCGATTGTTTCTCATAGTTTGTTTCCGCATATAAATCATTTTACAGTTTCACAAATGACAGAATTTTCTCATCACTGTTTTCTTTCTTTTGTTTTGGAGGCCAAAGTGTCCATATCTAAGAAGGGGGGCATGGAAACCCACCCCCCTCCTTTAGCTTTTTTGTGGAATGACAATTTAAAAAATGAATTTATCGAAACTATTAGTTCTGAGGAGGTTCAGTCTCAACTACGTAGCCTATTTGACAATTTAGACGGCTCGGAGGAAGAAATTGATATAGATTCTTTGGTCTCCGATTTCACTAATATTGTAGTTTGTGCTTCCAAAAAGGTGATTCCTGTTAAGAACAGAAAAAGGATCAAAAGGAACAAACATAATACGGTTCAGAAGCAAAAATGGTTCGACAAAAGTTGTTATGATCTTAAGAAGGAAGTAAAAAATTTGGGTATCTTATTATCAAAATACCCGAATGACCTTTATTTAAGGCATAAGTTTTTTTCAGTCAAAAAGTATTACAAGCGACTAATTAAAAGGACGAAAGCTCAGTTCAGGAACTCTCTACTTGATAAAATTCGAGATTTGGAATGTAGAAATCCTAGTGAATTTTGGAAGCTCGTTAAACTTTTAAAGTCCAATAAGTGTTCAGACGCCTCGAATGATATTTCTCCCGAGGAGTGGTTTGAGTATTTTAAAGACTTGAACAAGGTTAGTTTTACAACGGAAAGCGATAGTAGCGAGGCACAGATTGTTAACAATTATCAGATATGGGCTACGAGTAGTAATGGAATTTTGGACAACCCTATAACCATTGGGGAAGTATGTGATCTTTCCAAGAAATTGAAGAGCAAAAAGGCTAGTGCATGTGATTCAGTAAGCAACGAAATAATCAAGAATTCAATTCCAAGTTTAGCACCGTTTTTCGTCAATCTGTTTAAGGTGGCCCGCGGCTATTTATTTTGGCAACGGGGGTCTTTTTAAATTGCGTTTTTGAACAGCTAAACATTATCCGATTTCCGAGATTTTTTGATTTTTTAATAAAGAATCCTCGAATGTTATAAAAAGTACAATTAGAAAGTGATTAACAGAGAATTGCTGAAGATATAAGCGATTTTCGAAAACGTTGTTTTTTTAGGAAAGAGCGTATATTTCAAAACCCAAAAGATGGATTTGTTCCATTTTACTTTCAACGAGTGCCCAACCTCCAAGGTCTGTGACAGGCAAGTTTCAGGTTTATCGGCACCATACAAGTTTCTCAGCAAACGGCTGATCAATTTTAACCTTAAAATGTTATGCTCAGGCATCTGGTTCAATTGCCGGAAAAATATTACAGTAATAATTAAATCGTACATACCATATGGAAGTTCAATACCACTTGAAACTTCTGTGCCAAAGTCAAGAAGATCGGAAAACTGCAACTAACGTTATGCGGCGAACGAAGTAATACAGGTTATTGCTGAATATTTGCGAAATACGAGAAATTTGTATTCTTTCGGCATAAAAAAAATCACTAGTTTGTTTTTCTTAAGTTTCTAATATGACTTACAGTAGCATATTTTAAAGTACCTTACCGAGTTTCAGCGCGCTTTGACCATACGCTTTTGAGAAATAAAGGCTGTAAACTTCAGCTTGTGTGAGACTTCTAAAATCTAAATGCTTGGAAAACCCCTCATGTTAGCTAATTTATTCAATGAGTTTGTTTTGAATTTCCGCACGGGTTCTGCCACTTGGGAATCGCGAGGCAAGGAATAATTAAAATTATTGTTGAAATTAAAATTAGGATTACATTGTAATTCATGCGACTGTGTGCAGTAACCCATGCAAGTGTGACAACTAACACGCAAATCCTGGCTAAAATAGTGTTCGTTTCAAATAAGGGACAGTTATTCAAAATAAAAGTTAAAAAAGATCCGTACCGTCGAGAAAAAAAATGAATAAAAAGCAGTATTATGCTTTTGATACCGGCTCTGATACTCCTTGGCACCAAAACATTAGGCTCAGCCTGGACTATTATTACAAACTTGCAAAATTAATCCTCATTTTAATTTCAACATTAATTTTAATTATTCCTTGCCTCGCGATTCCCAAGTGGCAGAACCCGTGCGGAAATTCAAAACAAACTCATTGAATAAATTAGCTAACATGAGGGGTTTTCCAAGCATGTCTCACACAAGCTGAAGTTTACAGCCTTTATTTCTCAAAAGCGTATGGTCAAAGCGCGCTGAAACTCGGTAAGGTACTTTAAAATATGCTACTGTAAGTCATATTAGAAACTTAAGAAAAACAAACTAGTGATTTTTTTTATGCCGAAAGAATACAAATTTCTCGACTTTCGCAAATATTCAGCAATAACCTGTATTACTTCGTTCGCCGCATAACGTTAGTTGCAGTTTTCCGATCTTCTTGACTTTGGCACAGAAGTTTCAAGTGGTATTGAACTTCCATATGGTATGTACGATTTAATTATTACTGTAATATTTCTCCGGCAGTTGAACCAGATGCCTGAGCATAACATTTTAAGGTTAAAATTGATCAGCCGTTTGCTGAGAAACTTGTATGGTGCCGATTAACCTGAAACTTGCCTGTCACAGACCTTGGAGGTTGGGCACTCGTTGAAAGTAAAATGGAACAAATCCATCTTTTGGGTTTTGAAATATACGCTCTTTCCTAAAAAACAACGTTTTCGAAAATCGCTTATATCTTCAGCAATTCTTTATTAATCACTTTCTAATTGTACTTTTTATAACATTCGAGGATTCTTTATTAAAAGTTCAAAAAATCTCGGAAATCGGATAATGTTTAGCTGTTCAAAAACGCAATTTAAAAAGACCCCCGTTGCCAAAATAAATAGCCGCGGGCCACCTTAACACAGTTTTATCTCGCGGAGTTTTCCCGCAGGGCTGGTCCGAGGGATTGATTGTAGCACTACATAAGTCTGGGTGTAGGGCTGATCCTGGTAATTATAGAGGCATATCTATTAGTAGTTGTTTAGGAAAAAATTTCACGCTTATTCTGAATAATCGTTTCAACAAGTTCTTGAATGAGAACAATATTTTAAATTCGTTTCAAATTGGTTTCAGACAAAGTTTTAGGACGGCTGATCATGTGCTGGTGCTAAAGACATTAATAGATTTGTATAGATCAAAACATAAGCCTTTATTTGCTTGTTTCGTTGATTTCAGGAAAGCTTACGATAGTGTTTGGAGAGAGGGTCTGTTTTTCAAGTTGATAAGATATGGTTGTAGTAAAAAGTTTGTGCGTATATTATTAAGTATGTATTCTTCTGTTAAATCTGCGGTAAAGACAAGTCAAGGCGTGACTGCATTTTTTCAATCTGATATAGGTGTTAAACAGGGTTGCAATCTTAGTCCTTCGCTTTTTAATGTTTTTATTAACGATATACCTGAGATTTTTAACGATGGCTGCGACAAAGTTCATTTAGGAGACACTAAACTGAGCTCACTACTTTATGCGGATGACCTGGTTATTCTATCTGAATCGGCAACTGGCTTGCAAACCTGTCTTCGTAGACTTGAGTCTTATACATACAAGTGGAAGTTGAAAGTTAATTTAAAAAAGTCAAAGGTACTGGTTTTTGCAACGGCTTCTCAGAGACTAAAACTAATATTACGTCAATGGTTTTATGGTAACGACATGTTAGAACGGGTCGACGAATATACGTATTTAGGTATTACGTTCCATTATTCAGGTGGCTTTAAAACTGCACAAAAGTTGCTTTATAACAAGGCTTTGCGTGCTTACCATAGTCTTTTTAATTGCTTTTCCTCTATAGACAATGTATCAGTAAAAGTTCTTGTCCATCCCGCTTCCAGGACATTTATTTTCGGTTAGAAGAACTGACTTCCGTTACTAAGAAGCAATGTAATTTTGATTGACAAGTTACGTGCGTTGCTAAGAGGTAGGAGAGAACTCGTGTCTGGCGAATGAGTCTAGTCTGATCGAGCGTGTAGGGCATTTATAGAGTTGTAAAAGTCCACTAGTTGTGCTGACTTAAGAGGCTTTTCGCGAGTGTTGAGTTATAAATAAAGGGAACCAGCTTCCAAGAGTGTTTTTACCGTCGTCGCCGCGACATTTGGTCCTTCGAGCCGGATGAGAAGTCGAAAAGCCGCTGAGTCAGCGAGAAGTGAAGCTTGTGGTAAGTGAAATTTGAACAACTTCAAAGAATCGTACTACAATTCCAGTCGAAATGAGCGTGAATGGAGAGCATTCTCAAACACCAGAACTGTTTTCACCTGTAAGAGCCGGTTCTGTGTACTCTGCAGCAAAGTCTAGTAGTAGTAGGAGCTCCAAAAGCTCAATTTTAAGAAAGAAACTCCAAGCCAAAAAGATGGCACTTGAGGTAAAAATGGCAGAACAGCAATGTAGAGATGAGATCGAACTGTTCCGTGCAGAAACACAACGCCGTACAGAATTACGAAACCTGAAGAAAAAAGCTGAAGAATGCAGATTAGAGTATGAATATGAAGACGCCCTCGCCCAGGAGGAGCAAATAGTTAATGGAGATGGGAAAAGAGATAATGAGTTGGGCAGTCTGGTTATGGATAGTTTACAAGATCGCGTAGCGCGTTTGGACTTGAATACTTCGCCAAATACCGCTAACAAAATAACTGCTTGTGACACCCAAAGTGAGGGGGCCCCGGCCGTACAACCCTTCTCGTCAGAGAACGCAAATGTTGCAAACCAGGTACGGGATCCCTATGGCACAGGGAGCCCGATTGTGTCGCGGGTTTATTTAGAAGCTGCTGAAAGGCCAAAACCGGGACCTTGTGGCGTTGCAAGCGTTGTTATGTCAGAAAGTAAAAATCAAATGTGGGATACCTGTGCCGCGGGAAAGCCGAACACAGCGAAACCAGAGCCTGAAAGAATACAAGCGGCTCCTTTAGAAAAACTGTTTGAGCAAATGCTCCCAGCGTTTATCAAAATAGTGAAACCAAACATACCGAAGTTTAACGGCGACCCACTGGAGTACGCTAAATTTAAAGCAGCATTCAACATCGAAGTAGACAAAAAGGGTGTATACGACAATACTGAGAAACTCAAGTTTTTACTGGATTCTGTTGAAGGCAGCGCGAAATCATGCTTAAGACAATTCATCCCGGGGTCTGAAAAGTACGAAGAAGCATGGAAAGCACTAGGTGAACGTTTTGGTCGAGTTGACATTATCGTAGCCGCAGCAAAAAAGCGAGTGGAACAATTTCCGGTGATTCCCAAAGAAAATAGCGAGCAAATTAGAGAATATCAGGAAACTGTTTCAGAGCTTGTTGGTATCTATAAAGAGTGCAACTTTGTATATGAATTAAAGGCACAAATACCGGAAGCATACGTTAAAAAGCTTCCCATGCGTCTTTGCGGCAGGTGGGGGGAGTTAGTTGAAGGAAAGCAAAACATGTCAACTTGGGAATCGTTTGCGAAGTGGTTAGAACGAGAAGCGAAGATTTGCGAGAGCAAGCAGCGATGGATGCCAGAGAAGAGGGACTGGAGACGTGCTGATTCAGACAAGAAAGATAATCGGAGAGAAACAAAGGCGAGTGATAAGCAAACATCAGGACTGTTTGCTGGAGCGACGAAAGAATATCCATCGTATACAAGCAGGATGGCAGAGAAAAAATGTCTTATCCACAATTCCACGAATCATACGCTACAAGAGTGCAAGAGGTTCGAAAGCATGTCAGTGGATGAGAAAGAGAAGGTCGTACAAGATTACAGACTCTGTTTGTCTTGTTTGTTACCAGGCCACCGCCTGAGCAAGTGTCGAAGCAAGGAAAAGTGTAAAGTTGAAGACTGTGGCATGCGCCATCACACAACTGTACACGACGTCGACCTAAGGTTTATCGGAAGATCTAAGGCTAGAAATCCTCAAGGTAATAGTGCTCCAGAAACCGCCTCTCAGAATATCGGAACCACCGCGACTAATCCAGCGGAGGAACCGCACGAACAGCATCATGGAGCATCTTACACGGGATGTGAGATAGGTGGACGCGCACTGGTTGAAGTTTTACCCGTAGTCATCTTTGGAGGAAAAGAGAAGTTAACAGTAATGGCGATGCGTGATTCCGGCTGCAATACGACGCTAATAGATGAAGAGTTAGCGCAAAAATTGGGTCTTGAAGGCAGGGAAGTAGACCTAGAGCTACAAGGAGTGAACGCGCAGAAAACAGTTGCGTCAAAACACGTCAATAAATGCCGAATTGCAAGAGTTGGAAAATAAGAGACGAAATACTGTTTGCGAGACATCAAGACAATGCCAAATCTGAGCGGACCTGATCAGAAACTTAAATGGACGGAGATAAAACAACGGTATCCCCATTTACGGCACCTTGATTTGCAAGACACGGACACGGGTCCAGTACAGCTAATAATCGGAACGAACAACTCTGACTTAATTCTACCGAAGCAAGTAGTTAAACCGAAACGTGATCCAGGCTCCGAACGTGTCCCATACGCTGTTGAAACTCCTCTGGGATGGGCGGTCACCAACTGGTTGCCAGGTGATAGAGTAGTATCACAGTACGGCGCGTTCAAGGTGTACGAAAGGAATGTGAGCGAAGATGAAGATCTGAAGCGATTGGTTCAAGCGCAATCCGAAGTAGAAAACATGGGTGTGGTAAAGCTAACAAATCCAACCCGTTCAATTGAGGACAAACGTGCTTTGTCACTGATGGAGACAACAACTGTTAAGATGGAGGGCGAAGACGCTTACGAGTCAGGACTTCTCTGGAGAGAATGTGATCCGTCATTACCAGATAATTATGGCATGGCCAAACAGCGCTTAAAGTCCTTAGAGAAAAGGTTCGAGAGAAACCCCGGAATTAGAGAAAGATATGCTAAATCGATCAAGGATGACGTTGAGAAAGGTTACGTCAAGAAGTTGATAGAGGAAGAAATACAGATAGATAGCAAAGTCACATGGTATCTACCGCACAGATTCATAATAAACCCCAAGAAGCCTGATCGCCTTCGTCGAGTGTACGACGCATCAGCAAAATACATGGGTCAGAGTTTGAATGACAAGATTTACACGGGTCCAGACCTGTTGTCGTCATTGTTTGGCGTTATGCTTAGATTTTGCGAGGGCCGCATCGCGATGGCGGCGGATGTAAAGGAGATGTATCACATGTTACGATTACCCGACCAAGATAAACCAGCAATGAGGTTTCTGTGGAGCGATGCACCTGGCGAAGAACCTGATGTGTATCAGTTTGAGAGAACGGTGTTTGGAGAAGTGTCTGCTCCTTCTAGGGCGAACTATACGATGAGGCGAAATGCAGATGACAACGGGGAAGACCTACCACTAGGAGTTAAAGCAGTTTACAAGCACTTCTATATGGACGATGGTCTACCATCAACAAATTCTCGACAAGAAGCTATCGAGATGCGAAGGCAGATGACTGAATTACTGCGCCGTGGAGGATTTCGCCTGCATAAGTGGCTGACGAATGACCCAGAAGTTCTAGCTACTATCCCTGAGGACGAAAGATCGCCACGGTTCCTAGAATTGAGCGAGAACAAACTGCCAACAGACAGAGCGTTAGGTGTCACGTGGGACGCCCAAGAAGACGTGCTCAAGTTCTCTGGGCTTTCAGGAAGTCCAGGTACCACGAAACGGCAAATCTTGAGTCAAGCTTTCTCTATCTGGGATCCAAGAGGGCTACTTTTGCCGTTCTCAATAAGGAGCAAGATTATACTGCAGAACTTGCATCGCACAAGGAGTGGCTGGGACGAAGAGCTGAAAGAAACTGAACTTCGAGAATGGCGTGACTGGTGCAAGGAAGCAGAGGAGCTGACTGAAGTAAAGATCCCAAGAGCGCTACTCGGTCAAGACAAACCAGTCCGAGAGACTACGCTTCACGTGTTTAGTGATACCAGCCAAGAGGCGTATGGCGCATGTGCGTATTTGAGGCGAGAGTTTGAAGACGACACGGTCGAGTGCAGGCTCGTTGCCGGGAAAGGACGTGTCGCACCCCTGAAGGCACAATCTATCTGTAGGCTTGAGCTTATGGGAGCTCTTATAGCGGCACGGCTCGCCGAGACGTTAACTACAGAATTGATGACGAAGATAGAGAGGATAACGTTTTGGAGCGACTCTACGACTGTCCTGCACTGGATTAACCAGACAAGTTCTAACTACAAAGCGTTCGTTGGTAACCGAGTATCGGAGATTCATACGATAATGAGTGATCTGGAGACCACACTGGGGGCGGGTACGGTGAGTTGGAGGTACGTGCCTACGAAGGACAATCCGGCCGATGATATTACGCGAGGCTTACACCCCACAGAACTTACCACGGGTTACCGCTATGAAGATGGACCGAAGTTCCTAAGTAAGTCGGAAGAAATTTGGCCAAAGAACAGAGTAGGCGCTCCAAAGGAGGAAGACGACGAGAACGAGAGGAAGAGAGAGAGATGGGCTGGGGCATCTCAAGAAGCAGAGCCTGTGTTAGGATGGAAGAGGTATTCGTCGTTGTCTAAGTTGAGAAGGGTGACAGCGTACGTGTTTCGTTTTGTAAATAATGTACGAGCGAGAAAGGATGCGCGTCTAACAGGACCGCTTACCTCAGCAGAATATAAAGCTGCACAGAATTATCTCGTGAAGAAAGCGCAAGCTGAATCATTTGGGGAAGAGTTACGGAGTCTGCATAAAGGTCAAGAAATCTCTAAGCAAAGTAGGTTGAGGTCCCTTGATCCAAGAGTTGAAGATGGATTCCTTGTCGTTGGAGGGAGATTGCAAAGGGCACATTCTCTACCGTACAAAGCACGACACCCTAAAGTTATCGATTCAAGACATGAGCTTGCGAAGCTTATAATCGATGAGATGCACCATGTCTACCACCACCCACCAATTGAACATTTGCTGAATCAGATTCGCCAGGAGTACTGGATAATCCACGGGCGGCAAGCAATACGGAACATGAAGTTCAAGTGTAATTACTGTCGTCGACAGACAGTCAGACCGCAAGAACAGCAAATGGGAAATCTTCCTGAATGCAGAGTCGAACCAGGGATGGTGTTCAGAAATACTGGAGTTGATTTCTTCGGACCGATGTTAGTAAAAGAGAGACGGTCTGAGGTCAAAATTTACGGTTGCTTATTCGTGTGTATGAGCACAAGAGCGTGTCATCTGGAACTGGTGGATGACTTGTCGACGGATCATTTCATCATGGCACTCAAGAGATTCATTGCGCGGCGCGGAAGGCCGCAAAGGATGTATAGTGATAACGGTACAAATTTTGTAGGAGCCAACAACGAGTTACGGAAGTGCCTCAAACAGCTTGATCAAGAGAGACTGCAGAACTTTTGCGCGCCACGTAAGATAGAATGGAACTTCCAGCCTCCAAGTGCACCACACTTTGGAGGTGCGTGGGAGCGTTTGGTGCAGTGTACGAAGAAGACGCTGAAGGCGGTGTTGAAAGACAGAGTCGTCCCTAAAGAAGCTCTACGAACTGCTCTAACAGAAGCAGAAGGGATCCTCAACAGTAAACCGATTACTCATGTGTCGGGCGATGCGGATGACATCGAAGCTCTGACGCCAAACCATTTACTACTCCTGCGTGCTAACCCAATCTCCGAAGACGCTGTTGTTAGCGACAGAGAAATAAATTCGAAGAAACTTTGGCGACAAGCGCAAGCACTAGTTAATTTCTTTTGGAGGCGCTTCATTAGAGAGTACATCCCAAGTTTGACAGAGAGAAGTAAATGGAGGGATAAAAGACGGAACTTGAGAGAGGGGGACATAGTGCTGGTTGCTGAATCAGCCCAACCACGAGGTGTGTGGCCGGTTGGAAGGATCGTGCGGACCTACCCAGGCCAGGACGGGATGGTTAGAGCGGTTACCGTGCGTACTCAGTACGGAGAGTACAAGAGGCCCGTGACAAAGCTTTGTCTGCTAAAGGAAGCGGAGGACTGATAGCGTCTCGGCACATTGTCTCGACTGGGGGCGGGGATGTCCATCCCGCTTCCAGGACATTTATTTTCGGTTAGAAGAACTGACTTCCGTTACTAAGAAGCAATGTAATTTTGATTGACAAGTTACGTGCGTTGCTAAGAGGTAGGAGAGAACTCGTGTCTGGCGAATGAGTCTAGTCTGATCGAGCGTGTAGGGCATTTATAGAGTTGTAAAAGTCCACTAGTTGTGCTGACTTAAGAGGCTTTTCGCGAGTGTTGAGTTATAAATAAAGGGAACCAGCTTCCAAGAGTGTTTTTACCGTCGTCGCCGCGACAGTTCTTTTGAAATTGTTTTCTTCGATGGTAATTCCGATTTTATTATATGGATGTGAAATTTGGGGAGTATATGCCCTAGGTAAGCTTTCTGGTTTTGATATTTTTAAGAAGAAACTTTTTTCAGCAATAATTCTCGCAGAAAAGCTCCATTTGAAATTTTGTAAACGTATTTTAGGTGTTCACGCTAAAGCATCAAATCTAGCTGTTTATGCTGAGTTAGGTAGGGTACCTCTTATTTTACAGGTATCTGCTCTTATTGTGAAATATCGGTTACGTCTGAATGACCCCACTCTTAGTGAAACTATCGTTGGCAAGGCTTCACGCGTATGTATTAACTCCAATTCTCAAAGTGTTATATTTGCGAATTATATCTTAAAGATGTGTGGTCTTGATAATGTTTCAAATCTCCGTGTTCCATTAAAACAGTTAGGACAGTTTGCAAAAGTTCTAAAAACAAAGTTATATGGTCTGTACTCTAGTTTTTGGAACAATGAGGTTTTCGGAGGGCATTCTGACTCTCATGAAGTAACGCGGGGTAAATTACGGACATTTGGACTTGTTAAATCTGATGTGTGTTTTGAGAAGTATTTAAGTAGTATCTCAAATGTAAAACATCGACAAGCTGTTACCCGATTACGAATCTCGGCACACAGGTTGCCGGTTGAAACTGGGCGATCCAAAAAAATACCATATGATTCTCGAATCTGTACTATTTGTAATGATAACAGGGTTGGCGATGAGTTACATTATATATTTGAATGCAACAATCATGATTTTGTCAACTTGAGAAAGGATTTTCTTCAAAAGTTATATTGCGTCAATGATGTTTTTCGTGTATTTAATAAGAGGACTTTATTTTTGTATTTGTTTTCAATGAAGGATGATTCTGTTATTGATATATCTTCAAAATATTTTTATGATGTTTTGGAATTAGCAAAAGCATTAATAGTTGTATAATTATTGCTGTAATGACTCTGTACTGAAGTGCTTACAAGTATTTGTTATCTAGTATCATTTTACCAATGTATCTGTAGGGATATAAGGTGTAATAAAGTATTATTATTTCAAGGAGAAACTTTTTTGGCCGAAGTTTAGGCTACTTATTTCCACGAGAAGTGGTCCAAAATTCCAGTTTAGCCTTAGTAGGTGGAAAATAACCACACACCTATGATCACTACCATGCAAGTTGCATGGCACTACCCAACACGCGCTATTACGTAGCTAACATCTAACACGCATGTTGGATTATCGTTAGCGGTATCCACTAGTGTAATATAACTGATATATATAATAAAATGAATAATAACAGGAGATAACGAAATACAATGGACGTTATGTAAAGTAGTTTTTACAGTTGAGCACCAATTTTGACATTATTTTAGCGAAAAATTAAATCCAGGTGGGGGCAACGTTATATTTTCTAGCCCTATTTTCATGAAATTGTGTTACAATTTTCAGTATTACTTCGATATCCACTCGAAATCATATCGGGTTGATAGTAAACAAATAAATACGCACTCAATTACTTCGATATCCACGGGTTGATAGCAAACAAGTTAGGTGTCCATCTATTATTTATTACCTTAAAACCTTTATTTCTTACATATCCCATCTATTAATGTCTCCCACATGAAAGATTGAAGCCTCCAATTTCAGCTATAAAAAGCGCCGCTGAAGGTGATATAATATGAGAACCTCATACGGCCGGGTGGTCCGGTATGGGTGGAACTCTGCAGAGACTCTGCTCCCAAATCCTACAGCGCCCGTGAGGGGGTAGGGGGAGCAGAGATGGGATCTCATTTTGCTTATGGACACTTCACTATTATTTTGTTTCATCCTATGTTATAACTACATGTAGATTTATCAGAACACGTTTTAACTACTGTTTATGGCTTAAAAATCAAGTAGCCATTGTATTTTGCGTGTTCGATTATCGCTAGCGGTATTCACTTGTGTAATATAATAGATATAACAAAATTAACAACGGTAAAAGAAACGCAATTGATGTTTTCTGAAGTAGATTTTGCAGTAGAGCTCGAATTTTAACATTTTGTTGAAAAGTCAAATCCAGGGCCATGCGGCGACGTATTTTCTTGGCACATTTTCATTAAACGATCTTAAATGTTCAGCATATCAGACAAAATAACGCACACCAATTTTTTTATATCCACTCCCATTTCAGCTATATGCACACAGTTGACCTGAATTATGTTAAATTTGGATATCCACTTGAGATCATATCGGACCGATAGCAAACAAAGTACTGACGCACTCAATTTCTTTGATATCCACTTGAAAGCATATGGGGTTGATAGGAAACATATTCATACGCACTAAATTTCTTCGATATCCACTTGAGAGCATATCGGGTTGATTAGCAAATAAATTGGATGTCCATCTATTACTTATTAACTTAAAACTCTGATATTAATTCTTCATTTCTTTGAGAGCACTATTAATTTGATAGTCAATCTCCACTTGAGATCCATCTATTAAATGCTTCCCACATGGAAGATTGAAGCCTCCCATTTGAGCTGTAAAATCACAGTTGAATGTGATAACATATTAGAACTTCATACGGGTGAACCGGTATGGATGCGACTCCTGCAGAGACTCTGCTCAGAGTGGAGGAAGCAGAGCGTATAAGTTCTTCTATTTTTCAGTTCTTTAGACCGTCATCTCATTGTCCTACGGGACGGTGTATTTAGTTCGGTTAAAGTATGTAATCTTTTTCTATATTTCATTTCTTTAGACCATATGTGATTTCACGGTTCTAAAAAGTGATTAGTGCAGTAGAACATGTACTGTTTTCCCATATTTCATTTCTTTAAATCATGTTTTCACGGTATAAGGTATAACTTTGCCTTCCAAACAAAGTTCGGCATTTTAATTCTCGATAAAACAGGACAAATATAGGAAGGCCGGTACATTCTGGGCTTATATATATTCTAGATCTAGGAAAGTAGTCGTCCTCTTAAGATAACGTTCCGTAAATTTGGTATTCTCAACCACAGGTTCCCTTTGAAATCGCTTTCAAAGCTAAACGTGTTCTAATTCGATAATAAGTTCACTTTAGTGATTATAGTATTCCAACTCGTCGAGAAATGTTAACTAAATGAGACCTCGTCCTTTCCACATGCTGGCAAAAATCGTATACTTAGAAATTTCAATACAGTTTTTAAATTGATCAAAGAGACTGCGATACTAGCGAACATTTTAGAGATATAGGGGTAACGTAGACAGAATATACGACGACATGGAAAATATAAGATAACAATATCGGCCGTCTACAACACTTGACGTCTTATATGAAAAACAATCAGTTCTTCGAATCGTATTTAACGATACATGAATATTAATTTACTTCTGAAGTATTTGATGCAATAATTATTTTGAGTCAATTCACCTTTGCTTTAGCTTGTCCTTTTCTTCGTTAGTCTTGAGAAGCTTAATTCTTGAAGTGAAATAGAAAGGTCTGAACTGTCCCTATTTATGCCCTTGATTTATTAATGACATTCCCTTGCCATGGTTAGCCAATGCGTTGTCTGGAATGTCATTCAAGTAACTTGAACAAGTGAGGCCAGAGACACGAAAGCTTTTTCTGGCACTTGCATGTATCATTTTCTCTCACGATGAACTTGAAACAAGCAGAGTATCTTTAATCTGTATAAATATCGAGCAGCTTTGAGGCAGACTACATCGAGACTTAGACTGTATATCTCGAAAAGATGTATCTCCTTCTGGCCAGCTGAAATTAAGTAAATTCGCAAAACATTCTCCTCCCCTCCCCCTTACTTCCTTTTTGTCCTCACGCCATTCTTCCCTCGTCTAAATATATTTCGGTTTCCCAAATAAAACGCCTGCATTGCAGGCTACGTATAATCAGCCTTTCTTCGTTGATTGTTTACACATTTTCGCTGATTAGATCCTTCCAAGGTGATCATGGCCGGTATTATACTTCGTCCGTTGGTCCCTGCAGTTTTACAATATTTCGCAAAACATTGGTTGCTTGGATATAGATCATGTTACCGTCTTGAAATCACAATATAATTTAGCCTTAAGAAGTATTTAGCTTCGGCACGCAAACTTATTATCAACACTGGCTTAGTAACAAACATTCCCTTGCCATGGTTAGCCAATGCGTTGTCTGGAATGTCATTCAAGTGACTTGAACAAGCGAGGCCAGAGACACGAAATCTTTTTCTGACACTTGCATGTATCATTTTCTCTCACGATGAACTTGAAACAAGCAGAGTATCTTTAATCTGTATAAATATCGAGCAGCTTTGAGGCAGACTACATCGAGACTAGACTGTATATCTCGAAAAGATGTATCTCCTTCTGGCCAGCTGAAATTAAGTAAATTCGCAAAACATTCTCCTCCCCTCCCCCCTACTTCCTTTTTGTCCTCACGCCATTCTTCCCTCGTCTAAATATATTTCGGTTTCCCAAATAAAACGCCTGCATTGCAGGCTACGTATAATCAGCCTTTCTTCGTTGATTGTTTACACATTTTCGCTGATTAGATCCTTCCAAGGTGATCATGGCCGGTATTATACTTCGTCCGTTGGTCCCTGCAGTTTTACAATATTTCGCAAAACATTGGTTGCTTGGATATAGATCATGTTACCGTCTTGAAATCACAATATAATTTAGCCTTAAGAAGTATTTAGCTTCGGCACGCAAACTTATTATCAACACTGGCTTAGTAACAAACATTCCCTTGCCATGGTTAGCCAATGCGTTGTCTGGAATGTCATTCAAGTGACTTGAACAAGCGAGGCCAGAGACACGAAAGCTTTTTCTGACACTTGCATGTATCATTTTCTCTCACGATGAACTTGAAACAAGCAGAGTATCTTTAATCTGTATAAATATCGAGCAGCTTTGAGGCAGACTACATCGAGACTAGACTGTATATCTCGAAAAGATGTATCGATCTCCTTCTGGCCAGCTGAAATTAAGTAAATTCGCAAAACATTCTCCTCCCCTCCCCCCTACTTCCTTTTTGTCCTCACGCCATTCTTCCCTCGTCCAAATATATTTCGGTTTCCCAAATAAAACGCCTGCATTGCAGGCTACGTATAATCAGCCCTTCTTCGTTGATTGTTTACACATTTTCGCTGATTAGATCCTTCCAAGGTGATCATGGCCGGTATTATACTTCGTCCGTTGGTCCCTGCAGTTTTACAATATTTCGCAAAACATTGGTTGCTTGGATATAGATCATGTTACCGTCTGGGAATCACAATAGCACGCAAACTTATTATCAACACTGGCTTAGTAACAAACATTCCCTTAGCCAATGCGTTGTCTGGAATGTCATTCAAGTGACTTGAACAAGTCAGGCCACAGACACGAAAGCTTTTTCTGACACTTGCATGTATCATTTTCTCTCACGATGAACTTGACGGAAGCAGAGTATCTTTAATCTGTATAAATATCGAGCAGCTTTGAGGCAGACTATATCGAGACTAGACTGTATATCTCGAAAAGATGTATCTCCTTCTGGCCAGCTGAAATTAAGTAAATTCGCAAAACATTAACAACTAAGAAAGGCTGATTATACGGTAATGGGTAATTACTCGGGCCGGGCCTTTGGCCGGCACGAGTCAGAAAATGCAAGCCGTTTATTATTATTATTATTTTTTTTTATTTTTTTTTGTGTCGCTGAAATGCGCCAGCAACCAATCAGATTACACAGGAGCCCATTGTTCGATCCCAACACGTGACAGGATCAACCAATCAGATTCGACACCCGCCCGATCTTGGTTGCCAAGTCAGCAACGGAGCGAAGATTCGTGGCCATTCTTAACCATTATTTTGCTGAAACCAAAGGTTTCTTCGAATGAAATACCAAGATGTTCAGTTATTCTAGGGCTGACAGGACTTTTAGGGGCTTTCAATGGAAAATTCTTACATTTACGAAAGGGATGTGGCGATCCAATCGTACACGGTACAGTCAGCTACATGCAGTCTGGCCGGCCGGAGAAGGAGTGATGGTTTGGTTTCGATGGTTTTGGTCCAATAATCCACGGACACGGAAAGAAAATGCCTGAACTGCTGCATCTAAATGCCATAGGATTGCAGTGTTGCGGTGTTGATATTGTTGAAATGCTCTTCATTACGATCACACACTGTGAGGAGGTCAACGAGGGATTTTGATTGTTTGCAATGTTGGCTGTGTGTTTACCCCGCCAATTACTCTCCTGAAATACTCTTGAGATTATACAACTGGGAAGTCTTGACTAAACCAGTCAACCAATGCCGAGCGTTACAAAGACTTCAACTCAAGAGTCACAAAACCTGGAAGTGAATAGTGATTGACCCTTGTCTTTGAACGCGAACGGAAATCAGAACTGGTGAGGTTGAAATATTTGTGTTTATATACGCACACAAATCTTACTTGTTCCCTACTTTTAGAATTATATTAAGTGTAATGGTGACAGTAATTCGAACTGGAAATGAAATCGTCCATAAGTTGAACTGTATGTGACTTTATAGAGACAAAAAAAAAGTTAAAATCGTCAAAAGAATAACAGAACTCAGAAGATAGAATTGACCACGAATTATACCCATAAACAGAACTGGATCCGAGAATACCGTATTAAAATTGAATTGGATCTGTCAAAAGATTAGCAGGATTTGTCGTGGAAAGCCGTAACTAGAAACCGAACTGTCATAAAACAAGAACTGGAGAGTAGAAATTATGGCTCTGCCCACAGTATTATATTATGTCGTCACGCAGTTTTTTGTTTGCCGACGATTGATACGAACGGGCTTTGTTTTCTCATTTTGCTGCTGCACAGAAGACCTTGAAATATAAACCGTTCAATAAATCTACCTTAATTTATCCTAAAGAAAGCTTTGATTTATACCCTCGAAGAAGGAAATGCATTTGATTTTCTCCACTTCGCCTTCCCTTGCCGTTAAAGTGCCTATGAAGCTTATTTTTTTATATTAGATATCAATTCTAAATCAAGTGAATAGTAGAATGGTACAATATATTTTGCTTTGAATGCTGTGCCGCTGAGTTAAGGAGGTTTTAATATCCAAAATGCTAATTACATGACGTCAGGGGAGGCATCTGCAATCACTTCTTAGTGGTTGTGAATGGGCGTTTCTACTGATATAAGAAAACAAATTTCTAATATCATTTTATTTCAACCATGGGTATAACACTTATAATTTGAAAAATTTGTCTAATTGTAACAAAAAAAAATGTATAATAATTGATGCCTCCCCTGACGTCATGTAATTAGCATTTTGGATATTAAAACCTCCTTAACTCAGCGGCACAGCATTCAAAGCAAGATATATTGTACCATTCTACTATTCACTTAATGTAGAATTGATATCTAAAATAAAAAAATAAGCTTCATAGGCACTTTAACAATAGGAAATGGATAATCTGAAATCTACATTGAATCTGTAATGTTTACCGTCTCGTTTTTCTCGGCCAATGGAAATCGAAATACCGTGGCGCATGTAATCGTTTACTCTTGGCGGCAGGAAAGGGGCCAGGTGGAACTTCTCGAAACAAGCGATAGTATTGGCCTACGCAACAATAGAAAACACCCTAACCCATTAGAAAGTGCAGTACAAAAACCATATAAGTATAGTATTATGGGTGCAATCAGCATACAGGTCTTGAGAGGTTCCATGCTACTTGGAGGAAAGGCAAAGAGGGCCACACACTTCTCTTTGTATACTAGTTAGTGTTATTCTAATGTTATTTCCCAAGTGGTGTACATGCATGAAATCAACGCACACAATATTTTATTATACATTAGGGACTAGTCAAAAATTTGCAGGGGAAATGCAAGGGGGGGGGGGGGGGGGGGGGGGTTGAGAATGAAATCAAAAAGTCTAAACAATATATACGGTAATCCTCCCTGGACAATGAGTATGAAATCTTTTGACCCTTTCTCCCCAAAAACCACCCCTTTTTCAGTTCCCCATGATTTTTGACCTTCCATTTTTGGGGATTCAAAACAATATGACCCTCCATCTCAACCGTCTCCCCCTGCTAATTTCTGACCAGTCCCTTCAGCACCTGTACGGGACTGTGACCACCTTTGGTGGTTTTAAAGAATTGGAAGAAGGTGGAAAATAGCATTTACAAACAGGTTTTATTAATAACACTACTGATCTCCTACAAGTACCTTTAAATATATGAATTAAGATTTGTTTGCTATCTAGTACAACCATGTGATTGTAATGTAAATTATGACAAGCATGAGTAGTGAATCGATTATCCTAGCACAAACCATGTATGACACAAAAATATGCTGGAACTCCATGTATTAATTAAAGGTGGCCCGAGTTAAGGCCACTCAGGGCCTCTTGTTTATATGAAATTACCCATTACCGTATAATCAGCATTTCTTCGTTGATTGTTTACACATTTTCGCTGATTAGATCCTTCCAAGGTGATCATGGCCGGTATTATACTTCGTCCGTTGGTCCCTGCAGTTTTACGATATTTCGCAAAACATTGGTTGCTTTGATATAGATCATGTTACCGTCTGGAAATCACAATATAATTTAGCCTTAAGAAGTATTTAGCTTCTGCACGCAAACTTATTGATCAACAAGCATACATTTTTCTTTTTATCTTATCATACTTCAACTCAATTGAGTCTGTGTTAGTTTCTAATCTCTTTACTGACATTGTCGTGGCTTGGACCAAATATTAAACTACCCTGACTACTACCGGGCTACTAGCTATGGAAAACCATTTGGTGCAAAATTCAAGGTGTTCAACTTCTACCACATTCAACAAATTTCGTTCAAGCTCAAGTATTATTTCCACTCAGATTCAGCAACACTGTTTTCAAGGTCAAGGATATCACAGCATCACATTCAACATCCAAAACTCATTCAAGGTCAAAGCTAGTATGTTCGGCTCACATTCAATAAATTATTTTCACGCTCTCAGACAAATACGTTCAAGGTCAAACAAAATAAAAGTCGCACATGTTCAAGGCAGGAAAACACGATCAACAAACTCAAAAATACTGTCAACAAACCGCGGGACGTTGTCAACAAAAACACGCTCGTTCCCAGGCTTTCTCCTTATTGCCTCGATCTGGTGTTGAGCACGCGGTTTTGTCAAAATGGAGGCCAAGGTGGATCGAGTGTCATCAATGAAGCTTCTGTAGCCGGGAAGAGTTGAACTCTGGAGCTGCTCGAAACTCATCACAGGCATTGGTTGGCCGAACAAGAGATTTAATCCGTTCGTTGGTTTCGTTTGCATCGCGACAACTCCAGGAATTTACTTATTTAGTCAGTGCCAAACAAATCAAGTCTTCTTCAACCAGCTCTAGCTCTGCCTCGCCATCCATCGCATCAGTTTCAGTTTTCTTTATTTTACACTATTCATTTAATTATATTACAGTCGATTCATGCAGGTATCGTTAAATAATGGAATAACTAGTTATTTTAAACATAATGATGTAGATGAAGGTGTGCAGTAGTTAAAGGAGCTTAAGCTTTCGAGTTAACAACTGCCACAAGGAAAATAAATAAGGCTAAGATTAGGTCGGGTTTACATGTAATATAGTCCTAAGACAAGAGCCCATCTGGGCTTTCACTCGGGCCACATGAGATTGAAGATGAAATACACTTTCATTTGAAATCCTCTTAGTAATAACCAAAGGGAAGAATTATTAGCAGTCTTTAGGAGTGGCCGGTAGCGCGGTGACTTTCATTCTCTGCTCCCCTAGTATATACATACATGTATGTAATTTAATATTTTTGTTTTCTCGTATGTAAATTAAAGTAGTTGATCTTTTATTGAAAACACTACTTATTCATGTGTGTATGTATGTTCAGACTACTATCGTGCAGCTAGCTAGAGTCTTGAGATATCTGTCAGCAACTCGCAGCTAGTTAATAAATTAGTACTGTTCAGACCTAGTAACTTAGTAGGTTTTACTTTTTGTTTTTCCCTCTTCTGGTTTGTTTCTATCTCTAAAGAGGGCATGAATGGGGTTAACTGACTACTGACAAACAGCCTTAAAAATAACTGACAACTGACAAATGACGATTTTTTTACTGACAACTGACAACCGAAAAATAACTGACAACTGACAAATTTGGTTTTTGTGGGTCAAACATTGTAAATTTTCTCTAGTAATGATTAACTAGGGCTAACTGACAACTGACAAATGGCCAAAATTTTAACTGACAACTGACATGTAGACCCCCCCCCCCCCCCATTCAGACCCTCTCTAAAAGATGCCCTTGGCGCATGTGTTTCGTAATCGCAAATAATTGACCGCCAAAGTGCTCAATTGAAATTTCAACCAAAATATTAAAACTGTGCGAAAAACTGCTACTGACTGGTGTTTGGCGATCCTCGTTATCCATGATGGCTCAATTGACGTACAATACACCCGGTAGTTGTCGTGGTAAGAGAAATTACCTTGGAGCGAGTAGTGAACGTGGTCGTAGCGAGAGCTAGAAGTCGGCTAGATCGGATGATAACACTGACTTGACATTTGTGTACATTTCAAAACCTTAAAATAACTAAAATCTGTGATCGATGGGCTTTTAGCGCGCTAGATTCTATTCAAGCTACCTCGCTAGGTAGCTTGGAACTTCAAAGTATTCCACCGGCCACTAGCTAGCTAATCACCAGAGCAGAAAAACTGTTCAGACTAAAGAAGCTCGCTACCTCCTGTGGTTAGCTAGCTAGATTTACTAGCCTGAACACGGCCACACGTTTACAATTTAGTCTGCAGGTCCGATAAAACTGCAGGTTCCAGTCGTAAACAGTCCGAGTTTGACCAAAGTGAAACGATCGAGCTGCTCGCGTCCGTAGATATATATTTCTTCGTTTGCACTTTTGACATGATATAATTCTTCAAATGGCACCATTGTTTTATTTCTTATGTTTAATAATACAGTTCTCAGCTGTAAAAAAAATAGAACATTCTATGGAAGATTTCTTGTCCTAAAGTTTGGAAACGTAACACATGCATTTGACGCTAGAAAGTTCAGTACTCGGAAGTACGCAAGGTCAATTTACTAGTGGCAGTTTACTAGTTTGCACTATCGGCTGTTATGGAATGGAAACATACTTTCACAGCTTAATATGTATGTCGATTGGTCAGAAGGATATCTTGTTTAAATGCTACGGTCCTTTCGGCATCAGGACATTTTTAAACGGGAGTTTTCGTACAGTATTTCAAGCTATGCTGTAGTGCGAGTTCAGTTACGCCACAAATGTCGGTGAAACTAATACCGTGTTCATTATTATCGGTTTTCTCTATGGGTTCTCATGTATTCAATAATTACTTCTGGAGCTTCATATTTATGTCGATTGGTCACAATGATTTCCTCTTTCAGTTTTTCCCTTTAGTTTGGACATTAGGGATATATCCTTGGAGATTTCGTACAGTTTAGCGACCGTTGTGTCGAAAGTAGAAACGTTCGTTTGTCATGAAAGTGCGTAAACAAACTGTCACAAGCGGTTTCATAGCAGCTCGATGTTTGACTCCCATATAGTCGATGATAACTTATATAGCTTCATATGTACGTCGATTTCTCACAAGGATGTCCTCTTTCAGTTTTTCCCGTTAGTTTGGACATTAGGGATTTATTCTTGGAGATTTCGTACAGTTTAGCGACTGTGTGTTGAAAGTAGAAAAGAGCCCATCTGGCCTTTCACTCGGGCCACATGAGATAATTTGAAGATGAAATACACTTTCATTTGAATTTGATTGAAAATAGATCAAAAACTCGGGGAAATGTCCGGCTAAAACTGTATGAATAAATGTGAAATGAAACATAAATTTCATAGCAAGAAAAACATGTAATTCCTAATTAGAAAGCTCTTCTAAGTCCGCTTCTCAAATTCACAGACTGTTTTACAAAAACATTTGGGCTTATCAACACAAGAGTTCAGTTGACCTTTCAAATAATTTATTCTGAGGTACGCATACTCTAAATCACAGAGATGTTAAATAAAGCGATAATTAGAAGAAAAAGTACATTAACAGACAAACTGAGAGGAAATGTATTCAAATCTAAAAGAGTTTACTTACAGTACTTACGTAACTGAATCTTTCGTTTTGGTTCTATTGTTAGTGTTGTTGAAAGCATTCCACCTTCGTGCACATATGCACTGAATCGGAATGAAAGTCGAAGCCTACCTCGAACTTAACTTTCAGCTAACCTGTTTCCTTTCATTCCACAATGAATAATAATCTCATAAAGTAAGCCCGTAGCTTTCAATAAATTTGCCAGTGTCTGAATGAAACAGCTAGATCTTTTCCAATTTCTCTCACGAGTCACGGCAGAAGACAGTCTCAAATTAAAGAACTTGAATTTTGATCCTCTTCACAGTAACGTAATTTAACGTCTCCGATCAATTCCTCTCTCTTTGCTGGCAGTTCATGCTTCTTGTTCGTGTAGTTGCCCCACTGAGCCGTAACCACAAAACGAGCACAGCATTTCAGTTGGCATACACTGCGTACATCTGCTTAACTAATTAGATTTGTAAAAATCTTAGCGGATCATGTAAATATTCCGCTTGGCTCAAATATGAGGGTTTCTGCCGTAAAAGTTCATTTTTTGTTTCAGTTTTCCCCATATTAGCAGACTTGTATAATGTCTCGAGCTCTCCTAATCCAGTAGAAAGACTCTGGTTATTCTGTCGTAAAACATGGACCTGACCCAAATTTAGGTTGTATTGCATAATTGCCCACGATGGAATAGATTTCTGACAATGACTAATTGAAATTGATATCTCCTTGTCTCGCCTAGTCTGAGCTTGGAACTTTCTTATCTGAGCGCGCCTGAGGAAATCTAACCTTTGTTTGCGTGACCAGCACAGTGCAATCTGATTGGTTCGAATTTGACCTTTAACGCATGCGCAGAAGCCGTCTGACATGGATTAAAAAAAAAAAAAAACGACTTGCATTTTCAGACTCGGCGCTGCCACAGGCAGCCCGAGTAACTAGGTCAGAATTATATGTAGTATATAATGTAAAATATGCAACATGTTGAAACAATTACTGTTAGTAATAAATTATTAGAATACGACATTATAGTTGGGTCTGGATAAGGTACAGTTTGAATTTTGTTTTGAACTGAAAGAGATTTAAACTCAGTTTTGAGTTCAGTAGGGATAGTTTGCCAAATTTTAGATAAAGAAAATTTAAATGTATAGATAAGCCATAAGTTCTTACATTGGGTCGATACAGATTTTTATTTTTGGCATACCTGGTATTGTAAGTATGTATTTCAGATACCAGTGTAACATATTGGGTGAAAATACTTTGCACATTGGAAAAAGAAAAGTTCCCTTGCCCAAGAAATCTGTGAAAACCAGCAAGCAGATCATTCCAAAGACTTAGATAACTTCTTTGAGGATGAAGAAATCAGCGAGGATCACGAATATGTACTCAAATATGACATGGTTCTGCTAAAGGGAGAAATCGATTTGGAAAATGGCGCGGATGAATCAGCCATAAGATCAGAGTTGAAAACAGTTTTCCAAAATAAGTTTTCCAAATTTTATTTCATCTAATTCGGCCGTCCACCTTGAAACTAACAGCATCTCGGAAATATGGTTCCACATGAATCCAAATGACCTCAACTGCACTAAGGTGTCTTCACTAATGTCAAACTTCGGCCTGCCAGATGTAGCAGTTAAAAAACACAAGGAGATCTATGGGAATAAATAGCCACTTGTGTACACTGAGAAGAGGACTGCGTAGTCCGCTTCCAGTCCAAGAGCAATAGTCGGATATTTCGTAACAGTTCTTCTAGAAATTCAGAGCATTGGAGATTTCTTGCAGAGGATAAGACTTGCTGAAGGAGAGCAACAACAGATTCCAGTCTGATAACAACATTCTCTCGAGCAGATAGATCAGACGTATGAAAATACCTTTCATAATCGTTTAATACTTCAATGATTGACTCAAAAATGTTCTCCCATCCAGATCGGGCGCCATATTGATTTCGGTGCACACCAGATTGAGGCAATAAGGAGAAAGCCTGGGAACGAGCGTGTTTTTGTTGACAACGTCTCGCGGTTTGTTGACAGTATTTTTGAGTTTGTTGATCGTGTTTTCCTGCCTAGAACATGTGCGACTTTTATTTTGTTTGACCTTGAACGTATTTGTCTGTGATCGTGAAAATAATTTATTGAATGTGAGCCGAACATACTAGCTTTGACCTTGAATGAGTTTTGGATGTTGAATGTGATGCTGTGATATCCTTGACCTTGAAAACAGTGTTGCTGAATCTGAGTGGAAATAATACTTGAGCTTGAACGAAATTTGTTGAATGTGGTAGAAGTTGAACACCTTGAATTTTGCACCAAATGGCTTTCCATAGACGGTAACATGATCTATATCCAAGCAACCAATGTTTTGCGAAATATTGTAAAACTGCAGGGACCAACGGACGAAGTATAATACCGGCCATGATCACCTTGGAAGGATCTAATCAGCGAAAATGTGTAAACAATCAACGAAGAAGGGCTGATTATACGTAGCCTGCAATGCAGGCGTTTTATTTGGGAAACTGAAATATATTTGGACGAGGGAAGAATGGCGTGAGGACAAAAAGGAAGTAGGGGGGAGGGGAGGAGAATGTTTTGCGAATTTACTTAATTTCAGTTGGCCAGAAGGAGATACATCTTTTCGAGATATACAGTCTAGTCTCGATGTAGTCTGCCTCAAAGCTGCTCGATATTTATACAGATTAAAGATACTCTGCTTGTTTCAAGTTCATCGTGAGAGAAAATGATACATGCAAGTGCCAGAAAAAGCTTTCGTGTCTCTGGCCTCACTTGTTCAAGTTACTTGAATGACATTCCAGACAACGCATTGGCTAACCATGGCAAGGGAATGTCATTAATAAATCAAGGGCATAAATAGGGACAGTTCAGACCTTTCTATTTCACTTCAAGAATTAAGCTTCTCAAGACTAACGAAGAAAAGGACAAGCTAAAGCAAAGGTGAATTGACTCAAAATAATTATTGCATCAAATACTTCAGAAGTAAATTAATATTCATGTATCGTTAAATACGATTCGAAGAACTGATTGTTTTTCATATAAGACGTCAAGTGTTGTAGACGGCCGATATTGTTATCTTATATTTTCCATGTCGTCGTATATTCTGTCTACGTTACCCCTATATCTCTAAAATGTTCGCTAGTATCGCAGTCTCTTTGATCAATTTAAAAACTGTATTGAAATTTCTAAGTATACGATTTTTGCCAGCATGTGGAAAGGACGAGGTCTCATTTAGTTAACATTTCTCGACGAGTTGGAATACTATAATCACTAAAGTGAACTTATTATCGAATTAGAACACGTTTAGCTTTGAAAGCGATTTCAAAGGGAACCTGTGGTTGAGAATACCAAATTTACGGAACGTTATCTTAAGAGGACGACTACTTTCCTAGATCTAGAATATATATAAGCCCAGAATGTACCGGCCTTCCTATATTTGTCCTGTTTTATCGAGAATTAAAATGCCGAACTTTGTTTGGAAGGCAAAGTTATACCTTATACCGTGAAAACATGATTTAAAGAAATGAAATATGGGAAAACAGTACATGTTCTACTGCACTAATCACTTTTTAGAACCGTGAAATCACATATGGTCTAAAGAAATGAAATATAGAAAAAGATTACATACTTTAACCGAACTAAATACACCGTCCCGTAGGACAATGAGATGACGGTCTAAAGAACTGAAAAATAGAAGAACTTATACGCTCTGCTTCCTCCACTCTGAGCAGAGTCTCTGCAGGAGTCGCATCCATACCGGTTCACCCGTATGAAGTTCTAATATGTTATCACATTCAACTGTAATTTTACAGCTCAAATGGGAGGCTTCAATCTTCCATGTGGGAAGCATTTAATAGATGGATCTCAAGTGGAGATTGACTATCAAATTAATAGTGCTCTCAAAGAAATGAAGAATTAATATCAGAGTTTTAAGTTAATAAGTAATAGATGGACATCCAATTTATTTGCTAATCAACCCGATATGCTCTCAAGTGGATATCGAAGAAATTTAGTGCGTATGAATATGTTTCCTATCAACCCCATATGCTTTCAAGTGGATATCAAAGAAATTGAGTGCGTCAGTACTTTGTTTGCTATCGGTCCGATATGATCTCAAGTGGATATCCAAATTTAACATAATTCAGGTCAACTGTGTGCATATAGCTGAAATGGGAGTGGATATAAAAAAATTGGTGTGCGTTATTTTGTCTGATATGCTGAACATTTAAGATCGTTTAATGAAAATGTGCCAAGAAAATACGTCGCCGCATGGCCCTGGATTTGACTTTTCAACAAAATGTTAAAATTCGAGCTCTACTGCAAAATCTACTTCAGAAAACATCAATTGCGTTTCTTTTACCGTTGTTAATTTTGTTATATCTATTATATTACACAAGTGAATACCGCTAGCGATAATCAAACACGCAAAATACAATGGCTACTTGATTTTTAAGCCATAAACAGTAGTTAAAACGTGTTCTGATAAATCTACATGTAGTTATAACATAGGATGAAACAAAATAATAGTGAAGTGTCCATAAGCAAAATGAGATCCCATCTCTGCTCCCCCTACCCCCTCACGGGCGCTGTAGGATTTGGGAGCAGAGTCTCTGCAGAGTTCCACCCATACCGGACCACCCGGCCGTATGAGGTTCTCATATTATATCACCTTCAGCGGCGCTTTTTATAGCTGAAATTGGAGGCTTCAATCTTTCATGTGGGAGACATTAATAGATGGGATATGTAAGAAATAAAGGTTTTAAGGTAATAAATAATAGATGGACACCTAACTTGTTTGCTATCAACCCGTGGATATCGAAGTAATTGAGTGCGTATTTATTTGTTTACTATCAACCCGATATGATTTCGAGTGGATATCGAAGTAATACTGAAAATTGTAACACAATTTCATGAAAATAGGGCTAGAAAATATAACGTTGCCCCCACCTGGATTTAATTTTTCGCTAAAATAATGTCAAAATTGGTGCTCAACTGTAAAAACTACTTTACATAACGTCCATTGTATTTCGTTATCTCCTGTTATTATTAATTTTATTATATATATCAGTTATATTACACTAGTGGATACCGCTAACGATAATCCAACATGCGTGTTAGATGTTAGCTACGTAATAGCGCGTGTTGGGTAGTGCCATGCAACTTGCATGGTAGTGATCATAGGTGTGTGGTTATTTTCCACCTACTAAGGCTAAACTGGAATTTTGGACCACTTCTCGTGGAAATAAGTAGCCTAAACTTCGGCCAAAAAAGTTTCTCCTTGAAATAATAATACTTTATTACACCTTATATCCCTACAGATACATTGGTAAAATGATACTAGATAACAAATACTTGTAAGCACTTCAGTACAGAGTCATTACAGCAATAATTATACAACTATTAATGCTTTTGCTAATTCCAAAACATCATAAAAATATTTTGAAGATATATCAATAACAGAATCATCCTTCATTGAAAACAAATACAAAAATAAAGTCCTCTTATTAAATACACGAAAAACATCATTGACGCAATATAACTTTTGAAGAAAATCCTTTCTCAAGTTGACAAAATCATGATTGTTGCATTCAAATATATAATGTAACTCATCGCCAACCCTGTTATCATTACAAATAGTACAGATTCGAGAATCATATGGTATTTTTTTGGATCGCCCAGTTTCAACCGGCAACCTGTGTGCCGAGATTCGTAATCGGGTAACAGCTTGTCGATGTTTTACATTTGAGATACTACTTAAATACTTCTCAAAACACACATCAGATTTAACAAGTCCAAATGTCCGTAATTTACCCCGCGTTACTTCATGAGAGTCAGAATGCCCTCCGAAAACCTCATTGTTCCAAAAACTAGAGTACAGACCATATAACTTTGTTTTTAGAACTTTTGCAAACTGTCCTAACTGTTTTAATGGAACACGGAGATTTGAAACATTATCAAGACCACACATCTTTAAGATATAATTCGCAAATATAACACTTTGAGAATTGGAGTTAATACATACGCGTGAAGCCTTGCCAACGATAGTTTCACTAAGAGTGGGGTCATTCAGACGTAACCGATATTTCACAATAAGAGCAGATACCTGTAAAATAAGAGGTACCCTACCTAACTCAGCATAAACAGCTAGATTTGATGCTTTAGCGTGAACACCTAAAATACGTTTACAAAATTTCAAATGGAGCTTTTCTGCGAGAATTATTGCTGAAAAAAGTTTCTTCTTAAAAATATCAAAACCAGAAAGCTTACCTAGGGCATATACTCCCCAAATTTCACATCCATATAATAAAATCGGAATTACCATCGAAGAAAACAATTTCAAAAGAACTTTTACTGATACATTGTCTATAGAGGAAAAGCAATTAAAAAGACTATGGTAAGCACGCAAAGCCTTGTTATAAAGCAACTTTTGTGCAGTTTTAAAGCCACCTGAATAATGGAACGTAATACCTAAATACGTATATTCGTCGACCCGTTCTAACATGTCGTTACCATAAAACCATTGACGTAATATTAGTTTTAGTCTCTGAGAAGCCGTTGCAAAAACCAGTACCTTTGACTTTTTTAAATTAACTTTCAACTTCCACTTGTATGTATAAGACTCAAGTCTACGAAGACAGGTTTGCAAGCCAGTTGCCGATTCAGATAGAATAACCAGGTCATCCGCATAAAGTAGTGAGCTCAGTTTAGTGTCTCCTAAATGAACTTTGTCGCAGCCATCGTTAAAAATCTCAGGTATATCGTTAATAAAAACATTAAAAAGCGAAGGACTAAGATTGCAACCCTGTTTAACACCTATATCAGATTGAAAAAATGCAGTCACGCCTTGACTTGTCTTTACCGCAGATTTAACAGAAGAATACATACTTAATAATATACGCACAAACTTTTTACTACAACCATATCTTATCAACTTGAAAAACAGACCCTCTCTCCAAACACTATCGTAAGCTTTCCTGAAATCAACGAAACAAGCAAATAAAGGCTTATGTTTTGATCTATACAAATCTATTAATGTCTTTAGCACCAGCACATGATCAGCCGTCCTAAAACTTTGTCTGAAACCAATTTGAAACGAATTTAAAATATTGTTCTCATTCAAGAACTTGTTGAAACGATTATTCAGAATAAGCGTGAAAATTTTTCCTAAACAACTACTAATAGATATGCCTCTATAATTACCAGGATCAGCCCTACACCCAGACTTATGTAGTGCTACAATCAATCCCTCGGACCAGCCCTGCGGGAAAACTCCGCGAGATAAAACTGTGTTAAGGTGGCCCGCGGCTATTTATTTTGGCAACGGGGGTCTTTTTAAATTGCGTTTTTGAACAGCTAAACATTATCCGATTTCCGAGATTTTTTGAACTTTTAATAAAGAATCCTCGAATGTTATAAAAAGTACAATTAGAAAGTGATTAATAAAGAATTGCTGAAGATATAAGCGATTTTCGAAAACGTTGTTTTTTAGGAAAGAGCGTATATTTCAAAACCCAAAAGATGGATTTGTTCCATTTTACTTTCAACGAGTGCCCAACCTCCAAGGTCTGTGACAGGCAAGTTTCAGGTTAATCGGCACCATACAAGTTTCTCAGCAAACGGCTGATCAATTTTAACCTTAAAATGTTATGCTCAGGCATCTGGTTCAACTGCCGGAGAAATATTACAGTAATAATTAAATCGTACATACCATATGGAAGTTCAATACCACTTGAAACTTCTGTGCCAAAGTCAAGAAGATCGGAAAACTGCAACTAACGTTATGCGGCGAACGAAGTAATACAGGTTATTGCTGAATATTTGCGAAAGTCGAGAAATTTGTATTCTTTCGGCATAAAAAAAATCACTAGTTTGTTTTTCTTAAGTTTCTAATATGACTTACAGTAGCATATTTTAAAGTACCTTACCGAGTTTCAGCGCGCTTTGACCATACGCTTTTGAGAAATAAAGGCTGTAAACTTCAGCTTGTGTGAGACATGCTTGGAAAACCCCTCATGTTAGCTAATTTATTCAATGAGTTTGTTTTGAATTTCCGCACGGGTTCTGCCACTTGGGAATCGCGAGGCAAGGAATAATTAAAATTAATGTTGAAATTAAAATGAGGATTAATTTTGCAAGTTTGTAATAATAGTCCAGGCTGAGCCTAATGTTTTGGTGCCAAGGAGTATCAGAGCCGGTATCAAAAGCATAATACTGCTTTTTATTCATTTTTTTTCTCGACGGTACGGATCTTTTTTAACTTTTATTTTGAATAACTGTCCCTTATTTGAAACGAACACTATTTTAGCCAGGATTTGCGTGTTAGTTGTCACACTTGCATGGGTTACTGCACACAGTCGCATGAATTACAATGTAATCCTAATTTTAATTTCAACAATAATTTTAATTATTCCTTGCCTCGCGATTCCCAAGTGGCAGAACCCGTGCGGAAATTCAAAACAAACTCATTGAATAAATTAGCTAACATGAGGGGTTTTCCAAGCATTTAGATTTTAGAAGTCTCACACAAGCTGAAGTTTACAGCCTTTATTTCTCAAAAGCGTATGGTCAAAGCGCGCTGAAACTCGGTAAGGTACTTTAAAATATGCTACTGTAAGTCATATTAGAAACTTAAGAAAAACAAACTAGTGATTTTTTTTATGCCGAAAGAATACAAATTTCTCGTATTTCGCAAATATTCAGCAATAACCTGTATTACTTCGTTCGCCGCATAACGTTAGTTGCAGTTTTCCGATCTTCTTGACTTTGGCACAGAAGTTTCAAGTGGTATTGAACTTCCATATGGTATGTACGATTTAATTATTACTGTAATATTTTTCCGGCAATTGAACCAGATGCCTGAGCATAACATTTTAAGGTTAAAATTGATCAGCCGTTTGCTGAGAAACTTGTATGGTGCCGATAAACCTGAAACTTGCCTGTCACAGACCTTGGAGGTTGGGCACTCGTTGAAAGTAAAATGGAACAAATCCATCTTTTGGGTTTTGAAATATACGCTCTTTCCTAAAAAAACAACGTTTTCGAAAATCGCTTATATCTTCAGCAATTCTCTGTTAATCACTTTCTAATTGTACTTTTTATAACATTCGAGGATTCTTTATTAAAAAATCAAAAAATCTCGGAAATCGGATAATGTTTAGCTGTTCAAAAACGCAATTTAAAAAGACCCCCGTTGCCAAAATAAATAGCCGCGAGCCACCTTAAACAGATTGACGAAAAACGGTGCTAAACTTGGAATTGAATTCTTGATTATTTCGTTGCTTACTGAATCACATGCACTAGCCTTTTTGCTCTTCAATTTCTTGGAAAGATCACATACTTCCCCAATGGTTATAGGGTTGTCCAAAATTCCATTACTACTCGTAGCCCATATCTGATAATTGTTAACAATCTGTGCCTCGCTACTATCGCTTTCCGTTGTAAAACTAACCTTGTTCAAGTCTTTAAAATACTCAAACCACTCCTCGGGAGAAATATCATTCGAGGCGTCTGAACACTTATTGGACTTTAAAAGTTTAACGAGCTTCCAAAATTCACTAGGATTTCTACATTCCAAATCTCGAATTTTATCAAGTAGAGAGTTCCTGAACTGAGCTTTCGTCCTTTTAATTAGTCGCTTGTAATACTTTTTGACTGAAAAAAACTTATGCCTTAAATAAAGGTCATTCGGGTATTTTGATAATAAGATACCCAAATTTTTTACTTCCTTCTTAAGATCATAACAACTTTTGTCGAACCATTTTTGCTTCTGAACCGTATTATGTTTGTTCCTTTTGATCCTTTTTCTGTTCTTAACAGGAATCACCTTTTTGGAAGCACAAACTACAATATTAGTGAAATCGGAGACCAAAGAATCTATATCAATTTCTTCCTCCGAGCCGTCTAAATTGTCAAATAGGCTACGTAGTTGAGACTGAACCTCCTCAGAACTAATAGTTTCGATAAATTCATTTTTTAAATTGTCATTCCACAAAAAAGCTAAAGGAGGGGGGTGGGTTTCCATGCCCCCCTTCTTAGATATGGACACTTTGGCCTCCAAAACAAAAGAAAGAAAACAGTGATGAGAAAATTCTGTCATTTGTGAAACTGTAAAATGATTTATATGCGGAAACAAACTATGAGAAACAATCGCATAATCAACAACACTCGCCCCGTTGTAGGTGTGACAGGAAAACTGGCCGATATAATCACCCTTTGTTCTTCCATTTAACGTAACTAAGTTATTACCAACACATATCTCAGAGAGTGACCTACCATACGCATTAATCTGAACATCCCTAGAGATTCGCGGCTCTAAGATCCCAGCAACTGGACCAAAAAAAGAATTAATATCTTTATCTACATAATCTGTCAAATTACCCAATCTTGCATTGAAATCACCACACAAAATAATTTCACCTTTACTGGCAAAACTGTACATACTTTCTTGTAAAGCATCAAAATGATCTTTATCAAGTCTTCTCTCCCTAGGTGAATTCTGCGGTGGGATGCAAACACTACAAACAAAAATGTCACGTTTTAGACCAAAAAAATGTTTGTCTAGTTTCCACCATACAAAGTCCTCGCAGCTCTCCTTGTCTAGAAATTTAACCCCTTTTCTTAGGGATGATTTGACCAAAATCGTTATACCACCGGAACTTCTACGAGAATTCCGGCATAATCTCCGACATTTCGAATAACAATAGAACCCTTCAATATTGAGATCATTATGGTCATACGGCAACCACGTTTCGACAAGAGAAACAAAATCAAACTTTGCTATTTCAGAAAGAAAAGCCTCATCATCTAATTTTAGTGTAAGTCCCTCAATATTCCAACTACAAAAGCTCAGAAACTTACTACCGAACATTTTGAAGACCAAAACTTCCACACAAGGAAACCAAAAAGGTTTAAACGAAATACCCCTTAAACAGCCAGGAAAATAATGATGAATAGAGTCACTAATGTCAACTACTGCAACAAATAAAAAAATAATACTAAAATTACTAAATTAAGATAACTAAAAATATAATTAAAACAACTAAATTAAGAAGGAAAAATAAACAAAACTTATAAGACTAGACTAACACGACAGGCACACCCAATTTAAAATTACGAATTATATGCGGCAGCTTCTAAACAGCCGCACGTACTTGGTTAGATGGGTAGCCAAACTGCGGATTACAAATAGCAAGCCCCGGTGGAACCGGTTGCATTGGTGGATACAAAACCCTCTGTGATTGGATCGTGTCCACATGTATGAGCTGCTTCAGTATATCTGTTAACCCCTTCAGCTCAGAATGGATCTCGTCATTAGCACCGAGAGTCGAAGTAGGAACATGATGTGTACCCAGTCCTTGTTCATTAGGTCGCCGTTGCAGTTGCGGTGGTCGACGGGGCTCTTTGGGTTGCTGTTGTAGATCCTGTCGACTGGGCTCTTGGGATAAAATTTGCAGTTGGCGCTGGGCTCTTGGTCGCACTCGTACACCAAGGCACATTCTAATCCCTTGCTTTAAATTAGCGGCGAAAGCAGAGACACCAACCCTCCTATTAAAATGCTTAGCATCGTAAAATAACTTTTCTTCGCGAAGATTACTATTGTCAATGTGAATGACATTAGGCCAATCTTTAATCTGCTCGTGGACAGCAGCATTCACGTCGAACACTACTTTGTCCAGATCGTCACGTCTGGGTGTGATGCTCGATACAATGACCTTTTTATCCGGAAATGCGCTCACAGCGGCACGGACCATTTCAACTTGCTTACTTGTTACTTCCTGTATTGACAAATGTTCGACATCATTGACGCCGGTATTTATCATTATTCCTTGACGCACATTAAATCGTGGCGACTTCAAAATATCTGTGGCTTTATCTGTGGTTCCACACGGAATAACCCAAGCGTCATGTCTAGGACATAGTTTATCCAGATCTAAAAACTTCCTATTTGAATCACAAAGTATTACAAAATCGTGATTAAATGGCCTCTGTTGCGACTCATGTCGATTCTGCATGCTGCGGGTCTCGACTTCACTCGTATCTTGTGTTCTTGATGGAATATCCACTGATACTCCTAGCAGGCTCATGCTCTGGCACTGCCTCCGTTGCCTTGCTTCTCTCCTCTACGTAACACGTTTCCAACTCCACAATGCGCGACTGTAAGAGTTTATTCTCGTCTTCCAGCGCTCTGACTCTCTTTAACAAATTACCCTTCTCCTCTACCAACGAACCGATTCGTCCTTGTAGCTTTTTTACCTCATTCTCTGCTTTAGCCATTCGTTCCTCCACTTCACGCACAGTCCCATCATGGGCTTTTCTCAATACCACGAGCTCGTGGTTTAAACGGTCGTTTAGCGAGGTAGCTAACTCCTGCTTGGAGGACGAGAAATTATCATTAATAACATTGACCTGAAACAGTGATTCAGCCACTACCTGGTCTGTTTTCGCCACTACATCTTCAAGTCGAGAGATACGGTTATTACATGACTGAATGAGTTCAATCAATTTCTGGTGATCTATATTACCGGCCAAACCATTTGGAGAAACTTTCTTTGTTGGTTTCTTCGCGCTCACCACTGTAGGCTTACTACGGGAATTCACGGGCGAGAATAACTTAGTCAGACTTTTCTTGACTATACGGCGTGAGGACGACTTAGCCTTAGGGCTTTTACGCTTGGGACTTGCAACTATCAGCTGCGCCCCTTCAGAGTCCTTTCCACTGCTCTCATCAGAACCTTCTTCATTATCGGAATCTTCAAAAATATCGAGAGACACGCCATCGAGATTTATACCGCTACTTCGACCAGCCTCTTGGAACACGCTATCATACAATGAAATGATCTGAGCATTCACTAAAGACTCATCTGACGACAATCCATTAACAAGACTCTTAAGTTTCGTAAACTCCGTTTCTTTCCATAGATCCTTGTAATAGCCCTGTACCATCAACTTGCGCTTGTGTAAATAAACAGTCAGCGTAAATAGAAGCTGATCCTTCCCGCCGCCATCACTCAGTTGAAAGAGCTGAATAATCAATTCGACCAGCTCGCCTGATGAGCCAGTTTTCCGTATCCAGTCCACCCTGTACTTATCTTGATTACCAAAATCAACCCAATAGCGAATCTTGAGGGCCCTCAGCCACTGTGAAAAACGCGAATCAGTAGAAATGCTAATGAGATGTACCGCCCCTTTCTTCGAAGTCTCGATGCTTTCTAGTACTTTATCTGCTTTATCACTCTCTTCTACACAAGGAGACTCCTGGACGTACGACACTCCTTTTAACGGTATCTCTTGAATAAGCTCCATCTTATGAACACATACACACTAAAGAGAACTAAAGAAATAAAGACTGAAAGGGGTAAGAACGCATTACGCACGGACAACACTTTTGATTGTGTGACCCGCCGCCATCTTGCTTCCTAATGAAATGATTGTTATTTGAAATGATTGTTATTTGAAATGATTGTTCCTTGAAATGATTGTTATTTTCCATCCAAGTGCATTGAATGGCATCACAAGCTCGCGAACCGACAGCCTTCCGCAGTTCGTGCCGCATGGCAGTCGTCGCGTCGAGTACAGAAACCATGCTTTTACACAGGGCGAAATGAAATGTTTCCGTCAACAGAAATGTGACGGAATTCCATGGAAAAGTGTAAGTTTCCGTTACCGTATTCATTAATATCCGTGATCTTAAACACATGTTTTTCAAGACCTCGAGCGTGCATTATTTCGTTATATAACAAGGAGAACCATCTTTTATTTGTTAAATAAATTCCAAAGGACGAAAAAATTTGAGCAATATCATTGTACCTTCATTTTATTATTTAATACCAATATTAGAGTTATTTTCTCTTTTATACTGAAAACGAAACAACTCGCGTAATCAACTCCTTTCCGCTGAGCTCGATTCCAAGAATATCAACTGAGCGTCGAAGCAAATCTTTAGAACACGCTGGTCGAGTTGTTCTAAGTTTGAATAATTAACACAAAAGGTCTCTATATAGATCATTGGGTTATTGAAGTGGATAAGTAAAACAACAAAAAATTAACAGCGTAGTCATTCAGACAAGTTACAGGACAATATCACTTTTAAAAGCATTTTAGGATTGCTGTGGCTTGTTTATTTTGTAAAGCCATGCTAAACTCATATGCAGAACGTCAGGAGATCAAAAGAAGCCACCTTATTTTCTTTTGCTTCAATAGACCTCCTCGAAGTTTTCGACGCCATTTTAAATAATGGTATGCAACATTTCCTGGCGTGGATACTCAGTCCCCATACAAACCTTTGTAATTCGGACACTCTTTGTCAAAGCGCTCTGAAAAAAAAATTATAATGGTAATATAACTGAGTGGAGTGCAATTTGGTCTGAAATCATACGAGTGATTACAAAATTGCACGACCGCGAAGACCACTTAATTATATTCATTTTGAAATCTTAACAAACGAGAAACGTTCGTAAATTTGTTTTTTTACAACAAACTAGAAAGGTCAAGCAAGTAGAGCTTTGAAGAAGGCAATTAAAATCTAAGAGCGTGCGCGAGCGATCACGCAATCCCTATGCTGTGAAATGGCTTCTTAAATTCTGCTTATTGATTGGTTCAGCAAAAGGATGCAATAACAGACACAAAATGATGCAATTTAGGCTGAAATCACTGCTGCTTTTGACCAATCAAATTGCAGGAAACACCAGTGATTTCAAAATGAATATAATTAAAATTATAATTACGGCAAGCTCACCTAATAATTCTACAACAACCGACAGCAGAATCAAAAAAAATTATTCACCGAAGTGACCATTAACAGTTTATTTTTAATTATTGTCTCAAATAAAGTATACATGAAAAAAATGTATATTTGTTCTCATACGTGTACATGTAGTTTCCTATGGAGGCTATTTATATCTTTCAATTATCCTATACATGAATATTTGTCTCACTTTGCTTGTGCTTACATGAGGGTCTCAATGG